>CM062816.1:1340937182-1341474882 GCA_031772625.1 Pinus tabuliformis | reverse complement strand
CTAATTACAACTCAAATAAAACTCATCCTTATCTCCTTAATTAAGGGATAACTTCCTCAATCAAACAGATAACTATTGTGTGACTTCAAAAAGACTTCATGTTTGAATTTCTCCAACTAATTAACTCAAGATGAATTAATTAAATATTTTTCAAATAGCTGGTGAGAATAAATTCGAATTTTAATTCTCGATTTTAATTCAAGGACAAATAAAAATTGGAATATTCTTGTTGCCACATTTCAACACCGTGACCTCACTCCACATTTTAACATTACCATTAACTTTAATGTAAGCTAAACCATAGCCAACCTCATCAACACTCATCAACCATGGTCAATGAATCCACCACACAAATGTCAACTGTAACTAGTACAACCAAATTTACTAATGTGGTTAATGTATGTCAATCAATGACATTGTCCACCTTTTGTATGCTAAGTGGCATATGAAATGAGGTGGATCGACCTATATCAACCACATTAGTAAATGTGATTGTGCTAGTCTAATTTTGTTGGAATGTTTGTTTTTCACTTGTTTTTTTAATTGGTTGTAAACATTTTATTAATTTTGAAAAGTTTATATGTTTTCTTTATTGGTTAAATATGATTGATGGGACTAAATACCCTTTGGTGAAGGGATTTTTTTCTTGGAAATTGTCAAACAATTAAATTATTTAAAAAAAGAACAAAACATAATTTATTTTATCGGATAAATGGTTGGTTCATTAATACAAAACACAATAGTATATGTCTATTTTTGTTAACATTTTAACACAATGGTCGATGCCTCATGTTGCCTAAAGGTTGTTATAAAGTAACAACTGATGCATGTTAACGTGTTAACAGAATAGTCAATGTTTGTATTTTCCTAAACAATGGAGCCATTGAGAACTTTCATTATGCATGGACCCATCTAAACATTGGAGAAATTGTTAAATTTAATTATTACCTCTATGCAATAATGGAATGGCCTCTCATTCAGTAGCTGCATGAAGCCATTGCTTCGTCCTTTAAGAAATGAACTTCAAATTTCATAGGTAGATTTGCCATGAACACTACCAAATCTCCTCATCCCAATTCACCTCCTTTCCATCCCATCTTACTTTATGGAGATCAATGTGACAGCTTAACTTATAAAAGTGGATGAAGTATTGATGTAGCTGATGGAGAAATCAATTCTTATGATTAATTAGATCAACAACTTATGTAAGAGGACTCATTGGTTGCATGACCTATTTCACATAAATATTTCATTGTATTCATGTTAAAAATGAGAGGAGCCAACCTAAAATCCTTGCAGTTTCTACCACATATAAAAGAAAACCTTCAATATGAGAGGAGAAAACTTGAAAGCCTTATAGTTTCAAAAAATGAACAAGAGTTCAACGTAAAAGTGATAGATCATTCGAAATTTTAGTTCACAATTTCTAAAAAAATAGAGCCTTCAATGCCAAGTTCATTTGTGGCACTGAGAGATTATTCAAATGCAAACATGGTTCCTCCACCCAGGATTTGTCTCGTTTAAACCTCTACTATTGTTAGTTATGTTTCTGACCTAAGAGACCAAGTAAAACTACCCTTGGGGGCTTTTCTTAGACACAAACTAGTTGCAAAAAACACCTAGAATAAGATGTCTCCTTCATTTCTACTCATGCTCTCATTATTTTTTTTTTATTTTTTAGACATTAGAGATGTAAGTAAATAAATTTTAGTGTTTAAGTTGTTAAATTTTCATGGTTATGACATGCCTCACATCAATTGTTCTTCTAAGGTTGAAATCCTCACCTCATTTGTTCTCTTTTTTTTTCCTTGCAATAGAAGAGATGTGTAACTACTAAAACTCAATTCATTACTTAATATTTTGTTGATGTCTTTACCCTAGCATACTATACTCCTACATTTTTCTATAGTATCAAAACAATTGCAATGATATCTACCTTGCAAATGACCTATCTAGGATCCCAAGGAAGAACATGTAATCCAAGTCATATCCTAATCAAATACATCCATAGATTCTTGATGGTCAATATGTCTACTGAAATATGCACACCCTTTAATTTACTAATGTTTTTGATTTATTAATTATGAGCTATTTTTATCCACTCACAAACCCCTATGGTCTATCCCTTTTTCATTGAGTATGCACCATAATGAAGCAACTCGATCCCCCCTTCAGTGATATTTATATGAGCTTTATAATAATTATATTTTCCCCATCTCCTTTAAGATATCAATCAAAATGTCTTATTATATATGCATCATGTTTCACTCACATTTCAATTTTGTGGTGCTCGAGCCTGACTTCTTGCCTTATTGGCTACTAGATTGGGACTAGTGTTTTCCTTCCTAACTACCTAAGAAGAACTAGTGTTTCAATCAAGCAACTACAAATTCTAATACAACTTACATGCATAATGCATGCATGTAAACAACTATTTCAACTCCAACCTTCAATTCATTGTAAGGGCAAAATATTTTTTCTAACAAAATAGTTGAGTGATCATTATTATTAGTATGCAATGTTCTATTAATTAAATTTCTTGTCATATTCAAGGAGTGGATTTAGTATAACAAAGTTCAGCAATATGAGAGAAAAATATATCCATTGGCATGAATATATTCAATATGCACTGCCAAATATAACATTGGCATGAATATATATTATGAAATTTTGAAATTTAAAGATTGAATCTCTTAATGATCCATGGAAAATGTTTAATACATTTTACAAAATTAATACACAAAATTTTAATTCTATGACTAAATTAGATGCAATATAATCATATATTTTAGCAAAATTAGATGCAATATAGTCATTTGATTTACCAAAATTTTAGTGCCCAAAAAAGTAAGCCTTCTGACATGTTTGTACTCTTTAAGTAGCCTATAAGAATTGAACGTCACACCACAAGCATTGCAGGTGGGACACAACACACAATCTATGTATTGGTGTTGCAGTATGTGGCTATTGATTATTTTGGCAGAGATAAATGTAGGATATACCTTATGTTCCACCTTGACTTCCAAAAACATCTAGCCCTGAACTATTTCTCTCACCACTGCAAAACAATTAAATGCAATGGAAATAAAAACCTTGATTTATATTGTTCCCAATGTATTTAGATATTGCATTCTTTACATCTTGCACTGCATGGGTTTGAGACGCAAAATATTTTATCCACTCCAGTATTTTGGTGGTATGTGATGAATGTTTATTGTCAAGACAACTTAATATGCCAAGTGATTAATTGCACATGTCTTCGCTTGTTGGTTGAGAAACTTGTTTCAATACATTTCATACCAACCTACACACTTTTCTTTGGGACTAACACCTCTTCGCCCTACATGCTTACTTTTCTCTTTCTCTAGGCCCTACACTTCTCCTCCCATCTTCACAAGCAAAAACATTGTTATTGGAATTATGCATTGGCATAGTGTGGCTAAGCATATTGATAAAATGTCACAAAAAAAATTGTTATTAAAACTATACACCATCATAGTTTTAATAGAAGAGACATAGGCCATTAATATCTCACTATGGATTAAAAAAATGAAATCATATATTCAATAGGTAAATTAGGAAGAAATGTGATAATCAATCCTCTAAAGAGAAACACTAAGCTAACATTGCATTTTACGTTAAAATTTTATTTTTTTTTTTTTACTTTATTTCATTTTATATTATGAATATTTTAATATATTATAAGACATGTTGATATTTGAAAGTTAAATAACATGTATTTTTTCTTAAGATTATCTTAATTATCATAATTAGAGTTTTTAATATCCATACTTCATGTCTTACAATTAATTTTTATATTTTTATCAACCCATCCAATGGTACTTATATATTTTAAATTCGCTCGAACTTAAATAAAGATCAATCTATTATATGGACTAAGAAAATAACATTTCTTTTTTCTTTATATTTAAAATAATAACAAAGTGAAAGTAAACTAATTAGGATAGTATTTTTTTAGGATAATGGAAAAAAGAGAATTCATTTGCGTCAGGGTTTGAACTATTTTCTTCACGGTGTTTGCTCGGTCGCCAATAAGAAGTATTCGATTGGTCCCCAAGGCGAATTTGAGCATGACTTTTCCGGTTTCTATTTTTCTCACATACTTGGTCGAGGTCATGTCATGCTCCCTCATGAGAATTTTCAACTAGGTCTATGGCATTTCATTTTCAAGGAGTCTGTTTAGGAAGGGGAGTTCAACCCTATGGTTGCCTTCAACTATGGGGATTATCAAAAGCTTGATTCCTGTTAAAAAATGGTGCTCTACCATGCAACAATCATTGATGGTTCTCTCTCTCTGTTGGACTACAAAAAATGAGTATGTTGGCCTAGAAAATCACAAGTATTTTATTCCCCTTATTTTTGTACTTGTTATATATTTTATCAATAGGAAAATTTTTTGGGGTGGTTTTTGGTGGCTATAGTCCTTGGAATGATGCAGCGACTAAAGCCATTTTGTGTGGCTTGGTAACTTTTTGTGGTCTCTGTGTTAGAAATTTTTTTTGGGGTTACTTTATATGAACTCATGCACCCATCAATGTGCCTATTATGTCATTCCTTGCTCTGGGATTTTAGAATTTGGTCCACTACCCTGTGGAGCTTCACATTTTCTTGAGATAGTGAGGATAAAGAATGAAAATTTTCATATTTTTATTAAGAATTTCAATGGGAAATCCCTATAATTTTGGATCCTAAACACAAATTTTGTCTCCTCACTAAAGGAGTCTATTAAGTTGAAAGGGGGAATACCCATGTGATTTCAATGTTTGCAATTTGCTGGAAAGGTCCTATAAGACTTTGTTGTTAGGTCCCTATAATATAGTGTAGCCCCCATATTGTAATTTTTGTGCCTAGTGTAGCCCCCATATTATTATTTTTGCACCCCATAGAAGCCTACTATTTTTATTGTTAAGAACTTACATTATTGTTGTTATGTAGGTCTAGATTATATTGTGACCCTTTAGACTCCTATATATACCAAGGAGGTATTTTCATTAGTATCAACCAAGAATTGTTCATTTATGTGATGTAAAAGGTTATTTCCCCTCCAATATCCTTATTTTTAAGTCATTGATTTAATTTTTCTATGTTTTTGTGATATGGTTACATAACATTTGGTATTATAGCTTTAGATCTTAGGGTTTCGTTGCTTCAAACAGGTCATCTTGGAATTTTTGCTATAACTTTTTTTATGTGAGGATTAAGAAGCTAAAATTTCAATCACATGGAACTGAAATCATTATGAACATTTTGTAAATAAATTAGATCTTGGTTCACTATATTCTCTGAGATATGGTTCAAGGAATTTAGGGTTTTTGTATGCTTTATAATTAAACCTCAAACATGTGTCTCAGGGACAACCATCATACTTTCATTTCAGGAATCCAAATTGAATTTCGTAAAAAGAGGATAAAATCAAACATACTTTAGTTTCTTGGGTACCATTTTTAGGGCCGTGGGTTGAAACAATAACACTTTGAATTCCTCACAAGTTCACTCTACTGAATCGATACATAATGAGTTCATCTTGGGAGATTTGGCCTAACTTTATCTTGAAGAATCCAAACTCAGTCTAACTAGTGGGGTTGGAAAGAGGAAATATAGGGCTACCACAAGACAAAATTTCAGACCTTGGGAGGTTGAAATCATATAGAAATAATAGTTTCAAGATCAGCCTACCAACAAGCTCAAAATTAAGCTAGAAAAGGTGTGTATTTTTAAATTTGCATTACTTTTGTTTGAAAAATCAGTTTGAAGTGATTCAAAGGGAATGATGAATCATAGATATCATTAATTAGTCTAAAGTTCCTCCCAAACAAAAAAATTCTACACCCATTAAGCCCTCTAAAGGCTCTACCATGACGCATGAAGAAGAAGAAATGCATGGGGGCTTCACTCAATGAATCTCTGACATATCATGTGCATTCATGGCAGACTAAATAATACCCTTAATTTGACTACATATTGGAAAATTCCTCTACAAATCACATTATTTAACACCCTACCAATACAAACCCAATACACACTCCCAATTTAAAAAAACCCCACTTTCAATATATATCATAGGTATCTATTTTTTCATTACCATTTTTTATACCAACTTATATTTTTTCATTAACTTTGAGCTCCATTTTGTATACCTACCAATATAAAAACCCTTTACCCCCCATTATATGCTCAATATATTATATCATTTTTTCCTCAATATATTCCCCCACTATTAACCCAACATGGTATGGTATTACTCCCGCAGTGAAACTCTAGTGAAGAAATACAATATGATATATCAAAATTACAAGACCAAATGCAACAATCTTCACTCTCATAGAGGGCAACTAAAGATGAATTTCAAGTGATGAATGTTAATATGGATGGTTTAGAGGAAAAATAAAATCATACATGGAAGGTTTAAAGGAAGGTTTGACAAAGTTGCTACAGGAAATGCTTCCTAATGGTGATAAGGTAGTCCATGAAGATCATAATGAGAACAAAAGGAATGTGAATCATGATTTTAGAGACTATGACTTTGGGTTACCCATCACACTCCGAAGATCAATATGAGGAAGTTTGGTGACAACGATCTGGTAACATGGATACTATGGATGGACAAATTCTTTGATCTGCATGATGTGCCACACACATAAAAGGTACATGTTGCATCTTTCTATTTAGAACCCAATCAGTTTGTGTGGTATCAATGACATTTTTCTCGTAAATTAATTATCACTTGGAAAATTTTATTGTGAAATTGGTAAAAAATTATGATGATACAAATAGAAATAACTTCCTTATCCAATTGATAAATCTCAAACAAAAGGGTCCAATGGCAGACCACATTGAGGACTTCCAAATATTGAATATCAAGGAACCTGATATTCTAGTGGAGCATATGATTGAATTCTTCATAGGGATTAAAAGATAACATCCAACATGAGGTTTTCCTTTGGGAACCTAATTCATTGGAAAATGCATTTAGGGTGGCTAGAAAATTTGAAAGAAAAATTATGGAAACAAGTAGGTCTACCTCTCACAACTGTAAATATGGAAGTGTTTCTTCTTCTAGCCTCCCCTAACCTACAAGGTTGACACCAAAAAAAATGAGGAAAAAATATCAAAAGGGATTTTTTATAGTTGTGATAGAAAATACACTAAAGGTGACAAGTGTGTTGAGAAGAAATTATTTTACATAGATTGTGAAGAGGAGTAAGAAAAGGAACAAGAAACATCAAAAGGAGAAGATATACACTAGGAACCAACACAAAAGAAAGAAGAAATGAATTTGACCATACCTTGTAACACATTGGCGAGAATTACAAATCCTCAAACTCTCAAGATAGAAGGGTATATAAGAAGAAAAAGGCAATAGTGTTGATTGATACATATAGTACCCATAACTTAATTCATTTTAAGATATCCAAGGAATTGAATTACTTTCTATATCCAACACCAGTGTCAAGCGATGGTTGCAAATGGAGGAACTATAAATTTCTTAGGGAACTGCCATAATATCAAGCTAACCATGGGGAAATACGTATTGTATAGTCCAGTTCTTTCCATTCTAATGGGTAGTGCTAATCTGGCATCAAGGGTCTAATAGTTGCAATTTTTGGGGACGATAGCTTTTAATTTTTAAGAAATTTTCATGAATTTTTTCTAGGAAAGGAAAATGAATTAAGGTGTATCACATGGACACTAAGAAATATAATCAACTATAATGGCATGAAAAAACTTTTGAATAAAGAAAAATGAGGTGTAATTGCACAATTATCTTCATTAGATGTTCAAACATCGAAATCATCCCTTTGTTCAAATATCCAAAGAGTCTTGGAAAATCATTCAAAGGTATTTGAGACTCTGAAAGGTCTCCCACCTATTTGTAATCATGAACATGCTATTTACTGATTGCATGAAGTGTTTCTCCAAACAACAAACCTTACACTAGATATCCCTATGCCCAAAAGAGTGAAATTGAATGTATGGTTGTAGAAATGTTATAGGAATTTATAATTCAACCTATCTAAAGTTATTTATCTTCTCCAATAGTATTGGTGCACAAGAAGGAAAAATCATGGTGTATGTGTCCAGATTCTACAGAGCTCAATAAGCACACTATAAAAGACAAATTTCTCATACTTGTCATGATGAATTGTTGGATGAATTACATGGATCAATTTACTTCACCAAGTTCGATCTTCATTCTAGATATCGTCAAATTAGAACGAGGACAAAGGACATTCCCAAAACAACATTGAAAACTCCTAAAGGTCATTATGAATTTTTGTTCATGCCTTTTGGCCTTACCAATGCACCTTCCACATTTAAAGGTTTGATTAATTCCACTTTCAAACCTTTTCTTAGAAAATTTGTGTTAGTATTTTTTGATGATATATTAATCCACATCAAGTGTTGAAAAAATCATGTTTAACAAGCTGACAGTGTGCTTAAATTATTTGAGGAGAAACAATTGTATGAAAAACCCTTCAAATGTTTCTTTGGGTTATAGGAGGTGGAATATTTGGGTCAGATTGTATCTCAATAGGGTGTTAAGGTAGACCCTAACAAAATTTAAGCCATTAAGGAATGGAAAATCCCTACAAACCTAAAGAATCTTCGAGGATTTCTCAGGTTTACAGGGTATTATCACAAGTTTGTTAAGGATTATGGGAAAATAGAAACACCTTTAACAACATTAGTGAAGAAATATGCATTTTTGTGGACTCCAAAAGAAACTAAGGTGTTTGAACATCTTAAAGAAGCAACATTCCAAGTTTCGGTCTTAGCTACACTGAACTCCACAAAATCATTTATTGTGGAATGTGATACCTTAGGAAATGGAATTGGTATTGTTTTAATGGAAGAAGAAAGCCATGTTTCTTTTGAAAGTTGTCCAATCAAGGGAATGTATTTACACAAACCTATTTACAAGAAGTAAATGTTGGAAATACTATATGCCTTGAAGCAATGGTGACATTACATAATGGAAAGACACTTCAAGGTCAAAACAAATCATGATAATATTAGATACATTTTGGAACAAAGATTATCTTCAAAAGAGTAGTAAAAATGGGTCACAAAGATGTTGGGTTACGACTTTTAAATCATCTACAAAAATGGGAAGCAAAATTTTGTTGCATATGGACTCTTAAAAAGGGATGAGGATGTGGAAGCATTTCCTTGTGCCATTTTTATTATCCAACCTGATTAGATAATTGAAGCAAGGGATGAATGGAAGAATGATGAAGATGTGTGGACACTCATTGAAAAGTCGTAACAAGATGTCATTACATCTGATACATTTTTCTAGAAAAATTGTTCATTATGGTACACAATCGCTTATATATATGTAAGAACTCCCAACAAAAACAAAAGATTCTTTTGGAATTGTACACCCCTCCTTTTGTAGGGCACTCAGAATTGTTAAAAACTTACCAGTAGTCAAGAGGTAAGTTTATTGGGATGGCCTTAAATATGATATTCATAATTTTGTCATAGAATGTTTTGTTTGCCAACAAAATAAATTTGAGACAATTAAGACCCCAGGTTTGTTACAACCTTTAGTCATTACAAGTCAACATTGGGAGGAGGTCTCAATGGATTTTTTCACAGGTTTATCCAAGTGTGAAGGAAAAAGTGTCATCATTGTGGTAGTTTATAGACTTGCCAAGTATGGAGACTTTTGTGCATTATCTTACCCTCTTTCAAAGCCAATATAGTTGTCACAACATTTATGGAAATAGTTCAAAAGCTACATGGAAACCCATACATTGTTTTAAGTGATGAAGATCTTATTTTCACTCAAATTTTTTGGACAAAAATGTTTTCATGTCTTAGTACTCAATTAGCTCATAGCTCATCTTATCATCCTCAATCTGATGGGAAAATTGAGATCATGCAATTTGAAACACAAAAGTATCTGGATTTTGTAGAAAATGAAGGACCATGGTTTTAGGGTAGGGTTGGTCTATCTATCACTCCATGGTTTCCTGGTTTTGATGCCACATCTATGGTGGTTACAACTATGCCAGTATGGACCAGACTTCCAAACCTCCCTCTCCCATTCTGGCATGACAAAGTTCTAGAAGACATTGGAAATACACTTGGAAAATTAAAAAAATATGGACCTGGAGAGAACAACGGATGGCCTTTTCACTTTCACCAAGATCTATGTGGAGATAAATATAGGTAATGGGCTACCATAAAGTGTAACCTTGAAACTGAAGAGTTTCAGTGGTCCCAAGTTTTAGATTATGAGAACACGAAATTTCAATGTCATGTATGTTTTTAGACAGATCATTTGCAAAACAAATGTCCACTGGGTAAGAAGAATACAATAAAAGAGAAAAGGAAATATGAATAGGCCAAAATGGTGGCATTCTTATGATATTCCCCCTTATGATTTTAAAGAGGAAGAAAACAAAGAGACCCAACAAGTTCAACTAGATGTAAAAATAGGATGGAGACATCATGGCCCAGTTAGGGGTGAATGCACAAAACCATATGGGTATTGTAGTACACTGTTATTAGACATTGCTAGAACATCAGATAAAGAAGACTCACAATAAGGATGAGACGATGGGCATCAAACATGTCCACATATCAGAAAGATCAAATTCAAACAAGGAGCATCCTTCTGAGGTTTATGTGGGTTCATTGGCTATTCTTCTAGTGGACCCAAAAGCTGGAGAATGACTTCATGTCCAAGAAAAAAAGGGAAGAATGATAAGACAAGTTCTTTTATATGATCTTCCCTCTTATATTTTTTGTTTTTTGTTTTGTAGTTATTTGAGCCTTTTCATGACTATTGGTATACTTTTTTAATGTATTTAAACATCTGTAGGGACAAAATTTACCACAATAAAATTTGGGCAAATCCTTAATGAATGCACACATATAATGTATATAAAATATATATTATTTTCAATCATGAATGAAGAAACATGTTTTTTTTCTCAAGAAATAAAAAACCAATTAAATAGTAAACCATTAACATATAAAAATATAATAAAATTATTAAGCAAAATCTATATAAATTTAGCAATATATCTCTACTTAATGCATATACGTCCTAAGAAAACTTAGGACACAACTGTGTTATATTTACATGTAAGTTTCTTACTACACAAGTGCCTTATATTTGCATGTAAGTTTTCTTTCATTTTATAAATGTTTTAATAAATTCAAAATCAATATAATATAATTTGTAATAAAAAACACAAATAATACCATAAATGCGAAACAAAAGCATGATTGAGGCACTCATGATAATGCGTTAAGACGGTATCGTCAGCTTACTTGAATATTTTTATTTTTCCCTCGTGAATTTCAATGTTGGCATGAGGATACCATCAAGCTATCACATTAAGAAATTTCCTTCAAACCTTTGTAAACTTAGTGGACATCAGAGCATTGTCCATGTTGCGTAGTGGAAGTGACAGCTATGTCCATGCCCACTTCATCAAGATCTTTAATTTTCATCCCCTCAGTTTTTTTATTCCATTTTTATTATTTAAACATTAGAAGTTCTCATGCTCAATGCTAGCATTCAAAAGACAAATAGATAGCTATAGCCCTACCTTTCCAAGGACTAATAATTATAAAAAAGCTTAATAGTCCCTATCAAGGGAATACTTTAGCAATTGATTTGCTTGCTCATCATTATCATCCATTTTGCTTAGATGTTTGTGTATAGAATTATGTTTTGAAAAAAGTAAATATTATATTTGTCATCATTTACTTCTCACAATAATTTATGCAACTCCATGTTCCTCAACAAATAATTAATGTGTTAGTTCCTACAAAGTAAGAATGTAGGATTTTATTTGTCTATTAATTTAGCTAACATTGACCAATGCAAGTTATAAGTTTTCATGCAAATTTTCCCATAACATAATTTCTATACGACACTTGTTTCATTATGCATTTCACCTTTCTAAAAAAACTAACTAAATTTTAACCTTTATTTTAAATTATTATCTTATTATTAATTATTAAAAGAATAAATATGTGAGGTAAACATATATACATTTCAAAAAATAACAAGATTCTTAACTTACCATGGAGATTCTTAATATGTAAGTAGGTTTTTTTTACAATACCATGGGCCAATACCATGGCCTATCATTATCACATGCCCAATAAACCATGACTACAATTTTTTTTTAATTAACCAATTTAACTAAAAAACAAAATTTGAATATATATATATAAGTACATTGTCCCTTTGCTACTCCGTAGGAAAACGAGACTCATGGCAGAGATAAAGTCTTAAAATGGTAACAAATAACTTCTTAACATCTTACCAAACTTTATCTTAACAAAAAAATTCCACCATAATCCTGGTGTATATTACTATAAATTTAGTAAAAATTGAATCACTATTACCCACCTTACAATTATAAATAATTAAATTAAAATCTTAAAACTCTATTATTTTTTATAATTAAATTAAAAATCTAGACCGTGCAATCCATCTAATTAAATACATATTTATAGTATCTTTAAGCTAAATTCATCTAATAAATTCAATTAAATAGGTTACTAATAGAATCTTAAAAAATGATTCAAACTTTACGGTAAAAAAATGTTATAGTGGATTCATTATTCATATTTACACCAAAGGTGTTTCTCTATGAAGTTGGTTGGGCAAACATTGTTCAACCCAACCAATCACCATGCTCCATTTTGTTGTCCTCCAATCAGTCAAAATTTGACATGTGGAAAGTCAGAGTCGGGTTCATCAAAATAGACTCACATTAGATGATCTCTCCAGCCACTCCGTAGTAGCAACTTTCATCCACGCCATCAACCCCCACAAAGATCAGTCCTTCAGTTACTGAAACCTACCGAGGTTATTTTTCAAGCATCGCTACAAGGCCCATGGCCAGTTCAAGTTCTGTAGATATGACGAAATCCTAAGGTCCGTCAGCCGCAAAACTTTCTTCTTCTTCTTTAAAATCTTTGTTTACAACAAGATCTCCAAGTCGTTCAATCTACCTACGTGATTGTCCCCCAGACTAATGGAGAATGTTGTACACTATAATGCAACGACAAAACAGTCTATTCCTTTATCCCGGGCATTGCTACAATAATTTACAATATTTTGATTAATGTGTGGAAAGTTTGGCACTTCTCAAAAACCATCAATAATATTAATTGAATTTGAATTTTGTTGAATATGGTGAAGCTATAGATAAATTCCCTAGCCCTTCTCGGGCATAAGGGACTAGGAACAACCTTCCAATATCGATTTGGATGAAAACAAATGGGTAGAGGAAGAGGAGAAGAAACACCACGCCACTGCAAGATGAGGAGGAATAATGTGGCCTCTCTAAATATCAGAGGGTCCAAGGTCTAGCCTGAAATAAATTACCATTTTTGAAGGCTTTGTCAAGGCTTATAATCGATTCGAGATATGGAATTTCTGGAGTTTGGCTATTACTTTAAACAAATTTGCAACAAATATTGGCTTTCAAGGCTTTAACGTTCTTGCATCTATCATGGCATGCTCCTTGTATTTGCAGTTGATCTAATTGATGCATGGACACTTGAGTGCATCTGTTTCATGTTGTATTTGAAGCTATTGATGGTTCCTGTAGGGCACTTTTCTAAGCTATAAATACTGGAGGAATGGAGGGAGTATCAAGCTCTTTGGTAAATTCTTGTGCAGGGAGCTCTATTATTATAGCATGCATAAATGTAGACCAAATGAGTGCTCAAAGTAGCCTTCCAAGTTCCTTAAGAGCTACATTGAGTTTTGTGTCAGGGCATGCTACAGTAGAACAATTACATTTTTTCCCATCATATGGTGATAGTGCAACATTTTGTCCAAAGAGATTAGATGATGGGTTAAGTTTACATTTCATTGGTATAAAGGAAAATTTGATTGTAATATAAGACAGTCTTATTTTTGTTAAGTCAGTGAATGTTGAATCATGCTTGGATTCATCCTTTATGGAGAAATAGTCCAGATATTATGTCCTGAAGAAAAATAATTATGTATATAAACGTAAAAATCTACAGAGAAATTTTTTAGCACTTCTATAAAAACAAACCCATATGGTTTTGTTGATGGTTCTGGACCCGCCAACATGTCAAGGGATCTCCCTGGTAAGAAGTCCCAACTAGACCTGAGACCGTTTGTGGTAGGAGTCCCAACGGTGTGTAGTTCGATATCGTCTTGACTGTGATCGCGCGTAGAGGTAAGCAAGATATATTTGTTGGAAGAAAGGGTGTGACCTTGCAACAAGTCAGGGAAGATGCATGGAGAGGCTCTACCACACGGAAAGGGAGAGGAGTATGCCCCTTAGAAGCATGTAATAATACACAACTTGAAAGGGAACACACGAAAAGATAGACATCACAAGATGGAAAGTAGAATAGTTGACAATACAAAATGATGAGTTAAACTAAAAACACACTTCAATAAGATTCATACAAACATATACGGAATAGTCCATACATACATGTGTAAGTTACAACTACATACATTGTTAGAGTAACCAGAATAGTTAAACTACAATAACAATACATGCATGAAACGTGCTAGCTCTGTTATATTAAAAGAGTGAAAGATCCAATCATACATACAACCATGACAGCCACTAGCCTCAATATTGGAACGTTATAGTCACTGCCGCTTGTTCCTCCGAAGAGTTATACTCACTCTGAACTGTGGAGAAGCAAAGGCTCATTACAATGCACTCCAAGATTTCTCTAAGTTATACCTATCAGAAGCTTGGCTCCCAAAAGCCTCTATAATGATTTATGAGGTTATATATATAGAAAAGGGTGGGGTGACCATTGACATTTCCCTTTTGTGACTCTTGAGTTACCCTCGTGACTCTTCAGCTTACACATGACTATTTACATTCTATCATTGACACTTGGTCTTTCACTTTACAACATGTCTACAATACAATTTGCACATGACCCATGTGAGACAAAAATGGGCTTGAGTAAGCCATTCAAAACATCATTGAGACTCAGACAACGGTGGGAATACTAACTCGTTGACATCCTCTCGGTGATTGTTGGTGGTGAATTGATGCCAAGCTTGGTAGTCTACTATGGTGTCTGTGTACTCCATTGTGAATCCTTCTGAAAGTGAACTCTTGCCTTCGTAGCATCCGGGTACACTGATTTGGCACCTATGTACAACTCATCAGGTAGCATGTGCATCATGGTCTTGAGTGTAGTCGGACCTGCGACATACTTGTGAATATTGTCTGTGCTCATCTACAAATTTTCATTGGTGGCTATGTGCATAAACTGCTCGAAGTAAATGTCTAGCTCTAGTTAGACTTGGTTCTTTCTTTCACCTCAGTGAGTGTGCCAATGGATGGGATGGCATGTGTGTGCACAATGGCATCCATGCTCTTGAAAATTCTGCATGTGAAGCTTGTAAGCTGGTGATGAGCTATGGGAGTTCCTCATAGTTTCGGATTTGACTCCGGATGCGTGCTTTCAACTCCACTGCCTTTAGCTTCATCATCTTTGGAAAGTACAATGGGGGCTCCCTTGTACCTCATTTTCCATATCTGCATGTGATCAACAACAATATGTATGTCTGTCAAGATGCATGCTCTCCCAATACAATGCTACTTCCAACCATTGAGATGGACAACTGACTTATGCATAGCGACAAACCTAAAGTACAACTTCTACATGAGTGCCTTGAGAGATGATACTTCATCAAGTATCACTTTCCTCCACTGTGCTCTGGGCGCTTCTGTAGCTTTCTCTTCTCTCTGCTTGGCTGCTTACAATTCCTTAGCCATGCTTTCATTCTCAGCTATCAAGAATCTCACACTTGAGTCGGTGGCTTCGACATATGCCTTTTTAGCATCAACCAATGTAGTTGGATGTCTGCGCACATCGGACACGATCACTCATTGCCAAAATTGTGCACAAGATGCATGGACATCTAGGGTGGACACTCTGCGTGACTACACAACTTTGGGTTGTGACACATCAAAGGATATGTTGTGCACATCTGCTTCTAGATTTTCCTCAAGGATTTTAGTATCTCCTTGATCACTTGGGACTTTCTCCGCTCCTCTATCTGGTGAGGCATGTGGAGTGACCTTTGGATCATTGGCATGAGGTTTGTATCTTGATCCTGCTCTGACTTAACCACATCTGTGTCCATATGTTCCAATATTTTTTCAATCTCCTAAGAAAAGTCCTACTTCCGCGACTACTCACCCTAGTTACTATCTGCCAATTGTTATGATTCATTAATCTGTATCTGCTTAGTTTCCTTAATGTGTGCACATTACACTTCCTGTTGTTCCTGTTCTTATTGCTCTTCCTTCTCCCTTCTTCACAACTCTTGTTCTTCCCTTAGTTTTTTCTCAACCTCGTGCAACTTCTTCTTTGCCTCCTCTAGTCTCTACTTCTCCCTCTGTCTTTGTGCAATCCTTCTGTTGCACTTTCACCTCTTCACTTCAATCTCCAAATTTTCTCTTTATACAAGTGGATCTTCCTTGAAATTGTAGCTTTTCTCTACCTCTACGCTGTCAAAAATATTCATCTTGCCTTTGTCATGCACATGTCTGCTGCTCTCTGTTGCTTCTCTGTTAAGTGTTGCTTCCTTATGCGCTGCTAACCATTCTACAACCACTATGACTGGTTCATTGAGCCTTGAAGAGATATAACAATATTTCCATGGGTATTCCTCATGCCAATGACATGCCCCGTGGATCCAAGGATGATACACCCTTGCATAGTGTTCCTTCACTACACAGTGTGGGTCACATGGATTGAAACTTTTGGTGTCAAAGGTGAATTTTTCGAATTCCTCTGTCTTGGCCTCAGAATGCTTGAGACTCTGGATCTCATACAACTCTTCCTGCGCAATTTTACTGAGAACCATGTCAAGATGTGGTATGCAGCCTCTGACATAACCAATTTGTCCATGGAAAACTTCGGTAAGACATGCAGAGCCTTCTCTACATTGTACATTTGGATGGAGGTGCCAAGGGGTGAGGCATACCAATTTGATATGTTAACCATTGCCTCCATCGCTGCATGTGACATGTAAGGCAGATCCTGCTTAAAGATCATCTTGTACACCGGGGTGATGAAGTGGTATGATTTATGTAGTATAACGCAACTGAAATTGCACTCGGAGAACAACTTGCAATAGATGTGCACATAAGATTTTGAAGGTATCCATGCCTAACCCAAGCCAGGGAACTGCCGTTAGGCACAGATTGCATCAATAATGTAGGTGGACATGAAGATTTTTTCTTTCTGACCCTTGGGCATATTCCAGGCATTTGTTACTTCCCCCTTTAGCTAGAGAGACAACATGTCAGACCAGTTGAAAGGTCTTCCTTCGTTCACTATTTGATCCAACACAATCACCCAACTCCGCGGTAAGGTCTCTGTACTCTGTTGGCCACATAAGAAGCATGCGAAGATGACCAAGAACTGATAAGCCTTTTTTAGTTTCTTTGTCTTGTATACATGGTTGGGTGTTTTCCTAAACATAGATGACTCTCTTACCTAACTCTTCAAGATGTCTCTTGAGTTCGCATTGTTGTTGGGATTGGTGAAGAGTGCATCCATTTTGTTCACTGACTCCGACAAGTGATACATCTCTTGAAAGTTATCTACCTTGAAGGTAGCAAGTTTTGTTCTACTAACAATGCTCAACACCATTGTCTCGGGATCAGTATGCAAGACAATCCAGTAGATCCTGTCTACCCATGGAAATGCGGGATACCTGCATGTAACTCGGTAGAAGCCAGAATTGTGTATATTGACATAGACTTTGCGTTCCTCCAGATTCTCCTCAAAGGTGCCTAAAAAGATGTCATTGATTTCCTTCCATGTGATCTTGATCCCCTTGTCTATGAACAACTTAGTATCTTCATAGATGGGCAAGCTCATAGACACTTGCTTGACCACATCTCTAGTTGTGCTCTTTATGGTGTCCTTTGACCCTTCTCTATTAGAAGCCATTGTACCTGTACTATTAAGAGACTGATGAACACCTGTGATACCTGGAGACAGAGAAATTCTCATGGAAATCAAAATGTCAGTTGAAAACCAAAAGAAAATCGAGGACTGACACACAACACACTTGGGTGACTGCCTAGGAAAATTGCCCAGTTTTCTCTAGTAGAGGTTGGGAGACTAACTGTTGGATGGAAAGCTTAGTTCAGGCTCCTAATGAGTTGACTAACTACTAAAACTGCGCAGAGCACAATTCATCTTGACTTACTAAGGATTGGAACTGTGCAATGTGTAGTTTTAGTCAACATGACTGTTGGAAAAAAAGTTGCACTGCGTAATCTTGGGGGCGAACTGAGGCACTGCCACTCAAAATGCACAAAACAAAGCCTCAAAGGCTAGTGTGAGGCAAAATCTGCACAATTACTTGGAGAAAGGCAAGGCCTTGCATCCCAGAAATGCATAGTGCAAGCCGACCAAGGCAAGGTCCAGCCCAAGGCAACTCAGACCTGTCGTCGAGTGATTGAAAATCAATAAGGACTGAATGAATGTGCAAATATGGGTTCAGACATGAGCGAATAAAAATGAATGCAATTAGTAAGTGTAGGATTCAGTATTATGGGAAAAAATGAATTGTGTGAAGTGAGTTGATGCAATGATGACTGTTAATGCAGAAACAATATTATGCATGCGACAACAAGGAAATGCAATGCAAAAATCGAAACAATGCTTCTACAAGATAACATGCATTGAAATGACAACAAGATTTCAATAAAATCAAGAAACCACATTCACACAAATCAAAATGTAAAAAGCGATAGGAAATCAACAAAGACATGAAAAGTGGACTTACCTGATAAAAGTTGTGATGAGTGTGTCGAAAGTTCTTAGATGCATTGGGAATGCCAAAGATCCAAGATCAAAAGTGAAGAATGAGCTCTAAAACGTCAAATAAATAATTTTGACAAGATCGGGGCTTATGACGCGGACGCCACAAATCTAGGAAAGAGTGACACTTGGTGGTAGGTTTCTAAAACAAATTTTGCATGTAAACCCCAACTGCTAAAAATAGATCCCTAAAATCTAGGGATGCTTTTTTCTTTTTTCTTTTTGTTTTTTTACGGAAAAACGACCCATCCATGCAAGGAAATATTGCATAGTCCTAGAGGGAATCATTCAACCTCTGAGCACATGCAACAGTCAGCAAGCCATGGGATGACTTTTGCGTAGTTTTTGGGCTGAGTGGCTCTAGCTTCCCCTCAAGATCTACGCAATTTCTCGACTGAAGCCAAGGTTGTCAGTCAGAACTACAAAAATTCTGAGAGAAATCCCGGTGATGGGCTACTCTGCACAATTTTATTGGGGAAGGCATCATGCCTACTCTACGCAATTCTGGAGAGTAACGCTGGCTGTCAGGATGCACTGCACAATTTTGGAGAGCAAGGTTGGTTTCCCTCTAGTGTTGTGCAATTTTCCAAGTCAGAACAAGAACTAGTTTGAGATCAAGTCACGGGAGGTCAACTTGTGGGTGAAAGACAAACAAGTTAGTGAACACACGCTGTTAAGCCAAATAAACTTAATTGAAGGCATAAGTACCTGGGTAGTGCAAGACATGTTGCTAAGGATGGTTGGTAGGGAGGCTGCAAAACAAAGCTAAGGAAAAATTTTGGAGGGTGGTTGTAGCCGCTACAACACATTCTTCAAAAGGAATTCTCGCATAATGACAACATAAATTCTATCTGGACACCCTATGCATCACACATAGAAGATACTGGCAAGTGCAATGTTAATATTGAGTAGCATGACATAAGTGTAAGGATAGCCCTTGTACAAGTTATCCATTGACTCTTCTGCAGTCGGGAAACAAGTTCATAAATAATAACTTTGGTGGGATTGCCTTGGAATGCATATTGATTATAAGACAGTTGATGGTGAGGTCATTTCATTATGTCACACAAGATCTTCAAATTTACATTTGGATTACAAAAACCCATATATGAATGTTGTTGATGTTGGAGAGGTTACTTCAGGAAGCAGGTCAATCATTGAAGAGTCTCCCAGTTTTCAAATTCTAAGCAGTCCATCCTTCCAAAAATCTAATTATAATTTAAGACAGATTGTGGTCTCTGCTAAACAGGATGTAATTTATCTATCTACGTTCACGTCTTCTAGTGATAATACACTACTCTCTCTAGAGAGTGACTATGAAAAAGAGTGGTGCATTTATTTTAGAGGAGTATGGATTTCTTGGTTGGTTTGTGTATTCGGGGGAGTATGTAGTAGTAGGGCATCCAAGTGTTGTTGGTGATGGCAGTTTCTCACTATTCTATAAAATATGTGGTTTTTCAGAAGATTCAACTAGAACTCTCATTTCTGATATGTGTGAGGAAGCCTTTCATATGACATGTTGTACTAAAATAAAATCAATACCTGTTCAAGATGAATGACATTACCAACATTGCAAAAAGAAGAGGAAGAGAATATAAAAGAAGTGCCTTATTGTAAGCAAAAATTCTCAAAGTATTGTTGATGAAAGTGGTTCAAACTCAGATAAATATGTTGAGGATAAAGCTAATATTTTCTAGCATACGTTGGAAGATAATCATCCTTACACAACTCAGGTTCGAATTGGCAAGGCACTTCAGGCAGATGTTCGAATTGGAAAGGCACTTCAGGCATTGGGAAGGTTCAAGGTGATTCAAAGAAATTGTTTTTCGGAGAACCCCTTGAAATGGAGCATGCAAAAAAAAAATTTATGAACCAAGTATGGTCCAATGGTTGGAAAACTATTCAATCATTTTTTCCTACCTTAATAAAAAGCTGGTCCTCACTGGTCAACATTGGTCCCCACTGTTACCAGTAATCTACTCTAGGGACTAGTGTTGATCTTGTGGTGGTAGCTATTGTGCACTTTATACTGTTATCACTAATATGCAATTAGTCAGACAAAAATATTTGCACTCAGAAAATTGCTAATGGAACTGATGGTATCACTTTGTTGAATCTGGTTCATATGCTAGGGCTTATCATAAAATATAACTTTTGCAAGTGCTGCAACATTCCAAATGAGTATGGAGTTGATTTTTTTTTATTTGAATGATATTATTCCCAATGTTTGATTTGTTTCATTTGCTGCAGAGTACTCTGCTCAAATCTCTGCATGAAAAGCAAGTTGGGAGATTGTGGGCTTGGAGTTTGAACTTTTAGCTCTGCCCAGAGATCTAAATTTTCCAATGCCAGTTTTTGTTATTTGTTTACCTCTGGAATCCTAATGAAAGTTTCATTTAATAGAACTTTCTTATATAAAAATTCACAAGGTATGGTTGTTAGTCCTAATTGGGTTCATGGATTGTAGTTTTCATTTGGGTCGTGCCCTACAAGATTTTTAGGGCTCGTCAAGGTTGCGGCAATAAACTAGAGTTGTACTAAGTATAGGTTTTCTCTATGCATATTTCTTTTAGGTATTTACAAACCCCTGCAAGTGTGAACAAAGCCTTTTTTAAGGTAGGTTTGCACAAACCTCTAAAGTTGACGTCAAGTCCGTGTGGCCTTCTGAATCATGGAGAAGTGGGTACTTAAAACACACAAAGTTACAAATGGCGAATGGTGGATTGCTCAATCTAACATCAAAATCGTTCCGGAAGTTCTCGAAAAATCAAGAAGAGGGTTTGATTTTTGTATGCCAGTTATATTATTGATGTGGTTGCAAAGTCTAAATTGAGTGATTGTGTGTTGACTTAAATTTCAACTTAGCCCTATTGCTTGCCTATTTTTGGTGGTAATACCTCGATCACTGGGAATTGTGACTTTATCAGGAGCAACGAAGGTTACGTTGTGGTCCACTGGCAATGCATAGATTCATTTCAAACTCACATTTATTCTGTAATTTTTATCATGGGTTGTGAAGCTACACTCATTCATTACTAGGGATTTTTATGAGAGTAGTGAAGTCACAATACATTAGTCGAGTGTTACAGGATTTTATCCTCATGAGTAGTTGTTATGAAACTAGCTCACAAAAAGATAGAAAAGATATATCAATGACTTAGAAATCAGCCTCTTCTAGGGGGCAACCTCCTTTACATTACACAAATGAACAATTATTGGATGATACAAATGACAAAACCTCATTTCTGTATATAGGAGTCTAAGGGGTCACAATATAACCCAAACTGACCTAACAATAATAATAAAAGGCCACAAAAATAACAATAGTGGGCTTCTATGGGGCACAATAATAACAATATAGGGACAATAGGGGTACCACAATAACAATAAGGGATACAATGACAATAGTAATGGGGCAATCACTAGTATTATAGGGACCTAACATGCCCCTCCCCTTCAAAAGAGTGTTGTTGTCAACACTTGAGTAGTTTTGGATGATTTTGTATAAAATTCTCATCCTCCCATGTGGAATATTCAGTGGGTAAGTTCTTCCACTTGATGAGATACTTTGAAATTGATCGATTTCATAGCTGTCGAGTTCTTTTTTCTTTGACTGCTTCAGGTTCCAATATGATTTTTCGTTCCTCATCAAGTTCTAGCAATATTGTTTGAACTAGGATCTTGTCACCTATAACCTTCTTTAAGCATGAAACATGGAAAACTGGGTGCACTCGAGAAGTTGCAAGAAGCTCCAATTTGTATGCCATAGTACATATCTTTTGCATCACCTTGTATGGACAATAATACTTTGGTGATAATTTATTATCCTTCTTAGCTTGCTTAAGGGACATTCGTTTACATGGCTGTAGCTTAGGAATACCCAATCACCTACATCAAAACTTATTTCACTATGATGTTGATCTTCCTGTTGTTTCATTCTATTTTGTGCCAAGGTGAGGTTATCCTTTAAAAGTTGGAGAACTTGTTGTTGATGCTGGATGTGATCTTCCACTGCTTGAACCTTAGAATTTTCTCTTAATATGATGTGATGGATGGTGGAGGATATCCATAAAATGACATAAATGGGGTCATTTTTGTTGCATTATGGAAGGAAGTGTTATACCACCATTCAACGAGAGGCAACCATTTGACCCATTGCGTCTATTTATCAGATACAAAGCAACAAAAATATCATTCCAAACATTTGTTTACTATCTCAATTTTCCCATAAGATTGAGGATGATAAGATGAGCTATGAGCTAATTGAGTACCAAGACAAGAAAATAATTATGTCCAAAAACTTCCAGTGAAAATGGGATCTCTGTCGCTTAAAATAATATTTGAGTTTCCATGTAGCTTTTGAATTGTTTCCATAAATGTAGTAGAAATTATACTCGCTTTAAATGGATGAGATAATGCCCACAAGTGTGCATACTTAGTAAGTCTGTGAACTACCACAACGATAACACTTCGATAAACCTATGATAAAATCCATTGAAACCTCCTCCCAACGTTGGCTTGGAATGGATGAAGGTTGTAATAGACCTAGGGTCTTAATTATTTCAACTTTATTTTTTGGCAAACCAAACATTCAGCCACAAACTTTTGAATATCCAATTTAAGGCCATCCCAAAAAAAATCCTTCTTAACCCTGTGGTAAGTTTTTAGAAATCCCGAGTGCCCTCCTAAGGGAGAGGTGTGCAATTCCCTAAGAATCTTTTGTTTGAGTTGGGAATTCTTACATAGGTATAACCGAACTTTGTACCATAACGAATCATTTTTCCAACTAAAGGTATCAGACATACTGGGATCTTGTTGTAACTTTTGAATGACTGCCCACACTTCTTTGTCATTCTTCCATTCATCCCTTATTTCGTTTATCCAATCTGGTTGGATAATAGGAATGGTGCAAAGAAATTTTTCCACATCCTCATCCTTTCTTGAGAGTGAATATGCCACAACATTTTGCTTCCCTTTTTTGTAGATGATTTCAAAGTCATAACCCAACATCTTTATGATCCATTTTTGCTGCTCTTATAAAGATAATCTTTGTTCTAAAAAGTAGTTAAGATTATCATGATCTGTTTTTACCTTGAAGTGTCTTCCCATTAGGCAGGGTCGCCATTTCTTAAGTGCATGTAGTATTGCCAACATTTCCTTCTCATAAATAGCTTTGTGTAAATACTTTCCTTTGATTGGATGGCTTTCAAAAGAAATGGGTCTTTCTTCTTGCACTCAAACAACATCAATTCCATTTCCTGAGGCATCACATTCCACAATAAAGGTTTTTGTGAAGTCTGGTGTAGCTAAGACTAGTTCTTGGCACATTGCCTCTTTAAGATGTTCAAAGGCCTTCGTTGCTTCTCGAGTCCATGAAAAATGCATCTTTCTTCAATAATGTTGTTAGAGGTGCTGCTATTCTCCCATAATTCTTAACAAACTTGTGATAATACCCTGTCAACCTGAGAAATCCTCACAGATGCTTTATGGATGTGGGGATTTTCCATTCCTTAATGGTTTTAATTTTTCTATGGTCTACCTTAACACCTTCATGAGATACAATATGACCCAGATATTCCACCTCTTGTACTCCAAAGAAACATCTGGAGCTTTTTGCATATAATTGTTTCTCCTCCAATATTTTGAGCACCCTGTCAACATGTCGAATATGATCCTTCCAAGACTTGTTGTAGATTAGTATATCATCAAAAAATACTAACACAAATTTTCTAAGGAAGGGTTTGAAAATGGAATTCATCAAACCTTGAAATGTAGAAATTCCATTGGTAATGCCAAAAGGCATGACCAGAAATTCATAATGACCCTCATGAGTTCTAAATGTTTTTTTCAGAATGTCTTCAGTCTTCATTCTGATTTGATGATATCCTGAATGAAGATCCAACTTGGTGAAGTAAATTGATCCATTTCTATTCATACAATAATTCATCAATGATGGGAATGGGAAATTTATATTTAATAGTGAGCTTGTTGAGCTCCCAATAATCTGGATACATGCGCCATGATCCATCCCTCTTGTGAACCAATACCACTGGAGCAGGGAAAGAGATTTGACTAGGTTGAATTATACCAACCTCTAGCATTTCTGCAACCATACATTTAATTTCACTCTTTTGGGTATAGGGATATCTATAAGGCCCGATGTTTGGAGGAACACTTCCTGGAATCAAATGAATAGCATGATCATGATCACAAATAAGTGGGAGGCCTTTGAGAGTCTCAAATACCTTGGAATGATTATCCAAGACTTTTAGAGGACCTAGAGAAATAGATGTTTTCAATGTGGGAACCTCCAGTGAACATAATTGTGCAATTATGCCTCGTTGTTCTTTCTTTAGAAGGTTTGTCATTCCACTAGAGCTGATTATCTTTCCTGGTTTCCCTGCGATACCCCTTAATTCAACTTCCTTTACTTCTGAAGAAAATTTCATGAAAAGTTCTTGGAAATTAAAAGCTATTGTGCCCTAGGATTGTAGCCATTGGACTCCTAGTACAACATCAGCACCACCCATTTGAATGGAAAGAATTGCACTATTAAGTACATATTATCCCATGGATAGCTTGATATTATGGCACTCTCGTTAGCAATGTGTCATTCCTCCACTTGCAACCATCACTTGACACTCTGGTGCTGGATATATGAAGCAATTCAATTCCTTGGCTATCTTACAATGCATAAAATTATGGGCACTGCCTGAATAAATCAACACTATTACCTTTTTCTTCTTGATATGCCCTTCTATCTTAGTAGTTTGAGGAGTGGTAATGTTGGCATTATGTTTCTGGTATGGCTTTATGTTACAGATGTTGTACTTGATGGCAACTCCCGTGGCAAGGCTCTCATTTTATTGAAAATTAAGAAGGACGCAGGAAATCAGTTCATAAGGTGCATACCCGCAGGTACACCATGCAGGGACCGCGTCCAGAGACGCAGGCCAGCCGTTCAGGAGGTGCGTCCCCCCAGTGCACACATTTCAAGGCAGAGAAAAGCCACGTGGGGGTTTCTTGTGTTTTACTCTTGGTATCTAGCCGACGGTATTGGGTTATTATGGTGTCGGCTCGTGGTATTGTTCCATGATTTTAGGAGGAGCTTGCCTATATAAAGCAAAGGAGATCATTTGGCTTGAGCATGGTTTTGGTTGAATATCTTATGAGGGCTAGATCTGGTCTAGATCTAAAGAAGGCGAATCTACTGATGGACCGAGATCTCTTCGGCGCATGTTCAGATCTGTAGATCTGACTGTCTGGGTTACTTCTGAAGTCTTGAAATCATCTATGCCCGGAGGGACGCAGGTGCAGTAAGGGTTCAGGTGCGCCGGGACGCAGGCGCAGAAGGGTTCAGGTGCACCGGGACGCAGGCACAGAAGGGTTCAGGTGCGCCGGGACACAGGCGCAGAAGGGTTAAGGTGCGCCGGGACGCATGCGCAGAAGGGTTCAGGTGCGCCGGGACGCAGGCGCAGAAGGGTTCAGGTGCGCCGGGACGCAGGCAGTTCAATAGACTCAGAGCGAGGGACGCAGGCTAGCAGTTGAGCAGAGTGCGTCTGGGACGCAGGCTAGCAGTTGAGCAGGGTGAGTCCAGGACGCAGGCTAGCAGTTGAGCAGGGTGAGTCCGGGACGCAGGCTAGCAGTTGAGCAGGGTGAGTCCGGGAAGCAGGCAAGCAGTGGAGCAGGGTGCTTCCTTCTCTTAAAATCTTTGTTTATCATTGTTGTGTTCTGGGTTTGGTCCTATTACTGTTGATCTGGTTACTATAGTTGATTGGGTGATTCTCTCATACTTGATGATCAATTGATGCTTATGGATCCAGTTTGAAAATTTATGAAAAGTGGTCCTTGTAAGAAAAGAAGTAGGGGGTTGTAACTCCCTTCCAGGAGAGACTGGAAAACGAGAGAGAGTTGTAGCTCTCTACAGGTTGTAGCCTGCGCACTGGTAAAGGACTGCACCAGTACAAAACCATTGTAAAAGAAGTTTCTAATTTGAAAGAAGATAGAGACATATTGCAGCAGGTGGTTTTCACCCACATTGGGTTTCCACCTTACATCTTGTGTTCTTTGGTGTGACTATCTGTTTTCTTTGTTCATGCACATTATTTTATGGTACTGACATGCAAAAATAATTCAAAGATCAAATAAGGAAGGTTCATTAAAAGAATTAGATAATACTGATTCACCCCCCCCCCTCTCAGTATTATTTCCAACAATTGGTATCAGAGCAGGTCCTTCTGAGGAAGCTTGATCGCTTGAAGGAAAAGATCCATCAGAATGGCTAATCCAGATAGAGAAGCACACATCAGGCCACCAGTCTTTGACGGGAACAATTTTACTCACTGGAAGATAAGAACCACTGCATATCTACAATCACTTGGAGCAGAAGTTTGGGGAATCGTAGAAGGAGGATACAAATTCCCATCAACAACTCCTACAGATCCAGCAGAGAAAAAGCAATATGAGCTCAATGCCAAAGCTGTTACTGTCCTATTGAGTAGTTTGACTCAATCAGAATTTATGAAGATCATGCATTTCAAATCAGCTAAGGAAATATGGGACAAAATCGTCACAAGCTACGAAGGAGATGATCAGGTAAAAAGAGCAAAGCTTCAAACTCTCAGAATCCGGTATGAAACTCTTAAGATGTGTAATAATGAAAGCATAGCTAATTATTTCCTGCGTATGGATGAGATTGTGAATTGTATGAGGGATCTGGGTGAAGAATTTGAGGAAGTTGTCTTAGTTGAAAAAGTTTTGAGATCTTTGTCTTCTAAATTTGATTCTAAAGTATCTGCCATAGAAGAAAAGGAGAATGTGCAGAAAATCACCATGTCACAACTTCATGGGATCTTAACTGCTTTTGAAATGCGACAAGAGGTACCACCAGAGGCCGCATTCGAAGTGTCATAGGAAGAAGATGAGGTAAATTTTGTCAAGAATCTTGAACGGGGAACTGGACGGTTCAAAGGTAAGCTACCTTTCAAATGTTTTCTATGTGGTAGAGTTGGTCACTATGCTGCTAGATGTCCTCATAACAAAGGAAAGATATCTGAAGAAGATGGTAGAAGCTATTATACCCATATTAAAAGTTCATTCAATGATAGTGAAGATATTAGAAGTCTCATGGCACATAAGAAGAAGAATGCTTCATCCAATAATAGCGAAGATATTAAAAGTCTCATGGCACATGAAGAGAAGAATGCAGAAACTGAAGAAGTTGCCAAATTAAAAGAACAATTGGAGACAGAAATCAGGGTAAGGGAGCAATTGCAAGATATAGTAAAGGATCAGAGTACAATTATTCAGAAACTTGAATCAAAGATCCTCTCTCTAAAAGAAGATCTTAAAAAATCAAGAGAACAGAACAGAGAAGATCTTGAAGATCAAGAACATGAAGTGACCAAACTAAAGCGACAAGTGGAAGAAGGAAGAAAAGTTGAAGAAGACCTAAGGAATCAATATCTGAAAAAGGAAGAACAACATCAAGTTGAGGTAAATATCTTGAAAGGTAAAATAGAAGAAAAAGATAAGCTTTTACGATTTCAAGATAGTACTAAAGTCTTGGATGATATTCTTAATAGTCAAAGGTCTCCTGCTATCAAGACTGGTCTTAGTTTTCACGAATATGTTGAAGGTGAATCTAGTTCACAAGGTGAGGCAAGAAACTCTAATGAGAAATCAGAAATGCTCAACAAGGAACAACCAAGGAAAGAAATTCCTCAAGGAAGATCCTTTACTCCTAACTATGGACGTGATAGACGATTATTTCCTCCACTGAAAAATGTTGAATGTTATGTATGTCATAATCTTGGACATGTTGCAGCCAGATGTAGAAGTAGAATGGTTCAAGAAAGATCATCGCATCCCAGGTATTTCAGAGGATATTGTTTTGCCTGCAATGCATATGGACACAAAGCAATTGATTGTGATAGAAGGAACATGAAAAATGTAAGATGTTATACATGCAACAACTATTGGCATAAAGCAAGGGAATGCAGGAGCAGATTTCAAAACTCAAAACAAAAGGACCATACATCATCACAGTTGCAGGAATTGAAGAAGACAGAGACAGAAAGGTGTGGCATAATTCAGACAGCGGACATAACAGACACAGGGGAATCTGAAAGTGATGAAATTCAGTATTCCATCTTGCATACGCTGATATAATGAAGACAAGTCGCGTATATACGCGAGTTACAGGCTGCAAAGTCGCGTATATGAAGAAAGGGCAGCAGAGCAGACTCAGGTTCAGTCATGGTTGGCTCAGACTCAGGGGGAGCAGAACAGACTCAGGAAATGGTTCAGTCATGGTTGGCTCACAGGTTCAGGGGGAGCATATAATGCATTGTTGGCATTATGGAGGATGGTCAGAAGGAGATCTTGGAAATAGCTGCAATATGTCTCTATCTCTTTCATGGTGGATTATGGTTCTTTTTTGCATATCTGGTTCTTTTTCAGGGGGAGCATGATCTTAGGGGGAGTATACCCCTTTGCCCTTGATGTCAAAGGGGGAGAATGAAGCTGAAGTTTGTGAGGTTGCCATCAAGTCCAAAGGGGGAGATTGTTGGCATAATGTTTCTGGTATGGTTTTATGTTACAGATGTTGTACTTGATGGCAACTCCCGTGGCAAGGCTCTCATTTTATTGAAAATTAAGAAGGACGCAGGAAATCAGTTCATAAGGTGCGTAACCGCAGGTACACCATGCAGGGACCGCGTCCAGAGACGCAGACCAGCCGTTCAGGAGGTGCGTCCCCCCAGTGCACACATTTCAAGGCAGAGAAAAGCCACGTGGGGGTTTCTTGTGTTTTACTCTTGGTATCTAGCCGACGGTATTGGGTTATTATGGTGTCGGCTCGTGGTATTGTTCCATGATTTTAGGAGGAGCTTGCCTATATAAAGCAAAGGAGATCATTTGGCTTGAGCATGGTTTTGGTTGAATATCTTATGAGGGCTAGATCTGGTCTAGATCTAAAGAAGGCGAATCTACTGATGGACCGAGATCTCTTCGGCGCATGTTCAGATCTGTAGATCTGACTGTCTGGGTTACTTCTGAAGTCTTGAAATCATCTATGCCCGGAGGGACGCAGGTGAGGTAAGGGTTCAGGTGCGCCGGGACGCAGGCGCAGAAGGGTTCAGGTGCGCCGGGACGCAGGCACAGAAGGGTTCAGGTGCGCCGGGACGCAGGCGCAGAAGGGTTCAGGTGCGCCGGGACGCAGGCGCAAAAGGGTTCAGGTGCGCCAGGACGCAGGTGCAGAAGGGTTCAGGTGCGCCGAGACGCAGGCAGTTCAATAGACTCAGAGCGAGGGACGCAGGCTAGCAGTTGAGCAGAGTGCGTCCGGGACGCAGGCTAGCAGTTGAGCAGGGTGAGTCCGGGACGCAGGCTAGCAGTTGAGCAGGGTGAGTCCGGGACGCAGGCTAGCAGTTGAGCAGGGTGAGTCCGGGAAGCAGGCAAGCAGTGGAGCAGGGTGCTTCCTTCTCTTAAAATCTTTGTTTATCATTGTTGTGTTCTGGGTTTGGTCCTATTACTGTTGATCTGGTTACTACAGTTGATTGGGTGATTCTCTCATACTTGATGATCAATTGATGCTTATGGATCCAGTTTGAAAATTTATGAAAAGTGGTCCTTGTAAGAAAAGAAGTAGGGGGTTGTAACTCCCTTCCAGGAGAGACTGGAAAACGAGAGAGAGTTGTAGCTCTCTGCAGGTTGTAGCCTGCGTACTGGTAAAGGACTGCACCAGTACAAAACCATTGTAAAAGAAGTTTCTAATTTGAAAGAAGATAGAGACATATTGCAGCAGGTGGTTTTCACCCACATTGGGTTTCCACCTTACATCTTGTGTTCTTTGGTGTGACTATCTGTTTTCTTTGTTCATGCACATTATTTTATGGTACTGACATGCAAAAATAATTCAAAGATCAAATAAGGAAGGTTCATTAAAAGAATTAGATAATACTGATTCACCCCCCCCCTCTCTGTATTATTTCCAACAGGTAATTCCAGCCAATGCATTACAAGATATGGTCAGATTCATTTCTTCTTTCTCTAGGGTTTGTTCCTAGTGTATATCCTCTTCTTTTGACATTTCTTGTTCCTTTTCTTCCTCCTCTTCACAATCTATGTAAAATAGTTTATTCTCAGCACACTTATGACCTTTAGTGTATTTGCTATCACAACTGTAACAAAGCCCTTTTGCTCTTTTTTCTTCCAACTGTCGTGGTGTCAACCTTGTAGGTTGTGGATGGCGAGGGACAACAACACTTCCCTCTTTATGATTGTGAGTTGTAGGATTCCTTGTTGCCATAATTTTGCTTTCCATTTTTCTTTCTTCGTGGCATCAATTAATGATAATAATGCTTCACTATGCCCTTTGAATTCCTTCAAACTATTTTTTAAACCAAACTTATGCAAAAATTTAAAAAGCTACACACCTTTTTTCACTTTGTAGGAGCTCGATATTGGATCTGCTGTATCTCTGTAATTTCGGATCTCCAAGTTCTAAAATTTCTTCTTGCGGTAACCCTCTAAGTCCTCTTTCTAACCTCGCAATTATGATCAAGATTGGATTCTCCAATGAAAAGTTATGCCAAATCTCCCACGATGACTAGATTATAGACTATTTCAATAGGGCGAGCTTGTACGAAGCTCTGCGTGTCATTGTTTTGACCTTAGGACCTGAAACCGATACACAGAAAACTATAGACCGTCCTATTTCTGTAACTTTTTATGAAATTTCAATATGATGCTCAAAAAAATAGTTATGATGATATTCCCTAGGTCACTTGTTTGAGATATAATTCGGGATATTGTAAAAACCCTAAATGTCTTAGACTGTATTTCCCAAAATATAGATCAATGGGGCTTGGAATTCGAGCAAGAGCTTCACCAAGATTTCGGCTCAAATGGGTTTTAATTTTCGAATCTAGACCTTCATAGAAAACAAATTATACGAAAATTCCACGATGACATGTTTGAGATGAAATTCCGGAGCTTGTAAAAAACCTAACATCCTCAGATCATATCTCCTAAAATATAGCGTAACAAGATCTGAAATTTGGACCCGAGGTTTAGTGAGATTTTGGCTCAAATGGGTTTTTCTTGTAGCTTCTGAAATGTCGCAGAAAAAAGTTATAGCGACAATTCCACGATGACCTATTTGGAGCAGCGAAACCGTAGAATCCAAAGCTCTGATACCAAATGTTATGAAACCAACTCACAAAAAGATAGAAAAGATAGATCAGCGACTTAGAAATCCGCCTCTTCGAGGGGACAACCTCCTTTACATTACACAAATGAATAATTCTTGGATGATACAAATGACAAAACCTCCTTTCTATATATAGGAGTCTAAGGGGTCACAATATAACCCAAGCCAACCTAACAATAATAATATAAGGACACAAAAATAACAATAGTGGGCTTCTATGGGGCACAATAATAACAATATGGGGACAATAGGGGCACAACAATAACAATAAGGGATACAATGACAATAATAATGGGGGAATCACTAGTATTGTAGGGACCTAACAATAGTGAAGGTACATTGGTCTTGTGGTTTTTCTCTCATTGTCACTTTGAACTTGAATTAATAATAGGGTTTTATATTGTCACTTTGAACTCGAATTAATTATAGGGTTTTATCATAAGTAGTGAAGGTTACAACGAGGTCCACTGGTCATGTATAACTTCATATCAAATTTGATTATACATGGACTTAATGAATTTATCTACTCTATCCAAAGTACTATGTTTCTTTCAATTCAGTGCAATGAGTGGCCCATCTGTAAATGGCTAGATTTTCCCAATCTAATCTACTTAATCCTCAGAAGCATTTCATCCTACCAAGGTTTGTGGCCTTTTATGAAACTTTGGCCATATATTTTAGAGACTCGATTGTATGATAGATCATTACTCTTTCATTATAGAGTTGTGCGTGATTGATACCAAATCTCTCTAAATTTAAATCTCATAGAGAATTAATCAATGGAAAATGTTGTATACCTCAGTTCATAAAAATTACAATTCATAAAAATGGTCATTTTGGAAATTTTCATTGTTAAAAGGATTTACGAAAAATTACAGTGAGTGAGGAAACATGAATCAGTGTTATCTTCAATTTGAAATTTTGAATCAATATTATCTTCCATTTTTAAGATATTTTTAAAAACATTATTCATGTAGATGTTGAATGGTTTTTTGGAAATTGATTTTAGTAAATAAATTTTTAATAATAAGTTATTTCTTTAAATATTCTTTTGATAATTGGTGAACAATATTATTTTCATTTTTCTATCGATAAACAAATAAGATCATTAAATTTTCCCTTTAAATATAGAGATAATAAGGAATTTGATGAAGAATTGAAGAGTAATGAGATGGTTACAGATTCAATGTTAGAAATTTCCAAATGTTGGTTTTAATATTATTCAACCAGCATAGATCTATTTTAAACACAAATCTAAAATGAGAAAAAACTTATTTCTTCATCGGGTGCAAACTTATTTGAGAGCGCAAAAAAACAATGTGTAGTTTTCCATTATTTAAATTGTATTTTTTTATGCTATAGAAATTATATTTTCCTATTACTATATTTTTAAGTATTTTCCAATATTAATTCATATTAAAATATTTTATTCTTAAGCTACATTGGATATTTTAAATCATATACAACATTGAAATATTTTCTTTTAACATTTTTTATAGAGATATATATGAATTTTCAAATACCATGGGTTGTCAAAACCTAAAACCAAACAATCGCCAATGGTAAAACTTCATATATATCTATATATATACAAATGTTAAAAGAAAAAAAAAATTAATTTTGTATATAATAAATATCCAATGCTCTTGGATATTTTATTATATACAACATTAAAATATTTTCTTTTAACATTTTTTATATAAATATATATCAATTTTCAAATACCATGGGAAAATACCATGGGTTGACAAAACCTAAACCCAAACAATCGCCAATGGTAAAACTTCATATATATCTATATATAAAAAAATGTTAAAAGAAAATATTTTAATTTTGTATATAATAAATATCCAATGTTGTTATGAATTAATAAGAAAAAAAACCATTTTAATGTGTGTTGATCTATGTTGGTTATAGCTTAAGAATATTTTATTTGTATTTTAAGAGGGACATATGTCAACTCCAAATGAACATGAGCATACTTATACATCATCTTCACACTGGCTGTAGAATGAGCCTTCACACGAGCTGTAGAATGAGCCCCTCAATAATTTATTTTTATTTTAAGAGGGACACGTGTGAACTCCAAATTGAGCACGAACATACTTACACATCGGCTTTACATTGGGTTGTAGAATGAGCCCCTAAATATTTTATTTGTATTTTAAGAGGGATGCGTGTCAACTCCAAATTGAGCACGAACATACTTACACATCGCCTTCACATTGGGCTATAGAATGAGCCTTAATGAGCCTTCACACGAGCTGTTCATAATTTCGACTAAAGAAATTTCCAAAGAGGAAATTATATTAAATAAATATTGTAGTTTTAATTTATATAATTTTAGGTGATCATAATCACTATGTCAAAATTGGATATTTAATTCAACCATCTCCATAAATATCTACATGATAACTTTATGAATCTTTCCATAGATCTTTATCCCTAACATTTTCCATTTTTCCATTTTTCCTCTTTTTTATTTTTTACAAAATTATATTAAATAATTATTGTGTGCACTCTTATTTTATAATTGGTCCCTTTATGTAACTTTAGGTGACATAACAAGCATGTCATAATTGGATAATTAATTAAGCTATCTCCACCATATCTTCATAACTCTCTCAAGAAATCTTTATCCCTAACTTCTCTCATTTTTCTTCATCTCTAATTCTTACATAGAATTATAGAATTACTTTACATCATTACAAATTTACCATATTAATTTATTATACATCACAGTAGGAGTTTATCTTTCATACACCCCCTTAACATGTGCTTGTGAACATGTTTCTCTTTATTTTCCAGTCCCATTTTTATCCTCATATTCTATGCTCTTTGTGTTCAATGCCTTTTGGCTTATATGTAACCATATCTTGGGTTTTCTCTCGTTTACCTTCAACCATTACACCTATGGGTTTTTATGGATGACCCTCAACCATCACACCTCCATGTTTATGTGGCTTACCCTCAATTGTCACATCTCTAGGCTTTGTTGAGTCTCACCCATTACATCCCAAATGTTTTAGATCATCACATATTTAACCATTACAATCTTTAGGTGGTTTCATTTATCCCAAACATCACACCAATAGGTTTTCGATGACCATGAACCATAAACATCAATGGGTTTAGAGGAGGCTCACCCATTACATCCCAAATGTTTTACATCATCACACATTTAACCATTACAATCTTTAGGTGGTTTCAATTTATCCCAAACATTGCACCAATAGGTTTTCGATGACCATGAACCATAAACATCAATGGGTTTAGAGTACCACGAACAATCCTTTGTCATGACAAGTGGTTTTGGCTTACCACAATTCTTGCACTACAAAATATTTTTACATCACCACAAACTTTTAAATGGGGGATACTTGCCTTTTAGGTTTACATCAATATCATTTGACTTAGCTACATAAAATTCCAAAATATGAGGTTAATCTAGCCTTTCATACAAACACTCAATTAAGACCATTTCTTTTCCATGTGAAAAGGATTGTTAAATTGTTGAAGGATGTGTTTCATGGATTCATCACATTTGCATCTCAAATTGAACACATGATATTATTATTCTTACCTTGTTTTGTGTCCTTCCTTTTGTCTATTTCTTCATCTTCCTTTTTCTTCTTCTTTCACTTCTATCATCTTTCTATTTCACTACTATGTTCTATTTGCTTTCTTTTATTAAGTCCAGAGGTCCACATTTCATCTTCCTTTTTCTTTCATATTATTTGTTCATGTTGTGTATGCTTCCTTTGTCATCTCTTTCTTTATAAACTCTGCTTCTTCTCATCTTCATATTTTATCCTTTGAATCTTCCATTGTCCTTACATAAATCATCTCTGGTAAGAGGGAAGTCTCCATCCAACAAGACATCCATGACACCAATTAGAAAACTTACTCAACGTAGTAATGCCATGATTTTAAATATCTTAAACATTAATTGGTTTTCTAATTTTACCTTCACTTCTTTTTTTGGTGCATGAATTTGTTTTTGGTATTACCTCAAAAAATCAAGACACAACTACCATATAGCCATTGTTTTTATTGAGTGTTCACGTAGGTGGTCTCAATTTGCCACAAGGAAAACCAAATATATTGATCGCCTATGGATGGGAAAGTCTAACCAAAATAAAAACAACTATTGTAAATAAACAAGCCTATCAACTATTGGACTGCAAATATAAGTGCTACTCTAACACATAATAGAAATTCAGGGGTTTGAGGAAAATCACTAGAGTAGGATCCTTGGCGCTAGTCCCTGGAGGCACTGGAGGCTTTACATCACACTGGAGATGGCTCTCAAAATGGGCTATCGTAGCATCTAGGCTCTCCAGGCACAAACTTTGGTATCGTTGGGCACACATTGTATCATTCAAAGTAGAGATAATATCATTCCACTCCTCATGTTTCTCATCAACATTGGCACAAAATCAAAGTAATCCCAAACCTCCCCTTCATTTCCAAGCAACTCAACAAAAACCATATAGACATCCTTGAAATTACTATAACCAAAATCCTTCAAAAAACAACTTCCAAGACCTTCATGTGAAGGGTGCATACCCAAATTGACATGGCTTTTGTTGCATTGGTCCTTTTGTCGAGAAGAGAAGCATTGGACATGGGCAAGCCGATGAGATTTATAATCATCATTTCGAAAGTCAAGAGTGGCTCCAACCTCCCCTGGGCAATCTCTACCTGGTCAATTTTTTTTCTAGCTCTTTGAAGTTGTCCTCTGAGTTGTATTGACCCGAGTAGTGAATGCAAAGGTTTGAAAAAAGAAAAAGATCATATTTTCTTCACAATTTTCCTGGTTTTCGCTGATCTTCTATTCCCTCAGTGTGTCTTTCCACCTTTAAAAACAATTGCTAGTATATAGATTCTTTAGATCGATAATTAAATTCTTTTATTTACAAAATCTAGATATTAATGTGACGTTAATAGAAGAATAGTGATCTCAAAATACACAACAAAAAAAGTTGCATAATCAAATTCATTGATCAATATGATTCGATAAATATTTTTTTAAAAATGGGGGGCGATCCCTAGAAGAAGCGTGGATCATATAAGTCCCATCAATTACATCATGTTACATATGATTCTGTCACATGATGTCAACAATTTATGTCGCAGCAACGATTGGAACCCGAGTGGTAAAGTTATTATTAAACCCTCCAACCACCTGGAATAACATCCATTGACTATATAATTCGATAAATATGTGAGAATTAAAAATTATAAAAAATCATGAATAGAAAATTAACTTAAATACGGAATGCATCTACAGTCTTTCAACGCAATCATAGAGAGATTTAGAGTTTGCATGATATGCTCTTTTCATATGGTTAGGTTGGGTTCATGAGCATGTGACTATGTCAACCTTACCCATTACTTACCAAAACATATAAATTTTGTTTTTTTAAGTAGGAATTAATACATGGTTACACTTTCAGATTACACCTTTTTCTAACTTTAGAAATCGTACAACTTTAAAGATTCAATTACCAATGCATTAATATTACTGTTCAGCATCTTATTTTAAAGTTATTATTGTTTTCAATAATAACTTTAATGACTAATATTTACACCCCTCCCTCCATGGATGTACACCTGACTTTATTAAACTCAACTCTTTATCTCACTGTACGCGTATCTAGAAATATCTCATGATCTTGGACACCTGGAGTTCACCAGATCGTGTGATGTGGGGTTGGTTGAGGTAATTAATTCTCCATCGGGTTTTAAAGACGAGATTCATTTCATCATTTTTCTAAAGGTTTCGTTCACTGCATATTGTCTCGTTTATAGGTACACCGAGATGTTGACTGTTGTAAGTTTGGTCTTTTGGTCTCCATGGCATAACCCGAGGGTTTCGTTCACTGGTTTCGTTTAAAGGTACACCGAGTATGTTGACTGTTGTATATTTTGAAGAGATTAGGCTTCCTGCTTTTTCCCTTGATTGACGGTTATATCTATATAGAAGCCCTAATTTGTTGCACTGTCAATGCAGGTGGTTCTTACAGGTTTCGGCCTTGCATCCACAGGTGAAGGAAAGGCTATGGTCAGCTTCCTTCCTCAGGTAATTGTTGGAAACCGTTTTCTCTGGAAACAGTATCGAATCCTTTGCAAGAGAAAGGAAACTGATAAATGCTTATGGAATTTAATTACAGAGTCTTGTTTCACTCACTCAGGCGTGCATTGTGACCCCAACACCACTCTACAGGTACTATATTGTTACAGGCCTGTTTTTCTTTGCTTCCTTAACAGTCTCCGCTGGAATTTCTCTAACTCGACTCTTAAATCTGATCGCAGGTTAAGTATCGCCCAGCAACTCCTTTTCTCAACAGTTCGGAACCCTGCAGTGGCATCCACTTATGATTTTTCTCTTCCGTGCTCCAGGTTGGTTACTCTAGTCACTGAGGGTTTTGCTTTATGCAAGGTCACCTTTTGAACTTCCGGAGATGATTAAATAGAGTTAATCTATGGCTGGTCTTGCCGACATTTCAATTGATAATGTTGTTCTGCGTCTAGCTTAGGGTTACAAGACAGTAATTGTATGAACTGAGAACCGAATAGGTGATTCGGCTGCCATATTACTCTCATTACTGGAATGAGCAATCCTGTTGCAATGTCTGTTAAACAATACGAATTAATCTATGTTTCCCCTTCTCTATATGGTAATTTTTTCTGGGTTTAACCCCAATTCGTTCTTACGGGTTTCCCTTTGGAGATGTTTGAACGATATTTGTAATGGCTATGCGGTAAAAATTCTGCTGGCTTCGGCCATATATAAATTCTGCTGGCTTCGGCCATATATAAATTCTGCTGGCTTCGGCCATATATGTTGTAAAAATCTGCTGGCTTCGGCCATATGATGATTTCTCTCTGAAAAAAATATGAAAGCGGATTCTTGAAATGTTGAGGGTTCAATCCACATATGTTATAACATTTGAATGTAAAAAGTTTCCTTAGTTATCAACCACTGTCGTGAATTTACATAAAGCACCATTGATATTCATGGAATTTAGTGGGCAAGTTTACCTGTGCGTCTGTAACATTTCTGAATTGGTTTCTGAGAATTTCTTGGCTGTACCAAACGGTGTTTTCGTTCCACATTTGTTTGTTTGTATCCAGAATCGAGTTTCGAAGAGGACCGGACCCGGCTTCTATTACCCCTCAGTTGCCAGGTCTCAACCTCTTCGATCCTCTCTTGTACAAATAATCCATAACATTGATCTAATTTCTATTTAATTTCTGCAATAGATTATTTAAGCATGCTGCTGGTAAATAGTTCTATTTTTTTCTTTTAAATGGCTTGCCACTGTTTTATTTTAGTTAACATATTCTTAAAAGATTATCTGGTACTCTATCTTGCCAGCCTTGTTCTGGATCTGATGTCATAGATTTTACAATCTTTATGTTTATCCCTGTTGGGTAATCTTTTCCACCATTCCTCGGGGATAATTTTAAAACAAGCTTAATAGGAATAATTTGATAACAGGCAAGAGCAGTCACCCAAACTTGTTCACCCAGAACTTTACAGGTTCTTTCACGCGTAATGTTTTCCCTTAGCCTAACTCAACAACCCAGTCTAATTGTTATCTGCTGAGGTAACTGTTTCCTTACTACGGTAATTAAATGGAAGATATTTTTCCATTTGTTTCTAGGGGTTCTCATTCTGGGCCTTAGCAGATGACCCACACTGCACTGCAGCAACTTAATTATTGTTCAAGATTATTACCTTCCATCATCCACATTATTAATTCTAGGATTAATAGAAATTTTCCATCTATAATCATTATGCTTATCTCAAAAACAATTCACAGAAGGAAGTAGGATTCCAGGATTAACTCATTACTTTATTAAAACAAAAGTGAACACAAGAAACATAAGCAGCTACTACTTAATTGTTCACTCGATTCTCCAGAATTACTGTAAGACTGAATCTGATCCTCCCTACCTACCGTGAGAAGGGCAATTACGTCCTCTTCCCCCGAGCTTCCACTCCAGAGCAGTATGTACAGCTTGTCAGACTCAAGTATCCGGAGTCTCCGCTAGCACATGTCTAGCTCAGGAATTACTCCTTGGCAGCGTCCTCCCAGTTCCACAGACCTTTCTTTCTGTCCCCTTGGACTTTTCAGAAAGCAGAACCCTTCTTTCCCTTGAGATCCCTCTTTTATCAGGAATGAATTATACAATTCCCAAAATTATAGAATTGAGATCCCTAGATTATAGAATTCCCAAAAATCTATTATCGAGTAATCATAATTAAACAACAATTGTTCAAAACCAAAATTCTACTGGCTACCACGAGCCCCCAATTACTTTGGTATTTAGTAATTTAATAATGTAATGTGAGTAAATTAGTTTCAACCAAGGGTGTTACAGACAATGGCACGAGACCAGATTAAGGTAAAGTTGTCCCTGACTGTTTCTGTGGTTGCACCGCTCATCCCTACTGTGAGACATCTGATGTTCCTCTCCAATCTCGACATTAGTTGGATTACAACGTTGGGTGTCCTTTTTTTCTATAAAACCAGAGGTCTGGAGGAGTTTTCTACAACAGTGGAGACTCTAAAAGGGAGCCTGTCTTCAGTTCTGGTGGACTTCTATCCCTTTACAGGCAGCTTGGACATGTACGGAGGAGATTCGAATCGGCTCGAAGTTGACTCTAATGATCATGGTGTCGAATTCGTTGAAGCATCGATTGATGTGACATTTGAGGAACTGAAAAGAGATTAATCTGAAGCAACGAGCTCACACTTGAAATTCATTGGTGGGAGTTGCAACACATTTCTAAATATGTGTAATGAAAGTTCATTTGGTGGGAGTTGCAGCACATTTTTTTTGAACTTTTAGTATTTTAATAATTAATATTACCCTGAATATACCATTGAATGACGTTGGCCTTTCATTAAATTATCTATATTCCATACACAATTAAGAATCCATGGTTTAATGAATTTGATCAATATTCCATACACAGTAAAGAATTCATGGCTCAATGAATTTGAAATCACAGAAACAACCTTGCTAATTACATATTTGCATATAGTCTTAAAAAAAGTGTTTACATATGCTGATAATTGAGCAGAACGAAATCCTAGGAAGAAACATAAAATTCTATGACAATTTTTTATTTTCAAAGACCGGCAGCAACCCACTTTAATCATCTAATCTAATAGTCTAGGAGAGAGAAAACAGCTATCCATGTGCTTGCTTACAAGGCATCACAAACTGTGGGTGCAAAAGAGAGCATGTTGTTGCCGACGTCATAGAGAATTTGGTAGTTCTGCTGTTGAAAATTGCCTAATATGGACATGTTTGGACTAGGTAGCATTGCCAGGCAGATAACACCACTGGTATCAACGTACATGTAGTTTTCTGGCTCCACATTATAATCTGCTCCCTCGAAGTGGAATGTTAAAGTGGGAAAGTTAAAATCGTTATTAGCTGGAAAGTTAAAACAGAGGTCTAGTCCGATTTCAGACCCATCCACTTGCTGCAAGTGACTGGAAGAAGAGATTAAGGATTTCCTCAAAACTTGATATGCATCGTCATACAGAAATGTGAAAGTGGTTCCAGAGTCTATCACAAATCCGCCACTACCATCGTCTTGATCAATATCAAAAGAATCATCAGGGATATCCAATAGTGCACCTCCAAGGCTAATTCCTCCCAACGAAAGATAATAGGAACTTGATGCTGCGCTGTTTTGAATAAAAGGAGTTGAACTGACAGCAGCCGCGCCCTTGAAAGTAGCAGTGTGACCTATAAACAAAGGGCTGCCTCGGGAAGGATAATCATTAAAAGACGTGAGACAGTAAGAAAACTTATCACCTCCTAATGAACCAAGCTGTGAAATTAAAGATAAGTCACCTCGTCCGAAGCCTACCATTCCACCTGTTTGGCCGAAGTGGCCTTCATTGTTTACGCCGCAACCAAACTGAATCTCGTCGACTGACTCTGATGAAAAGGTAAACCTTTCAATTGAGAGGGTCCCTGTGCTGAAGGAGTCATCACCATACGCATACCTGTAATTACACAGATGATCAGCGTTGCAACCCATATTAGGTTTTGCCTGGCACTCAGAGCTATCGCATGGGACGGTCATGAAAGTGGAGGACTGGATAGGATCATAGATTGGAGAGGATTGATTATAGCAATAATCACAGGGCAAGCACTGTGTCCATATCAAGTCACTGCCTGTGTCTAGAATTCCAGAATATGATAAAGGCGGCTCACCAATTCCTACCTCCATCAAAAATTCTCCACTTCCTGCACTTATTGGAGCTTGGATTCTTGCACTTTTATGAGCTAATTGAGCAGCAGCCTTTAGAACTACAGATTTATGCAGTGTTTGAACCCTTGCTTGACTGCGTTGCACTGCTTGCTTAACCCGTTCAGTGGATGTAATATTCCCTGGAAAGAATGGGGAAAGTGATGAATCTCTATGCACCAGATCTATTCTCAACCCAACAACGGGTTTCTGCTCAGGCACTGGAACCTTGCGCTCAAGCGGCCTGCATTGCATCAATGGTAATAGGGACAGCAATAACAACAAATGAATAAGGAGGCGATGAGATGTAGCTGATGGTCGAGCCATGCTTCGTCTATCCCTACAGAGGGAAACTTTCCAGGAAGGGAAATTAGGAAAATAATGAAAGGTTTACTCTACCAGAGGGGGGATGCGCTCTATTTAAATAGGAGACAGAAGTCCATTAATGCGCTTCTTCGATTAATTTGGAGTTAGCACTACTTCTTAACTTCAGTAGATTAATTTGGAGTTAGAACTGCTTCTTAACTTGAGTTTTTTCATGTTCGCATGGCCAGCCAATGTTTTTTTAATTATTATATAAAAATAAAATCTTGTTATTGACCCTCAAGTAGCTGTATTTGATTTGAATGTGGAAGTTCCTTTCCAGAAAAATAAAAAATGGGCTTCCTTGCATGGCAACTAATATAATTTTTCAAATAAATGGCAACAAATATAATTTTTCAAATGCGTTTCTTTGCATGGAGGAATATAATTTTTCAACCAGATAGCCCTGATTGAAAACCAAACCCTTACATGGCAACTAATATAATTTTTCAACCAGATAGCCCTGATTTAAAACCAAACCCTTATGGCAACTAATATAATTTTTCAACCAGATATCCCTGATTGAAAACCCTTGCATGGCAACCAACTAATATAATTTTTCAACTAGATATCCCTGATTGAAATTCCTGGTTGTGTCCCGGCATGCATTATTCAAAGAATATATATTCCTTTTTTCGCATGGCGAGGAAAGATAATTTCTCGTTATTTGCAACTCGAGAAAGATTTATAAAAACTAAAAAAAAGTCCTATGCCATATATAGTTTGCATTATATAATTTGTTTTATAAAATTTATGTTAGAAACATTTGTTACTTGTTGTTTGCATAATTTAATGTGTTATTATAAGATATATATAAAATTTATGTTAAAAACATTTGTTAGTTGCAGTTTGCATAATGTAATGTGTTATTATAAAATTTAAGTAAGATTTATATTTTACTTAAGAACAAAATTTAATAATTTAATATTCTATTTTATGTAAAGGTATTTTTAATAATTTAATATTCTATTTTATGTAAAGGTATTTTTAAGTGAAAAATATATAATTTATTAATAAGTTTTTTTATGTAAAAGAATATCTGACACTTCTAGGCTGCCCCTCTTGTTTATATATATTATTTTAGTAGAAAAGGTGTTTTCTAAAAGATATTTATGAAATATTTTATTTTATTGTTGTTTTTATTTTAATATTATAAAAGTTCAATTTTAATTTTTGCTATTTATTTTATAAGAGAATGTGATCCAAAGAGAATGGGATCCACAAGAATGTGGGAGTTTTTAAGATTAATTTTTTTAAATATTTTTGTATATACTTGATGTTTTTAAGATTAATTTTTTTAAATATTTTTGTATATACTTGATTTTCAATATAGTTGATGAAATTTTGAATATTATTTAAAATTTAATATCAATTTAAATTAAAATGTAAAAATCATTAATTATTGCATGAAGAACGATTATGATTATCGGTGGAGAAAAAGAGTGGATAAGTATTGTAACGTTTTTTATTTAAATTTAGTTTTTGTTTTTTCAATTAAATTAAATTGTAAAATTTATTTAATATTATTTTAATATTAAAATATTGTAATATATATACCATATTAATTAAATCCCTTCATATATATTGATATATATTGTAATCTTAAAGTGCTATTATGTCTATATTCTATTTTTAGATAAATAATACTTAAGTATAATATATGTAGAATTTCATATATATATATATTTATAAAATAGATTTAAATAATTAATTATTAGACACTTGATTATCTAATGCAATCTTTATATATGAATTAGTTTATTTATTACAATGTAAGATTCCAAACGCCAAAACTATTAAGAGATTTAGCACACTTGAGTGTTCTAATTAACAAAACATTGAACAATAAAGGATCTGAACATGCAGCTTGTTATTTATATTAATAACTGAAAACAAGATAGATACTTATGGAAGACATATTGAAGCTCCTACCAATAGCATGTACAACTGCTCAACAATAACCAATCTAGGACACTTAAGCCCACTTGTGAATCTAGAATGAATCCACCACACAACATCACCGCAGGGTTTTTGTCCCAGGATCAAAGTGGAACTCGCCATGCCAATCTCTCAACAAACACGCAATAAGATAGACAAACTCAGGATCATCCAAATGCCTAGCTCCTATCCTCTTTAATAGGCTTGAGGGGCTCTGTAGAAACCTTATTTTATTATTTTCCCTCTAAAAACAAAGGCAAATACTATGGGCCAATCCCATGGGAAAATACAATGGAAAATACCATGGGTAGATTCCAACCATTTTGACCACATTAAAAAAAAGAGATATTACAAATCCTTTAGCCCAAAGATTGCTTGCACTCAAGCAATCCACTTCTATCCAACAATAAAAACATTTGTACACTAATACCTAGATCCCATACAAACCAATGTGTTATTCCATGCCTCCATGGTAAATGATCCTAAATGTATCCTTCAAGACCGAGATCCCAAACAATCCTCTGACCAATCTTGCCCTTAATAGATTCATGTGGATCCCAATCCCACCTAAGTCTTGGGACCTGTAGGTTATGATACCATCTCAGCCCTCCATCATTGCCCGTGCCTAAGTGTCACAGCTGCAATATGCCCTTGGATAAGGGTATCCACCTAGGAATCATTCCATCGAAAGAGTTTCAACTCATAATCTCTCCCCAATCCATCTTGTGGGAAGGATCTAATGCAAAAATGGCTGCACATGGAATACACCTACTATGTTGTTGTTGCCTAATGCTCAACTCATACTGCTCCACTCTGTCACCCAACCTGATCCCTTTGGAGAACTCTGCCCTGCTCTCCCCAATGTATAAAGGTGGGTTGGTAGTGCTACAAGCCTTATCTATGTACTCCCGTACAGGGCTGCTCTGGAACTCTTAACTGTACTCCCTTGTGAGGGACTTGAGTCATTCTTCAACAGTAGAAAGCTTGGCCATTGATTCGACACTTAATTCTATGAGCTCATTAATTTTCCTATTCTCCTATAAGATGTGTCTCGTACTATCCAGACTCTCTGCTTTAACATCATAAGATCTGTCTTGAAATCCATGATCTTTTCCCAAAAGTCTTCTATTGGAAATTATCGTGCCCCGATGAATGCCTTTGTATTTGTCTACACTGGATGCTCGACTTCCATAGCTCCACATTGAACCTTTGACCGAATGTCTAGAAATGACTCATTTTGCATACTATATTTGTCATGCTGCCCCACAAGATCATGCTCATCATGTTGGTTTATTACTATTGGCTCCTCACTTGAGTTTCTTTGAATGTTTTCTTCCTAGCCTTCTCTACATATGGGGAAAATATGTCGTTCACCCTCTCTGGTTGTCAAACATGGATGCACTGGTGGACTATTATCTACATCTAATTGCCTATAATTTTTATTGATGTCATCCTGGATATCTATGGAATCAATTGTACAAGAGTTTACCACATCATTTGGAGGAATTACTTCCTTCATTTCCCCATGTACTTTATCAATCTAACTGATTATCATCAGCTTGTCTTGCAAGTCTCTCTGAAAAACATTGTGTTGTTTCTCAACATATGTACTTGACTAATTGGATACTTCGTGGGTGCTCTCTTGAAAACTGATGAACACAACTATAGATGAATCCCCATGATCTGAAGGAGTCTCCAATTGTTTTACCCTTGTTTCCTCCTTATCACTTGGACAAGAATGGTTGAGTGCCCAAGGTTCCTTGCAGAGAAAACATAGTCCTCTCTTTAGCTTATTCTTGTCGTAGGTTTTAATACCTTTGTTCTTGCTTCCTCCATCAGTCGTTTTAAGCGCCTTCTTTGTCAACACCCTTCTGAGCAATTTTATGTTTTGAATGACCAACTTCTCAACTAGATCATATGCAAGTGGTGATACAATAAGTTGCTTCTTCCAAATGGTCAAAAGTTTGGATCTACTTATCTTGCAGATGTCAACATCTCCTTATAGGAACAAGGATACAATATTTTGCATACTTGTTTTGAAACGATCTGGATGAGTTGATGTAATGCTGGTGTAAAACTTTTGAAATACCTGAATGACTAAGTCACCACATTCCAAATTCAACATTAATGTGTCAAAGCTAAACTCTACCATGAGTTCTAATATTCCACAATGCTTCTAAAAAGTAGGAAGCATGATGTTGTGCAATCGTTGAAGGGCTTCTACTATCAACGACAATATCTCCCTCATGATATCATTATTATAAAGCAATAGTGGTGATAAAGTTGTGATCCTGCTGAGACAAGAAGAAACTATGAGCTTGACCTATTCACAAACATGTTCCTAAAGTCAAGGTCATATCAGCGCAAGCATAGATCGCTTGAGAGCCCAACTAAGTTTATTCCATTCTAGCTGCCCCACCCCAGAGAGACATGTGTCAAATTCCTCCAGTTTATGAAGGTCTATGAACAATGTAAACTTTGAAACGAGAACTATAAACTCAAAACAGGAACTCTAGCCAAAAAACCCTGAAAAAACATCAAAAGTAGGTGCTAAAAACAAAAAGTGTGTATACTGGAACGATGGGTTTTTTCTTTTAGGGTCAATTTTGAACATGTTTTAAAAATGGCAGTGAAAATGAAATTTTTATGCAAAAGAACACCCTAAAAACGAAAAGAGTTGATACTAGAATGATGGTTTTTTTTTAGGGCCAATTTTCAACATTTAAAAAAAATCTTAGTAAAACCAATTTTTTATGTGCAAAAAAAGAGTTGTTTGTGAGGAAAAAAACACACTAATGTTTTTGGTAGAATAAAATTTTTCTTTCCTAAGTATAAATTGAACATGCTTTAGTAATGACCATCAAGACAAAATAATGGGATTTGAAAATTAAAATTCTATTACTCTGGAATCATCCCGCCACCCCCGTGAGCCGTTGGGCCGCCAGGGTGAGACGGAGGGCTGTCCAAAATCGCCCCGCCATCCCCCTGAGCCATTGGGCTGCCGAGGTGGGGCAGAGCGCTGGGCTGTCGGGGTGGGGCGAAGGGCTATGGACAACCTCCGCCCCACACTGGCAGACCAATGGCCTGCGAGGGTCGCGGGGTGATTCCAAGAATCACCCTACCACCCCAGCCTCCACCCCACACCGGCTGTAACACCCACGAGCTGCAGGTGACACAATGAGGGCGTGCGAGGGTGATGAGCCATAGGAACAACAACATGACGAAGGAAAAAAGAGAAATTGTGTAAGTGTTGGGTCGTTAGGTTATAGGCCAAGGTGTGGTCCTAGCGGGCGACTGACGGGCGAAGAAAACCAGCGAAACGACACGACGTGCTGTCCGAGTGGGCAAGCCGACGTGCCACTCCATGGCAGCGTAAGTGTATAAGTAGGATGGCATGGAGAGCCATTCCATCATCGAAATTCAAGCATAAGTCTCCAACCATAGAGCGAAGGGAGAAGTGCGAAGTGAGTCTGAAACAAAGGCGGAAGTGTAGGCGGACACAGGCCGTAGCGCTCACACCGAAACAGTGTAGTGTGCGCCGAGGTATAGGTCAAGGGTGTAGCAGGGCGAGCAAGGGCCCGGTTCAGACATCACGGGCGGACGCACACGGAGGAGGAGTTTTGTTGAACGATTTGATCGAATCGAGGGCACAACAGGGCATTTGGTTGAACGTCAGGCGAGGGCGCGGCAGGACGTCTGGGCAAACGATGGGTCGAACGGAGGGCGCGACAGGGCATTCGGGTGAATGGGCGGTTGAATGTCGGGCGAACGCGTAGTAGGGTGTTCGGGGGAACGACGGGTCAAGTTGCGCAATCAGTGTGTGAGCGAGTGAGGGTGAGCAAAGGCACAGGTGGTCGTTCGGGTGGTGAGTTGAATGAATCGTGCTCAAGTTCATGTGAATGGTCACGTGACGGTTGGTGAACGAAGGCATTCGGGCAGAAACGTGTGACAGGTGGAACGAAGGGTGTTTGGTGGGGTGTCCAGTGAAAGCGAATGTGTGAAGGCGTCGAGCAAATGAACGAGCCGATGTGAACGATGGGCATTTGGGAGTTTGGGCGGCAAGCTGGGCAAGGCATTTGGGTGAAATGCCGATGTGCGGACAGTCGTGCACGAAGGTACAAGTCAGTGCAAGAATTGTTTAGGCAGCTGGGTGGACACGTCCAGCACGACAAGTTGGTCGGTGTGGTGGGATGGTGATGAGCTGGTGGTGCCGGTGGAAAAAGTATAAGTATCAAGGAAATTTGGGGTTTCCTCCAAGATTGTAACTTTAATGTAAATTGTTATTATTATTATTGTGGGCAAGCTCATTACAGGGAGTTGCCCCTCCCATTTATACTATTGTGCATTTCATGTTAATGTTGATGAATGTTTAAAGAAAGTTTCTACTATGTTGTAAGGAATGAAAACACTTTGTAAAAGTGAAAAATAAACTAAGTATCGAAACTAGGCATAGTCCATAACTACAAGTATTGGTGAAAATAAAGTAGTTGGTGGTGCCGCACCTCCTATAGTGCGGCTGGAAGAGTACTACCAGTGGAGGGGCGTGATAGGTGGTATCACCGCTGATAATCAGATTTGTAGAAGCGCTGATCCCACTGCACTAATGTGACAAGTGGTACCGGATGTAATTCAAAAATTTGAAGGGTGATTCAGGTTTTTAAAGAAAGAGGATGGCAGGAATGGTGGAAGAACCTCAGGTTATGACAGGTGAATCAAGCCACAATGCTGGAGAAGCTTTCCAGAACAAGGTATTGGAACAAATGAGGGAATGGAGTTCTGAATGGACTTCAATGAAAGATGAGAACATGCAAATTAGTTAAGGCTATGGAAGTTAAAGGAAGAACTTGAAGAACTCAAGGACCAATATGAGTATATAAAATGGAAGTATATACAAATGGAGGATGTTGCAGATATGACAACAATGGACGAAGAACTTGAAGTTGTTCAGGTTGAACCAGGATCATGCAGTTTGTAGACATTGGTGGATGAGGAAACTCATAGGGAGGAGCCTCATGATGAAGTAAGTACTATTGATACTTGTGTTTCAGTGAGACTTTTGGAAGATGAACCGTATGCAAGGAAGAGAAAAATTAGTTTGCCGACGCAAGGGAGGATCTTACCATGGATATCTACAAAGAGACCATGTATGGAAAACCAAGGACCATTGACTATTGCAGGGCTTGTTGGGGCTTTTTGTGACCTTATGACAGAAGGTACGAAGGCCCGTGACAAGGGAGGAATGAGATGATCATGGGGGAGGAATGGGTCATGCTTTATCCATATGGAGAAATTGGCTAAGTGCCCGACGTGACTCATGGACAGACTAGAGGATGGCGCACACTTGAGTATGGTTATACTTGGGTGGACTTCTCATGGCCGAGACCAAGAGGAAGTCTTGGTGGAACCTTCAGTGGGGGAGCCATGGTGGAAGAGACTCATATGATGATGATATGGTTTGGGTGATCGAGTTCACTAGACCGATTTTCAGGCTTGGATGAGGATGACCGATTGTTGTGATGGGTCTACTTAGTTGTACAACATGGGCAACTTGAGTCACAGACATCGAGTTGGAGACATGGAGCATGGTAGGCTTATGCAGGAAAATTATGTAGGAGCACTTGTAGAGGTGTCACTTATGGACATTCATTGAGGAGTGCCAAGGCAGGGATGTTGTGCAGGTGGAGTTTCTAATGTGACATGGAGATGTTCTATTTATGTGCTGATGGAGATGTTGTGTAGTTAAGTACAACAAGGCCGTGCACTAGTTGGATTTATGAGTAGACTATGGAGCATTCGTACTACATGGAGAGTTGAGGCATCTCGTAGAGACCTTTGGGCCAAGACATGTATGCTTGTTAGGGTGTTGGTTGGAGATGACTCATGGAGCTCATGATGACACAAGATTGTGACTTTTAGGGACTTCATATTATGGTGGACTTGGAGGATCTGATGCATTGAGGAGCTGAGGTCAGAGACTTTGATACAGGATGGGGTGCATACTTTTGGGTACATGTATGGGTGTACTTGAAAGAGTGACTTGATGAGGAGGATCAATATGAGACACTTTGGAGTGATGGAGTTGTAACGAAGATGATGCCTTGGTGGTAACACTTGGGCATGGGTTGAGCTGAGACTTAACCACTTTTGATACATGGGAGATTGTATAGGTGTATACAGGCTTTTGTGACAGACTTAGAGGATGGCACATTGCAGATATGATGGAAGTTGCCTAATGGACCTACATGTGGCACATCAAGAATTGAGGTTTGATGAGAGGATCTCTTCACTTTGAGGAGATGGATTTTATACATATGGATGATTATGTTGGGATAGATGTGGCTGATTTCATTCAACGCATTGATACCAAACATCATGGACATCATGTTGTAGACAAGATGGAGTTTACTTGATGGACATGGGCATGGCTTACTTAGATGGAGATGGATTCTTGATCAAGTTGATGTTGTGATAGGAGTCTAAGAAACAATTGATGATGGCATGAGGATGTGCATTCTTATGGTTTGAGCGTGATAGTTGCACTGATCACCTGACTAGTTCAAATCATGGGGTCCATAAGTGTGCAGAGATGTGTTAGCTTTGTGTTGGAGTATCATGGCAGCAGTTCACATGATGACGACACATGATGGAATCAACACTGTGGATGACGATCATGGATTGAGGATACTTTTTGATTATGGAAGACATATTGATGGTTTATATGGCATTAGTATGGATATCTTGGTGACAGATGGTTACTAGGATGAGAGATTGTTAAGGACGACAATGATTTCAAGTGAGGGAGAATGTAACGCCCATGAGCTACAGGTGACATGGTGAGGGCGTGTGAGGGCGACGAGCAGTAGGAATAGCAACACGATAGAGGAAAAACACGATATTTTATAGGTGTTGGGTAGTTTGGTTATAGATCGAGGTGAAGTCTTGGCGGGTCGACGGGTGGGCAAAGACAACCAGCAAAACTACACGACGGGTCGCCCGAGTGGGCAAGCCGACATGTGGAGATGTTGAAATAAAGGCTGAACGGGAGGTTGGCTAGGCGATCCAACATACCACTCCATGGCAGCGTAAGTGTATAAGTAGGATGGCATGGAGAGCCATTCCATCGTCGAAATTCAAGCATAAATCTCCAAGCATAGAGCGAAGGGAGAAGTGCGATGTGAGTCTGAAAGGAAGGTAGAAGTGTAGGCAGACACAGGCCGCAGCACCCATGCCGAAATAGTGTAGTGTGAGACGAGGTTCTGGTCGAGGGTGCAGCAGGGTGAGCAAGGGTGCGGTTTGAACAACACGGGTGGACGCACACAGAGGAAAAGTTTTGCTGAATAATTCAGTCGAATTGAGGGCGCGGCAGGGCATTCGATTGAACGTCGCGCAAGGGTACAGTAGGGCGTCCAGGCGAACAATGGGTCGAACTGAGGGCGCGACAGGGCATTCAGGCGAACGGGGGGTTGAAAATCAAGTGAGGGTGTGGCAGGGTGTTTAGGTAAATGACGGGTCAACCTGCCTGATCAGTGTGCGAGCGGGCGAGGGCGAGCAAAGGCACGAGTGGTCATTCAGGTGGTGAGTTGAATGACTCATGCACGAGCTCGTGTGAACGGTCATGAGATGGTTGTTGAACGAAGGTGTTTGGGTAGAAATGTGAGACGGGTGGAATGAAGGGCATTTGGTGGGGTTCCCAATGAAAGTGAATGTGTGAAGGCATCGACAAATGAACGAGCCAGTGTGAACAGTGGGCATTCAAGAGTTCGAGTGGCGAGCTGGGCAAGGTGTTCGGGTGAAATGCTGACATGCGGATAATCATGCACGAAGGCACAAGTTAGTCCAAGAATCGTTTGGGTGGCCGGGTGGGCGTGCTCGGCATGATGAGTTGGTCAGCATGGTGTGACGGGGACGAGCTAGTGGGGCTGGTGGAAAAAGTATAAGTATTAAGGAAATCTGGGGTTTCCTCCAGGTTTGTAACTTATATGTAAAATGTTATTATTATTATTATTATTGTGGGAAAGCTCACTACAGGGAGTTGTCCCTCCCATTTATACTGTTGTGCATTTCATGTTAATGTTGATGAATGTTTAAAGAGAGTTTCCACTATGTCATAAGGAATGAAAGTACTTGGTAAAAGTGAAAAATAAACTAAATATCGAAAGTAGGCATAGTCCATAACTACAAGTATTGGTGAAAAGAAAGTAGTTGGTGGTGTCGCACCTCCTATAGTGTGGTTGGAAGAGTACCACTAGTGTAGGGGCATGACACTGGCAGTCTAATGGCCTGCGGGGGTGGCAGGGTGATTTTGGGAATCACGTCGGCCTTCACCCTAACCCGGTGGTGCAACGGCCCATGGGGGTGGCAGGGTGATTCCAAGAATCAAACCGCCATCCCGATGGCCTCTAGATAGCCTCCGCCCCACCCCGACTATGAGGACCACGAGCTGCAGGGTATGTGGATGGGCGAGCTCCGGTCACGATGGAGTCACGCGAAGTGAAAAAAGTGAGGTGCAATGATTTTTGAGCGTGGAGATATATATATTGGGTAGGCAGTCCTATGTGCCTCGCGTGATGGGCGAGCCGACAGGTGGATTGGCTGAACGATGGGGTGGCCAACCATGGAGATGGGAAAGTTGACATGCTGGGGAAAGGGTGAAGCTGACGGGAGGAGCATGTTATGGCAAGTCGGCTGGGCACATGATCATGGCGTGTGAAGAGTATAAGTTGGACGAGTTTTGGAGTTGGAGAGGCAAGCAACTTAGATGCAGATCTATTGGGAAGCTAAGGAAGAGCGAAGAAGTGCAAGGGCAAGATACAGGTGTCTAACTTTAGATGGAGGTGTTGGTTGTGTAGAGCACACCCGGGTAGGGCATCAGTGACCCGGTTGTGAAGCACGTGCCCAGGTTGGGCATCCATGCAGGGCTGCACAATAGGCGACCTAAGTTGGGTGTCCATGTAGCGTTGAATGACAGGCGACCCGGGTAGGGCATCCATGCAGGGCTAAACGAAGGTTGAAAGTTCGTGCAGGACAACACGGTGAGGGCGTTAGCCGAATGAAGGGTGGTTGAACCAGAGGTCATCAATAGGAGTGTGTAGGTGTTACTACATGCGGCCCATCGAACGAAGGGAGGTTGAAACCGTGAATGAGAGTTCGAGTGAGTGGCGACACAGGTGCGTGTGCACCTACCAAACGAAGGAACAGTTGGGCTGATCTCTTATGGTAAACCTGTCAATGGATATATTGATAAAGCAGTTCAACATGTTCTTTTACGCCAGGTGATCCAGGTGGATGTTGGTGGCCACCCACCTATCCCATTTGGACCCCCACAACTGTCTCTTTCAGGTTTTCTGTTTCCTTAATTATAGCTAGTTTACTATTTTTAGCAGTTTTTCGGGTCCTAAACTTCCGGAGCCGTTTTGAGGCCCTAAACGACGTTTTTTGGGAAATCCATCGCCAACAATTTTTCTATCTAAAAATTATCTTTTCCGTCGTAGTCCTCGGAGAGATCTTTCCAACGGGCTATCATGCGCGTCAAACAGAGATAGTACGACCAATTCGCGACCCCGGGAAGTTGATGTACCAACTTACCCAAAAACGGGGCCCACAATTTGGCCTTTCATCTTCTAGGGTTAGGTTTTGGAATGTGAAGGTTTTTCCATTGTTTCTCAACAATAAATAGGCCCTAGAGCCTCATTGTAACACAATTTTTGGAGAATAGTTCAGAGGCATGTAGCCAACACATCTCTTCTCATAGATAAGCTACCATCGCCCTAGCTGGGTTATTTCCATTTCTATTTGTAAGCATATTTTAGTATTTTACAGTAATGAAATGAATTATTATTTCCTTTGCATATTTGTCTTTATGGTTATCTCTGTATTTTATTGCATTTCTGTTTAAATCCGGATCACCAGGGTGCCCTTGGAATTAAAGTGAAAATAAATGTCGGGAAGGGTAACAAGGTTTGGGCGTTTGCTAAATAAATGGTGAAAGAGTTGGGTGGAAACGTGCGATGGGTGAATGAAGTGTTGAGTGAGTCATGCGGCCACTGCGTGGAGGTGCCGAAGAGCTGGGTAACAGAGTTTTCTGAAATTGTGAAAATTTGGCTAAGTGTACATTTGGGGTTTCCTCCAAGATTTAGCTTATGTTATGAAAGTTGAAAATTATATATATTGATTCTGGCAAACTCATATTGCAGGGAGTTGCCCCTCCTTTTATACTGCTGTGCATTTCTCTATGTTAATGTTGTTTATGATGAATGTTAATGGTTTCATCATGTATAAAGGATAACTAATACTTGGTAACAAAAAATAAGCTAAGAATGAATGTTAGGCGTAGTCCACGGTCATAAGTATTGGTGAAAATAAAGTGGTCGGTGGTGCCACACCTTGAAATAGTGCAGTTGGAAGATTACCACCAATGTAGGGGCGTGACAAGTGGTATCAGAGCTGGTGTATGACCAAGAGATGATACACACTTTCACTTCATGATAAGTGGTATCAGAGCTGATTCAGGTGAAGTGCAAGTGAAGGAAACTAATCTCACTGACAGGTGGAATCAAGAGCTGGTTCAGTTTTGCAGGGAGAACCTGGTGAATGGTGAAGAAATCAGAAGGGTGATTCAGGTTGCAGGAAAGTGAATGCCATAGATGGTGGAAGGACCTATGACAGGTGAATCTAGCCATAATGCAGGTGAAGCATTCCGGTACAAGATATTGGAATAGATGAGTAGATGGAGTTCTGAATGGGCTTCAATGAAGGTCGAGAACATGATGATTCGGGAAGGATGTGCGAATGTTAGGGTCCCACCCTAACCACCTTATTTATGTAGTAGGATTGAGTCATAGTTATAGTTAAGTAAGGAGTCAATAAAGCCCATATTAATAATTGTAAGTGGTTAACCCGCAATTAATGACGGGACCACAGTTAGTTGCAAATGGGCCATGGTATTAGATAGATGGTATTAATAAGAACCATGGTATTGATCCATGGTATTGCATGTATGAATCATATATAAAGGATAGAGACTCCCTGCGAAGGGTAATGTGTCTTATTTTGTAATCGAGCTCTGCTCTATTGGAGGTTGCCCCCTCGAAGAGGCAAGTGAACATTGCTTTCTAAATAATAAAATACTTGCTGTTGTTTCTCACTATTCTATGTTTTGGGTATATTTCTTCGCATATTCTCTATTATGGTATCATCTTGCAGGTTAAGAGCATAACAAGTGGTATCAGAGCTCTTTCCAAGGCATGTGCGATCTCCATTCCTTAGCAATTTTTTTTTTGGCTAGAGACGTGTTCCGGCATCTTTAAACCACAGGATCTGTCGTTGAGCACATAAACCTGCGGATTTGGGGAGGCATGCACGCAGGAAATACAAGAGGTGGTCACGCTTGTTGGACTCCATTGTAACCCCTGTGAGTACCCCTTCGAGTAGTAGTGCATTAGATAGAACCGCGCACAGACTATCTTCCAAGTACCCTCTGGGTATATCGGAAGCCCTCTAGATCCTTTGAAACCTCGTCATAGATAAATTGTCAGCTGTCTTGCTACTATAGTACACTGAGAATATCACTTGGAGAGATTACTCGCTCGTATGATAGGGTAGTCGGGTTGTACGACTAAGGGTATGGTTGATCCTCCTTAGTTAGAGCCCTGAAACATTGGGCCGAGTACTAGTGTCAGACCCTTATGTATATTGCGATCTGTAGCACCTAACACTCCTCGAGACCATAGTTCCCTTTTCTATCTCGGGATCATGCATAATCTCTTCCAGATCAGATCTCATAAGTGGGGTTGCAGCAGCAGTAGACATCAGTCCCGCAGTTCTGAGTTAGCAGACCAGCCTTTCCGATATATTAGATCCATCAGATCCGCAGCAACAATCGGTGCCGCCACTAAGAGCTATCCGATCAACCATTCAGATCTCTCAGATCCACCAGATCTGAGTAGTTGTGTGGGGTTCCTATACCGGGGCATGATTTTCGCAGGACTTTTGGCAGCATTAACATTTTGGGGTGCTTATTGGTGATCTAGCCCATAAGAATCAGGATGACGAGCTAAGAAAGGTGGTACCATTCAATTGTTAGTGAAAAGAAATTCGGGCGGTCCCAAATTTCAAGTACATCGGATCGGTGCATGGTAGAAACTAGAGCTCAAGCTATGGCCAATGAGAAGATCGACAAACTTGAACAATCCTTGCAAGCCATCCAAGCTTAACTTGAGAAATTAACTGACACACTCTTTAAGGGGAAGGAGTAAGCGTAGGACGAGGCATATATTGGCAATGGACATAGTGAGGGTGAGTCTAGCTGCTCTTTTCACCTCTGGGGCACCCACCAACAATCCCGTCCATGACCTCCCAAGCTGGATATGCATAAATTTGATGGTTCTCACTCGGTCACATGGGTAGCACAAATGGAGCAGTATTTCAATCTAAATAACATCTTAGATAATGAGACTCAACTTATGGTGGGGAGCATGTACTTGGACAGTGAAAGATGGCAATGGTGGGAATGGCATCAACATTGCAATGGAATTTTTATGACTTGGGCCACCTTCAAAAAAGCTCTTATAGAGTGATTTGACCAGGAATCTTCTTTTTTGGGTCATCTCACTAAGCTCTGACAGACTGCCATTGTGCCGATGAATATGTTACAACCTTTGAAGCCTTAGCTTTCCACACTAGGGATCTCTCAGATGCGTTCTACACGGAATGTTTTATCAGCGATCTTAAAGAGGCCATACAAGCCCATGTCTGACTACACCAACCTCCCACATGGTCGTAGGCTTGCAAGGTAGCTCGTAATGTGGAACATGCGTTAGCAGCGCAGTCCATTCACCCAAATTTCACTGCCAAGGGTCGCCCCCCACAGGCTCACAACACGACTCAAACACTTAAGGTTCAAAAGTTGTCACCTGTAGAAATGGCCGAAAGAAGAAAGCAGGGATTATGTTACTACTGTGATGAAAAATACTCCCCAGGTCATAAATGTAAGGAGCCTAAATTTTTTCAAATTGATGGCACTGATTACAGCTCATCGGAGGAAGCCCCACCACTTGAGGAACCAGAGGAGGTAGAAGAGGACAACCAGAAGGACAATGTCCCTGATGAACCAGTTATTTCGTTGCATGATTTGGCAGGGATTTCTTCACCTTAAACTCTCAAAATTAGAGGTTTTATTAAACATCGCCCAGTAGTAGTCTTGATTGATAGTGGAAGTACACATAATTTCATCCATCAAAAAGTCGTGGAAGTAGTGCATTGTTTTGTACGAGCAGTTTCTAACTTCCAATTCCAAATTGCGGATGGGGGAACAATGAAATGTGGAGGCCGCTGTGAAAATGTCAAACCTTAAATGGGGGATTATTAGTTGAAGACCCACATGTTTGCCATACACATGGGAGGGTGTGACATTGTCCTCGGTGTTGAATGGCTTCACACTCTTGGGCTAATCACAATGGATTTCCAGGAGTTATATATGAGCTTTAAGCAAAACAACTCAACACATACCCTCTGTGGACTCCAGGCAGGAGCTCCCTCTCTCATCAGCTCACATAGGATGGAAGAATTGCTAAAAAAGGGCCATCATGGAGTTATAGCTCAATTTAATGCCATCCAGACCGTCAAACCTAATTATATGTTGATTCATCCATAGATGTAACAAATTTTAAATAACCATCTGCCAGTCTTTGACAAGCCTCATGAGCTTCCACCCTCGCGAGGGGAACATGATCATAGCATCACCTTGGTTCCAGGGGCCCAACCACCAAATGTGTGCCCATATAGATATCCGTTCACCCAAAAGAATGAAATAGAAAAAATAATCAAGGAACTTTTGGAAGCAGGTGTCATTCGTCCCAGCATTAGTCCTTATTCATCACCGGTGGTCGTGGTGCTCAAGAAAGATGGGGAATGGCGGATGTGTCCAGACTTTAGGGCCCTCAATAAGTTGATAGTCAAAGATAAATTTCCCATCTCGGTTGTTGATGATTTGCTGGATGAACTCAATGGGGCTCAATTCTTCACTAAGTTGGATCTTCGCTCACGCTACCACCAAATTCGCATGAAGGAAGTTGACATTCCAAAGACTGATTTCAGAACTCATGAAGGCCATTATGAGTTCCTGGTCATGCCATTCAGTCTTTGTAATGCCCCGTCTACTTTTCAGAGCCTTATGAACCACCTTCTCAAACCATATCTCAGGAAATTTGTCCTTGTCTTCTTCGATGACATCCTCATCTATAGTTGCACTTGGGTCGCACATCTTCAGCATGTAGATCTGCTCTTGCAACTGCTCCACAAGCATAAATTATTTGTTAAGATGTCCAAATGTTCTTTTGACATGGAATAAGTTGAGTATTTGGGCAACATTGTGGGCCGTGAAGGTGTCAAGGTGGACCCCAAAAAGATCCAGGCAATGCAGGAATGGCCTCAACCTAAGACCTTGAAGAGCCTAAGAAGATTTTTGGGTCTCACAGGCTATTATCGCAATTTTTTCCACAATTATGGTTGCATTGTGAAGCCTCTCACTCAACTGCTCAAGAAAAATTCATTATTCTGGAATGATGATGCACAACAGGCATTTACAGCTCTCAAAAATGCCATGTGTTCCACTCCAGTATTAGCACTACCTGATTTCACCAAATCTTTTGTCATTGAATGTGATGCTTCAGGTACGAGTATTGGGGCGGTCTTAATGTAGGAAGGTCGATCCTTGGTCTTCATAAGCCAACAACTAAGTGGGAGGAATCTGGGACAATCTACCTATGAGAAGGAAATGATGGCCATCTTACATGCAATGGATACCTGGCGACCTTACTTACTGGGGCGACGTTTCCAAATCTGCATAGACCATCACAGTCTTAAATATTTTTTGGAGCAACACCTATCCTCCCCACAACAAAATAAATGGCTCGCCAAAATGCTGGGATATGATTATGAGATCATTTACAAGAAAGGACGTGAAAATAGTGTAGCAGATGCATTATCTCGCCAATTTAAGGAGGAAAATACCCTTCTCGCAATTTCCCTTCCCATTCTAGAATGGATTGAAGAGGCTCGCAAGGAATGGTTTTCACATCCCTAGCTCTCCCAACTCATTACTCAATTGTAGGCGGATCCAAATTCCACCAAGGGCTCCTCATGGCAGGATGAGATTCTTCGCTACAAGGACAGAGTTGTAATATCACCAACATCCACCCTCAAAAGCCGCAATTTGGTAGAATTGCACTCATCCCCCATTGCAGGACATTCAGGATTTCAGAAGACATATGCTCGCACTAGAAGATCATTTTTTTGGATGGGCAAGGAAAAGGACATCCTTACTTTTCTAGCAGAATGCGATGTTTGTCAACGCCACAAAGGGGAGACAGTCAAAGTACCAGGCACATTACAACCATTGCCCATCCCGGCATCTATATGGACGAAGGTTTCTATGGATTTCATTACAGGTATTCCAATGTTAGGAAACAATTGAGTCATCATGGTGGTTATGGACCGACTTTCTAAGTATTCTCATTTTTGCGCCTTACCCCACCCGTTTACACCGACTTTGGTCGCTCAATCTTTCATGGATCTGTTTTTCAAATTGCATGGCATGCCCACTTCTATTGTGTCTGATCATGACCCGATCTTCACCAGTAATTTTTGTAGGAACTCTTCATGCTACAAGACACCCAACTAAAACTCAGTACTTCCTATCATCCACAAACAGATGGTCAAACTTAAGCCATCAACAAATGTCTACAAACCTACCTTAGGTGTTTCACTTCAAAAAAGCAACATCTATGGGTACAGTGGTTTCCTCTAGTTGAATGGTGGTATAAAACCAACTATCATGCCACCACCAAAGTGACTCCCTATGAAGCAGTTTATGGTCAATTCCCTCCTTCCCCTACTTCTTATATCAAGGGGTTCTCAAAGGTACAAGCAGTGGATCAACTCCTACAAAACGGCACAACCATGCTCGCCCATCTTAGAGATAATCTTCATCAAGCTCAAAACCACATGAAGCAACAGGTAGATCAGCATCACTTAGAGTGCCAATTTCAAGAACGGGATCAGGGATTTTTTAGGCTGCAGCCATATAAGAAAACTTCACTCAAAGACAAGGGTTGTCATAAACTATCTCCAAAATTCTACGGACCATATCAAGTACTTCAACGCATTGGAGAAGTGGACTACAAGCTAGCTTTGCCACCCACTACAAAAATTCATCCAGTTTTCAATGTCTCATGCCTCAAGAAAGTGATTGGGAACAATTGCAGAATTCAAGCCAGTCTACTTGAATTGGATGAAGAAGGGTCAATCTGGCTCCAACCTGAATAGGTCCTAGACACACGAGAACGGCACCTGCGTGGCCACATGATCAGGGAAGTCCTCGTCAAGTGGAAAGACACCTCTCTGGAAGATGCAACCTAGGAACCAACCACTATTCTTCAGCAATTTTCACAGCTTCAACCTTGAGGAAAAGGCTATTCTTAAGGGGGAGGGCATGTTAGGGTCTCACCCTAACCCCCTTATTTATGTAGTAGGATCGAGTCATAGTTATAGTTAAGTAAGGAGTCAATAAAGCCCATATTAATAATTGTAAGTGTTTAACCCGGAATTAATGACGGGACCACAATTAGTTGCAAATGGGCCATGGTATTAGATAGATGGTATTAATAAGAACCATGGTATTGATCCATGATATTGCATGTATGAGTCATATATAAAGGATAGAGACTCCCTGCGAGGGGCATCGTGTCTTATTTTGTAATCGAGCTCTGCTCTATTGGAGGTTTTCCCCTTGAAGAGGCAAGTGAACATTGCTTTCTGAATAATAAATACTTGCTGTTGTTTCTCACTATTCTATGTTTTGGGTATATTTCTTTGCATATTATGTATTTTGGTATCTTCTTGTAGGTTAAGAGCATAACATCGAAGATCAAAGAAGAAATTGAAGAACTCAAGGGCTGATAAGAGGATGTTGCAGATATGAAAACGATGGAGGATGAACTTGAGATTAATCAAGTTGGACCAGGATCGTGCAGTTTGCAGACATGGGTGGATGAGGATACTCACATGGAAGAACCTCATCATGATGAAGTAAGTACTATTGATACTTGTGTTTCAGTTGAGCATTTGGTAGATGAACAATATGTAGGGAAGGGAAAAATCAGTTCGCTGATGCAAAGGAACATCTTACTATGGATGTCTACGATAAGACCTTGTATGGAGAAGCAAGGACCATTGATTGTTGCAGGACTTGTTGGGGTTGTTTGTGACCTTATGGAAGAAGGTACAAAGGCTCTTGATAAGGGAGGAACATGATGATCATTGTGGAGGAATGGATCATGCCTTAGCCACATGAAGAATTAGCTAAGTGCCCGGCATGACTCATGGACAGATTGGAGAAGGGCACTCACTTGGGTATGATGATATTTGGGTGGACTTCTCATGGCCGAGACCAAGAGCAAGTCTTGGTGGGACCTTTAGTGGGGGACTTATGATGAAGAGACTCATAAGATGATGATATGGTTGGGTGACCGAGTTCACTAGACCGAAGATTGTAGACTTGGATGAGGATGACCGATTGTTGTGATGGGTCTACTTAGTTGGACAACATGGGAAGCTTAGTCATGGACATCAAGTTGGAGACATGGAGCTTGGTAGTCTTATGCAGGGACATTATGTAGGAGCACTTGTAGAGGTGTCACTTATGGGCATCAAATGAGGAGTACCAAGGTAGCGATGTTGTGTAGGTGGATTTGCTGATGTGACATGGAGATGTTTTACTTATGAGTCGATGGAGATGTTGTACACTCTTATACATCAAGGCCATGGACTGGTTGGAGTGGTGAGCAGACTATGGAGCATTCCTACTACATGGAGAGCTAAGGCATCTTGCAGAGACCTTTGGGTCGAGACATGTATTCTTGCTAGAGTGTTGGTTGGAGATGACTCATGGAATTCATGATGACATGAGATTGTGACTTTTGGGGACTTCATATATGGTGGACTTGGAGGATTTGATGCATTGAGGAGCTGAGGTCAGATACTTTGATGCAAAAGGGGATGCATACTTTCGAGTACATGTATGGGTGAGGTTTGGAAGAGTGACTTGATGAGGAGGATCGATATGAGACACTTTGGAGTGATGGAGTTACAATGATGATTATGCCTTGGTGGCAACACTTGGACATGGGTTGAGCTGAGCCAGAACCACTTTTGAGACATGGGAGCTGATTGATCTACGATCATGGGCAGCACATGGAAAACATGTTGTAGATGAGATGAGGGCTACTTCATGGACCTGAGCATAGCTTATACTTATATGGAGATGGATTCTTAATTGATTTGATGATGTGACAGGATGTTCTAAGAAACGACTGATGATGGCATGAGGATGTGCATTCTCATGGTTTTAGCATGATTGTTGGATTAACTACCCAACTAGTTCAAGTCATGGGGGCTATAGCATGTACAGAGATGTGTTAGCATTATGTTGGAGTATCATTGTAGCAGTTCACACGATGATGATACAGGATGAGGTCGAAACGATATGTTGCAGTGGGCATCTAGCTTGACATGGAGGGGCCAACCTTCCACAATGGGAGGAGCATGTGGAGATTGCGACGAGGCAGTTGATGATCATGGATTGAGATGATTTTCTGATGTATGACATACCAATGGAGTATATGCCTTGGTATGGATATCTTGGTAATAAGTGGTTGTTGGGATGAGGAATTATCGAGGACGACAATGATTTCAAGTGGGGGAGAATGTGAGGACCACGAGCTGTAGGGCCCGTGGATGGGTGAGCTACGGTCACAATCGAGTCACGCGAAGTGAAAAAAGTGAAGTGCATTGAGTTTTTAGTGCAGAGATATATATATCGGGTAGACGGCCCCGGGTGCCCCACATGATGGGCGGGCCGACGGGTGGACTGGCTAAATGATGGGGTGACCAACCATGGAGATGGGTAGGTCGACATGCTATGGAAAGGGTGAAGTCGACGGTAGGAGCGTGTTATGGCAGGTTATCCGGGCACATGATCATGGCATGTGAAGAGTATAAGTTGGACGATTTTTGGAGTTGGAGACGCAAGCAACTTGGACGCAGATCTCTTGAGAAGCCAGGCAAGAGAAAAGAAGTGCGAAGGTGAGTTGTACGTGTTGAAGTTTAGATGGAGGCATCGGTCATGTAGAGCGTGCCTAGGTAGGGCGTTACTGACCCAGTCGTGCAGCACGCGCCTAGGTTAGTTGTCCATGTAGGGCTGCACGATGGGCGACCTGAGTTGGGCATCCTTGCAGGGCTGAACGGAGGTTGAAAGTTCATGCAGGATGACACGTTGAGGGCATTAGCGGAATGAAGAGTGGTTGAATTGGAGGTCGTGAACATGAGTTTGTGTAGGTGGTACTACGTGCAACCCACCAAACGAAGGGAGGTTGAAACCGTGAATGAGAGTTCAGGCAAGTAGTGACACGGGTGCGTGTGCACCTGCCAAACGAAGGAATAGTTGGGTTGAATGATAATGTCGGGCATAGTAACACGGTTTGGGTGTTTGCTAAATGAACGATTAATGAGCTGGGTGGAAACATGCGATGGGTGAACGAAGTGTTGGGTGATTCATGTGGCGACCATGCGAAGGTGCCGACGAGCTGGGCAACCGAGTTTGCCGAAGTTGTGAAAATTTGGCTAAGTGTAAATTTGGGGCTTCCTCCAAGATTTAGCTTATGTTATGAAAGTTGAAAATTATATATATTGATTCTAGCAGACTCATATTGTAGGGAATTGCCCCTCCCTTTTTATTGTTGTGCATTTCTCTATGTTAGTGTTGTTTATGATGAATTTTAATGGTTTCATCGTGTATATAGGATAAACTAATACTTGGTAACGAAAAATAAGCTAAGTACGAATGTTAGGCATAGTCCATGGTCATAAGTATTAGTGAAAAGAGAGTGGTCGGTGGTGCCGCACCTCACTATAGTGCGGTTGGAAGATTACCGCCAATGTAGGGACGTGACACCGATGGCCCAAAGGCTCGAGGGGGTGGTGGGGCGATTCTGGGAATCAACCCACCACCTCTGTGGACCATTGGGCTGTAGGTGTAATGCCCCAAGGTTGTGGACGAGTTTGGCGAGAGCGCACGATGGATGGAGCGCGGGCGAGCTGAACGGAACAAGAAAACGTTCGAAGGAAATGCAAGCTCGAAAGGTGAAATGCCACTAAGTGTTGGGTCATTTGGTTACAGGCCGAGGTGTGGTCCCAGTAGGCCGATAGGCAGGTGAAGGCAAATTGAATGAACAAACACGACGGGTTGGCCGTATGGCGAGCCGACATGTTAAAAAAATTAAAATGATGAATTATGGTAGATCGGCCTAGCATGGAGTCATGATGGTTCATGGAGGGCGAGCCATACATATATTCAAGCTTGGCATTTGGCTAAGGCATCGAACAAGCCAATGCACAAGTCTTCAAGCATAGCAAATGAGAAGTGCGAAGGTGGTTTGAAATGGAATGTGGAGGTGCAGGCGGACATGGGCTACAGCACTCACACCGAAACGAAGAAGTGTGAGCCGAGGTACAGGTCGAGGGTGCGGCAGGGCGAGCCAGGCACGGTTTGGATAGCATGGGTGGATGCACACGGGTTTTCTGAATGGAGGGAGCGACAAGTCATTCGGGCGAACGTCGGGTGAGGGCGCGGCAAGGCATTTGGGCGAATGAGAAGTCAACTTGTGCCTTCATGAATGACTATCCACATGTTGGCGTTTCACCTGAACACCTTGCCCAACTCACTGCCCAACCTCCCGAATGCCCACCGTTCACACCAGCTCGTTTGTTTGCCCAACGCCTTCGCACATTCGCTTTCACTAGGCAGTCCACCAAATGCCATTCATTCACTGTCGCACGACCTACTCGGCATGAGCTTATGCACAAGTCGTTCAGCTCGTCACCTAAACGACTGCTCGTGCCCTCGCTTGCCTTCGCACTTCACGCGATGGTTGGGAATTCAACTCGCCATTCACCCAGACGCCTTGCTATGCCCTTTCCTGGCGTTCAACCACCCATCCAGCCGGATACCCTGTCGTGCCCTCCGTTCATCCTGTCATTCACCTAGATGCCCTAGCCTGACGTTCAACCAGACGCCCTGCTACGCCCTCTGTTCGAATTGTCAGTCGCCTGGATGCCCTGTTGCACCCTCGCCCGATATTCAACTAGATGCCCTGCCGCGTCCTCCATTCCACCGAACTCATTCAACAAACTCGTGTGTCCACCTATGCTGTCCAAACCATGCCCTGGCTCGCCCTGCCACGCCCTTGACCTGCACCTCAGCTCCACACTTCATCATTTTGGCATGGGTGCTTCGGTGCTTGATCGCCGACACTCTTGTCTTGTACTTCAGACATCAACTCACGCTCCTTGCTCTCCACACTTGGATGCTTGAATGCTTGTCAAATGATTGATGCCTTAGCCAAATTCTAAGCTCCACTATATACATGGTTCACCCTCCATGCACTGTCATGACTCTATGCCAGGACGACCCACCATAATTCACCATTTTAATTATTTTAGCACGTTAGCTCGCCCTTCGTCCGACCTAATGCTCAATCATCATGTCTGTTCATATGGTTGACCTTTCCCGCTCGTCGACTCACCGGGACTGCATATCGGTCTATAAACCAAACAACTAACACTTAGCCAATTTCGCGTTTTTCCTCCGTTGGGTTGTTGTTTCTATGGCTCGTCGCCCTCGCATGCCCTCACTGTGTCACCTGCATCTTGTGGGTATTACATCGGTGGCCCAACAACCCACAGAGGTGGCGGGGCAATTTGGGAATCACCCCGCCAACCACATGGGTCGTTGGGCCACCGAGGTGGACAGGAGGGCTGCGGACAGCCTCCGTCCCACCCCAATAGCACAATGACCCATGGGGGTGGTGGGGTGATTCCAAAAATCACCCCGTCCTCTGGCCCACCCCGGCTGTCACGCCTGTACATCGACAATAATCTTCCGATCGCTTATAGCGGGGTGGCACCACTGAACACTTTCTTTTAACCAATACTTTTGTTCATGGACTACGGCTAACCATTCATACTTAGTTTATTTTTTGCTACCACGTATTATATTAGTCCTTATACAAATGAACACCCATACACATTCATTATCCGCAAAAATTAACACATATACAATTGCACAACAGTACAAAGGGAGGGGAAACTCCCTGCAATATGAGTCTACCTGAATATCAATATATATAAATTTCCACTTTTTATAAAGTATAAGTTAAACCTTGGAAACCCCAAGTTTACACTTAACCAATTTTCCAACTCGTCGTGTCATTTTCCCAACTCGGGTGTGCCTCGTTATATCTCTGTCACCTCACCCGAGCGCCCTCTGCATGAGTCACACCTTCGTTTTGTCAAACAGGCACACCACCATTTCGTCATGCATGACACACCCTCACCTGGCTCACCCTCTGCACGTTCACCATTTTCCTTCATTTCGGCATGCACGTCACACCCTCACTGACCGCCCGTCCGCATGTCCACCCGTTCACCCACTCGTTTCGTCGATAGGCACACTTATCATGCTGCCTCACCCAACTCACCAAACGACTGAACGCCTTCACCCAACATTTCACCTAAACCCCCGTTGCACCTACCAATCATCTGCACTACTCGTCATGCATGGCGCACCCTCACCTGGGTCGCCATTCGGCCCGACTCACCGTCGTGTAGCCCGCCGGGTTGTCCAACTGTGGTTCACCTGAACGCCACTCCCATTTTTGACTTGCCCATTGCGCGGGTGCATGACCTACATTAGACTACATTCACCCCACGCCTTTCACACTCCTGCAGCTCTTCAACTCTCAATCAAACTCCTTTGCACTTCGTTGCTTTGGCTATTCGAATGACTATTCAAAAACTTGTTTTTCATTCACCACTTGCCCGCCTATGTATATGGGCAGTGGCAGGTCATGCCAACCAGCCGACCTTCATTCACTTTGCTTTGCTGACTCATTCTGCATCGCAAAGTTTTCCCGAGAGGTGAGTCAGCCCATCCAACTCATGGGACCACCCCCTCTTCCCTTGCCCATCGCAAACCTTCATTTGGTTAGCCTGTGGGTTGAGTTCCAACTCACCCACCTATAAAATTTCACCCAAGACACTTCACACACACATCTTCATGTCTCCTCGCTCGTCCTTTTCACGGTGAAGTTAACCCAGACCGTAGGTCCTTACATCCTCCTCCACCTGAAGTCATCGTTGTCCTCAACAATATCTCATCCTGGTAATCATCTGCCACCAAGATAACCATATGAGCAATCATATCCCTAATCCATGATATCAACCAGTCCATATACAACAAACATCCCTACAACATATGAAAAACAAGCATCTTCACCGTGTGTCGTCCCATCCTGTGAACTGTCGCCAAGATACTCCGACATAATGCTAACATATCTCTGCACACTGATGTCCCCCATGACTCAAACTGGTTGGGTAGCTAATCCAACTGTCGCACTCAAATCATAAGAATGCACATCCTTATGTCATCATCAGTCTTTTCTCAAACTTTTACGACATCTTGGACTCATCAAGAATCTACTCTATCCCCATGCTCAGGTCCACGGAGTCTCCATCCCATCTGCAACATGTCCATCCCGTCCATGGTCTTCTTGGACAAGAGTGCATAACCTCTCGACTGGCTCATACATAAACATCCCCATGTCACACCTGCAAATCCATCTGCACAACATCCCTGCCTCGACACTCTTCGTTGGATGCCCATGTGACACATCTACAAGTGCTCCTGCATAATGTCCCTACATAAAACCTGCTATGTTCCATGTCTTCAACCTGATGTCCATGACTCAAGTTACCCATGCTGTCTAGTTAAGTAGACCCATCACAACATCTGGTCATCTGCATCGAAGTCTGCAAATCTATCATAAAGAAGCCTCCTCCAAGGCCCCCTTGTCAAGGTGGTGCAGCCCCTTCCAATCAAGGTCCCTGCACCAACCCATCTCCAAGGTTGTCTATCGAGAAAGGAGGGCTAGGAAGTTTCCTCACTGACTCTCATCCACCCATGTATCGAATTGGTACTATATCCTCAAGTATTTGTGCATAGCCTCGACCTCCTCACATGTACACCCAAGCTCCCCAAGCTTCTCTTTCATCAACTGAAAGTCATATATGCCCATAGCATACATGCAAAACTCCACTATGCCAACCAGATCTCTACCTGCATAATCCTCTCCAACCATTGCCTCTAAAGTATTTCTAGGACTCCCTTCATTTCCAACTTCATCGTGAGGATCTTCAGTAGAAGATGTCTCTGCCAACTACTTTAGGATTCGTGAGATTGATCTCCCACTTCCTTTGTTCTTCCTTGTTGTTGTAGCAAAATTAATCAACTTCCCTTCCTTCATTGTTTGATTCATACTCCCAAGTCGTCTTTGCTCCACATTCTCATGCTTCACATTTAGATCTTTGGGATAAAAAGTCATAGAATTCATCCTCAGTCTATACCCCAAGAAACTCCTTCTATTCTTCGGAACCAACATAGTTCTCCCTTCAGTTGTGATCAAGAGAACGTCCCGGTCCACCATTGGTATGGCTTGTGCAAGAATCATGAAATCTTGCCCTAGCACCATAGAATTATCATCCATATCCACGATCCTCAAGTCCAACTTTCCAAACCACAAGCCCACTCTCACCTGAGTGTTCTCCATCACACCAGTAACAACTTTCATGGTAGAGTTGACTGCTTTGAAAGCACTCCACTCTTTCTCCATCTTAGCTTTCTTTCCAAAAGACTTTGCTGACTTCTTGCTTAAGAAGCTATGAGTAGATCCCATATCCACCAAAGCTGCAAATCTCATGCCTTTCACGATCACCTACACAAAACTCATCTTCAAGGCATCACCTCCTTTTGTTGGCTTTATCTTGTGTCTTACATTAGCAACCTTTTTCAAGAATTCGGCCTCAAAAGTGTCCACTAGATTATGTTCCAACTTGACATCTCCCTTAAGGTACTTCACTTCCTTGCTTGGATCTTCTAAGCAATTCGATCTTGGCTCAGCTTGACTCTCTTCAAGCTTGTCCTCTATCGCATTTTGCTCAAGTGCACCAACCAAGTGCCCATTGACTGCTTCCATAGAACTAAGCTTCCAAACATTTGCTTGATTTTATCGGTAGTAGTCCCCTAGTATGCCAATGTAGTCGAGCTCATCTTACTCAATTACAACAAACTTTTTACAAAGAAAGTTCTTCTTCATATCCTCCTCAAGTTGCTTGACTTTGATCTCCACCATGGCACTTTTATTCCTTAGTCAAACTCTCTCATCTAAGAGTTCTTGAATACTAAGACCATTCCGTTGGATCTCCTCATCAAGTTCCCTAAGTTCAACATCCATCGTACTTCCGCATTGGTCCATAAGTCCTCCAAGTTCTTCTCTCAGCTTCGGATAGCCTTCTCGAGTCTTCATATTCTTGGCTTTCATCGAAACCCATTCAGAACTCCATCTACTCACTTGTTCCAACACATTGTACTTGAAAGATTCACTTGCATTATGGCTAGACTTACCTACCATAGGTCCTTCTACCATATTTGCCATTCCACTTTCCTACAAACCAACCCAACTCTTGATTCCACCTGTCACTTCACCAAGTGTCATACACCAGCTCTGATACCAACTGTCATGCCCCTACACTAGTAGTAATATTCCAACCACTTATAGTGAGGTGTTGCACCACTGAACACTTTCTTTTCACCAATACTTATGTTCATGGACTATGCCTAACCATTCATACTTAGTTTATTTTTCGCTAACAAGTATTATATTAGTCCTTTGTACAAATGAACACCCATACACATTCATCATCCACAGAAATTAACACATATACAATTGCACAATAGTATAAAGGGAGGGGCAACTCACTACAATATGAGTTTGCCTGAATATCAATATATATAAATTTCCACTTTTTACAAAGTATAAGTTAAACCTTGGAAACCCTAAGTTTACACTTAACTAATTTTCCAACTTGTCGTGTCATTTGCCCAACTCGAGCATGCCTCGTTGTAACCATGTCGCCTCACCCAGGCACCCTCCGCATGAGTCACACCTTCGTTTTGTCAAATCGACACACCACCATTTCGTTATGCATGGTGCACCCTCACCTGGGTTTCCCTCCACACGTTCACCATTTTCCTTCATTTCGCCATGCACGGCGTGCCATTACCCAGCTGCCCATCTGCACGTCCAACCATTCACCCGTTCATTTCGTCAGCAGATGCACTTGTCGTGCCACCTCACTCGACTCACCAAACCACTGAACGCCTTCACCCAACATTTCATCTAAACTCCCGTCACACCTACCAATCATCTGTACTACTTTTCGTGCATGGCGGGCCCTCACCTGGGTCGACATTCGGCCCGACTTGCCATCGTGTAGCCCACCCAGTTGTCCAATCGTGGTTCACCCAATTGCTATTTCCATTTTTGAATTTCCCGTCCTGCGGGTGCATGACATGTGTTAGACCGCAATCATGCCACACCTTTCACACTCCTGTAGCTTTTCAACTCTCGCTCAAACTCCTTCGTGCTTCGCTGCTTTGGCTATTCGAATGATTGTTCGAAAACTTGTCTTTCGTTCACCACTCGCCTGCCTATGTATATGGGCGGTGGCAGGTTGTGCCACCTATCTGACCTTCATTCACTTTGCCCGACTGACTCGTTCAGCATCACAAAGTTTGCCTGAGAGGTGGATCGGCCCATCCAACTCGTGGGACCACGCCCCCTTCACTTTCCCATCACAAGTCTTTGTTTGGTCAGCCTGTGGGTTGAGTTCCAACTCGCCCACCTATAAAATTTCACCCGAGACACTTCGCACACATATCTCCATGTCTCCTTACTCGTCCTTCCCATGGTGAAGTTAACCCAGACCGTAGGTCCTTACACTGATGGCCCAACGACTCGCAGGGGTGGCAAGGTGATTCCTTGAATGACCCCGCCATCTGCCCCACCTTGGTGACACAATAGCCCACGGGGGTGGTGGGGTGATTCCTAGAATCACATCGTCGTCTGCCCCACCCCGCCTATCATGCCCCCAGGTTGGAGGTAGTCTTTCAACTACTCTTGGCGAGGTGCGACACCACCGAACACTTTCTTTCCACTAATAATTATGTTCATGGACTACGCCTAACCACATGTCCTACTTAGTTTGTGTTTCTCAACCAAGTAATTATTATGTTTCCTTTATACCAATGAATATCCATACACATTCATTATCATCAGCAATTATACAAGAGAACACAATTACACAGTATAAAGGGAGGGGAAACTTCCCGAACAATGAGTTTTCCCGAATAATATATTATACAATATTTCAATGTTACAAATCTTTACAGGTATACTTGGGAAACACCAAGTTTCATACTTAGCCAAAATTACAGCTTTCCACACCTTTGTATGATAACCAATATTCCTTGCCCAAGCTGGGTGGGCACGCACTCACACGAGCTTCCTACCACACTTCTCAATCAAACCTTGTTTTGTGCACGACGGGCGGGAAACTCCACCAAGTCACCAAGACACCCTTGTTTCACCTTTTCACAGCTTCACCAACAAAGCTTCCACCATTTTCACGCGTCGGGCAACTTCACCAAGTCTCCACCCGCACTCCTCATTTAGCCTTGCACGATAGGTAGGCACTCCTACATGAGCCACCTGAGACACCCGTGTCAAGTCTAGCGCCTTCACCCGTGCTCACAACTGATAACCAAAACCTGTGCGATGTCACCGTGTGCCTCTACCCAAGAGAGGGCACATTATGACCTGCACCTTTTCCTACGACCTACTCCACCCTTCACACTTTTTCCTTGTTATCATATGCTCCTCACTTGCATTACTCCATGAATGGCCGAGTTCGAATGATCATCAAATTCTTCCATCCATTGCTGTATTTATATGGTGCATTGGGAAAGTTGTGCTACCCAAGCCGACTTTCCAACACCCTACACTTCCATCGCAAGTTCACCCTCCAACATATTCGGCCTTCATTCAAATGTGTTACAAGTGTAGGTTGGCCCGTGGGTATGTTTACATGCTCCCACGCCTTATAAACATGTCTCACCCTTCCTTCCTTGTGCGGATTTCACATATGTCTGTCCCATAAGTCAAGAGCTCGCACTTTGTCCATTTTCTCTCGCTCACTTGCCAACAAGCCTTCACACATCGTGCCAGTGGGGGTGCCAAGGACCATAGGTCCTTACATCCTCCTCCACCTAAAATCATTGTCGTCCTCGACAACATCCGATCCTGGTAGCCATCCACCAATATCAACATCAACAACTGTGTCATCCTTGGTCCATTATATCAACTCCTCCATATACTGCACAGATCCCTACAACATATGTAGAACTTCCATCTCCATCATGTGTCGTCCCATCGTGTGAACTGTCCTCCTTGCCTGCCTGAAGCCAGCATCTCTCCTTGCACTTTTGGACCCCATGTTTGAACTAGTTAGGTAGCTAATCCAACTGTCACTCTCAAGCCATGAAAGTGAACATCCTTATGCCTTCCCCAGTCTATCTCGGATTCTGCCACATCCCAGACTCACCAAGAATCTCACCCATGCTCAGGTCCATGGAAACTCCATCCCATCTAACACATGTCATGATGCTTGATGCCAAGCCACCCCTGCACCATCTGTCATACCTGCTCAACATGTTTCAAGGACTCACTACCATGAGCAGCTAAAAATGAGCCCCATCTCCTATGTCATCTAAGAAGATGTAGAGGTAGTAGAGCCTGAAGGCTCACCCTCACTAATAAGCTCAATCCATTTGTCAGGATTCTCTATCTCCATCCTTTGTAGATAAGTGACCCGATCCTCCTCTTGGACATTCGACCTCACATAAGCCTCCTTTTCATCATCATCATCCTCAACCACTTCTAGCCTTCTTGACAAATCAAAGATACTATCAGACAGTGTCTTGATGAACAATGATTGTTCAGTAAGCTTTGTCTCAATAGTAGACAACTGCTTACTCATGTCTTCCATTCGCTTCTCATCCCCCATTTGCATCACTGCCAACTTACAATTAGGCTTTGTCACACCAATGGTTGGAACACCAATGGGTACATCTTCCCTTCCATTGTAAATGTATAGCTTCTTCAAATGTGGAATGATCATAACATCAAATTGTTTCAAGAATTCCATCCCCAGCACAACCTCATAGTCATCAATCTGCACCATAGTGAAGTCGACTTTCCCAGTCCACCCACCTTCTGTTGTGTCCACTCTTTCAGCTACACCAAGTACTGAATCAGGAGGAGAATTCACCGTCTTCATTTGTGCCTTCACCGGTAAAAATTTTAGCCCAATTCTTCTCGCAACATATTCACTCATGAAGCTGTGAGTAGCCCCACTATCCACCATAGTGAGTATATCAGCACTCCCAATCTTCATCCGAACATACTCCAAGCTGTTCCTTTCAGGATCTCTCCAAGGGACCACTTCTATAGCAACAACAGCACCAAGAATCTGCATCATCCCCACCAAAGGTTCTTCTTTCTTCTCATTAGATTGTGCGATAGTGTCCACTTTCGGTCTAGAAGGGAAATTTTTCACCATATGTGGTTCAGCACAAATCCAACACTTCAATGGCTTCTTCATCTTCTCATCTAACTTCGAAGATTCATCTTTCTTCTTCTCTTTCATCTTATCAGATTTCTTCTTCCTCTCATCAGAAGTCTGATCATAATGCTCCACCAACCTGTCCACAGTAGCAAAAGCTTCTTCACGTGTTTTAATCTTCTTCCGCTTCACTTCATTGCATGCCCAAGGCTTCAATCCAATAATGAAGTTGAACACCTTGTCCCTCTCCGCCATGTTAGGAAGTTCCGAAACTGCACTTGCAAATTCCCACTGTTATGTCTGTAGGTTCCCTGTCTGCTTTATGAACCTAATCTTCATCCTTGCTTCCCACGTTTCATCATGAGGGCTGAAATGAGCCTGCAAAGCTTTCTTCATATCATCCCAAGAAGTAATTCCATCAGCACTGCCATTAGCAATATGATCCATCCATCTTCTCCACCACATCTTAGCATCTTTTGTCAGGAGTTGAGTAGCCACTTTCACCTTTGACTCATCATCAGATGGACGCAAGCGTTCCAAGTATTGCTCCATATCCCAGAGAAAGTTACCAAGAGTCTTCGTGCTTCTTGTACCATCATAAGATTCTGGTTCCTTGACTTTCACATGAGACACTCCTCCACTTGAGTTAGGTCTCACAACCTTATTTAACACTGCCATCTCATCATTTACACCATCAAGAGATTTTCGCAAGTTCACGATCTCTGCCAGACCCTTGTCCCTTGCTTCTCCAATCTCCTTGACTTCATTCTAAAGTCGTGTACACTTAAGATTAGTGTACTCATGGTGATTCTAGAGTTCATCAAACTCTTCCCTCAACTGCACATGATCCTCTCACTCCTTCATGACTAGATCCATCTTTGTAGTCTAGTAAGATTCCAATGTCTCTACTCTCTCTAGTAGTTTTTAAATAAAGGCCTTAGTCGCATTGTGGCTAGAGTCACTCGATCCAACACAATATTCACCTGCCATTTCTGCTTCCTTCTTCCTTCTTTGTGATCGAGTATCAACCATCCAACAACTTCACCGAGTTGCCTGCAACCTAAACTAGCCCTTGTTCCACTTGTATGTGAAACAACTTCCTTCACCTGCAAGTACCTACTTCACTGTCACCAACTTCCAAGCTTCTTCAACACTGAATACCACTTGTCAAGATTTCCACCTGTCACTTCATTCACCAGCTCCAACCGTGAGCTCTAATACCACCTGCACTTTGGTGTAGGTGTGTAGCAGCTTCAACCTTCAATACCTAAATCAACTGCTAGCTCTGATACCACCTGTCACACCCTCAGGCTGGCGGTAGTCTTTCAACCACTCTTGGCAAGGTGCGGCACCACTGAACACTTTCTTACCACCAATACTTATGTTCATGGACTATGCCTAACCACTTGTCCTACTTAGTTTGTGTTTCTCAACCAAGTAATTCTTATGTTTCCTTTATACCAATGAACACCCATACACATTCATTATCATCAGCAATTATATAAGAGAACACAATTGCATAGTATAAAGGGAGGGGCAACTCCCCGAACTATGAGTCTACCCAAATAATATATTATAAAATCTTTTAATGTTACAAAGCTTTACAAGTATACTTGGGAAACACCAAGTTTCATACTTAGCCAAAATTACAACTCTCCACACCTTTGTGTGATAACCAAGATTCTTTTCCCAAGCTGGGCGAGCGCACACTCACATGAGCTACCTACCACACTTCTAAATCAAACCTTGTTTTGTGCACGACTCCACCAAGTCACCATGATACCCTTGTTTCACCTTCGCACAGCTTCACCAACAAAGCTTCCACTCTTTGCATGCGCTAGGCGACTTCACCAAGTCTCCACGGCGCTCCTCATTTAGCCTTGCACGACGGGCGAGCGCTCCTACCCGAGCCACTTGAGACACCCGTGTCAAGTCCGGCGCCTTCACCCGCGCTCACAACCGATAACTAAAACCTGTGCAATGTCACCTTGTGCCTTTGCCCAAGAGAGGGCACATTATGACTTGCACCTTCTCCTATGACCTGCTCCACCCTTCGAACTTTTTCCTTGTTATCATATGCCCCTCACTCGCATTACTCCATGAATGGCCGAGTTCAAATGATGATCAAATGCTTCCATCCATTGTTGTATTTATATGGTGTGTTGGGAAAGTCATGCTACCCAAGCCGACTTGCCAACGCCCTACACTTCCATCGCAAGTTCGCCCTCCAACATAGTCAGCCTTTGTTCAAATGTGTTACAAGTGTAGGTCGGCCATGGGTATGTTTACATGCTCCCACGCCTTATAAACATGTCTCATTCAACATTCCCTTATGCACATTATTACATAGTAACTTCGCATATTTGGTTAAGCTCGCACTTCATCCATGTTATCTCACTCGCTTGCCAACAGTTCTTCGTACATCATGCTGGTGGGCGTGCCAAGGACCGCAGGTCCTTACACCACTGACCCAATGACCCGCGGTGGTGGCGGAATGATTCCCGAAATCACCCCACCACCCCCACGGGCCATTGCACCAACAGGGTGGCACAGAGGCTGCCCACCCCAGCAGAGCAATAGCCCGTGGTGGTGGCAGGGCGATTCTAGGAATCACCTCACCCTCCACCCCAGCCTGGCTATCACACCCCTACACTGGCGGTAATATTCCAACCGCACTATAGTGAGGTGCAGCACCACTGACCCTTTTCTTTTCTCCAATACTCACAGTCGTGGACTACACCTAACATTCATACTTAGTTTATTTCTTTGTTACCAAGTGTTAAGTTATCTTTTATACAATTTGAAAACCATAAAAATTCATCATAACAACATTAAAATAAATGAACAATGGTATAAATGTTATTAAAATAAATGAACAATGGTATAAAGGGAGGGGTAACTCCCTGATGTGAGTCTGCCTATATATCAATATATATGATTCACAATATTTCATGTACAAGTAAAATGTTGGAGGAAACCAAAAATTTACACATAGCCAATTTTACAAACTTCGGCAAACTTGGTTGCCCAACTTGTCAGCATGCCTGGACGGTCACCACACATTCTGCCCCACTTTTTGTTCACCCATGAATGCATTCGTTCAGCTCATCGTGCTGTTTTCCCAACTTGGGTGCCCTGCGCGTGTCACCATACATGCCTATCTGACATATTTGCATATCGGTCGCCTTCGTTCACAACCTGTCGCACTTCTTCACCCAACTCATTCATCATTCGTTCGGTAAATTCCGTCACCATTTTACCCTTCCCAACATTATCGTTCAACCCAACTGTGCCTTCATTTGGCTGGAGCACATGCACCCATATCACCTCTCGCCCAAACTCCCGTTCACAGTCTCAACCTCCCTTCATTCGGTGGGCGGCGCGTAGTACCGCCTACATAAACTCCCGTTCATGTCCTCCGGTTCAACCACCCTTCATTTGGCTCACTGTGTCACTTGCCCAACACAGGCGCCCACCCTTTGTGTCGGTGTCACCCAACCTTGGCGTGTTCTACAAGACCGTGTCACCGTCGCCCAACTCCAGTGCGCTCTACATGATCGTGTCGCCCAACTCAAGCGCACTTTGCATGATCGATGCCTCTGTTCACAAACTGTGACACCTACATTTAGCCTTCGGTTCACCCTTCGTGCAGGCACATCCGCACGCCCTGCACCAACTGTAGAACTACCTTGTTCACATTCCTCACCGAAGACTTTGCCATCCTAATGATTGCCTTCCTCACCAACTCGTCGTTGGTTATACATATGCATTGCATGTTGAGTGGAGCACCTAGGCTGACCCACCAACTCATCCGACCATCGTTCGGCCAACCCACTATTCAGCACTTCAACACGTCGGCCCATCCATCGTTTCACCAAACTCACCCGTCAGCCTACCTAGGACTCACCCGTCAGGTTTCTCGGGACCACCCACATGGCATATAAACATACCTCCACCAAAACACATCACATTTTCTCCGTCTCACCTCACGTGAACTACGACTCGCCTAGCATGCCCGTGCCCTCGCCCGATGTGCCCTTGCTCCCCGCCAATCACAGCTCGTAGGTGTTACATTCTCCCTCACTTGAAATCATTGTCGTCCTTGACAATATCTCATCCCAATAACCATCCATGACCAAGATATCCATACCAAGGCATATAATCCATCGATATGTCATACATGGGAAAGTCATCTCAATCCATGATCATCAACCACATCTGTCGCAATCTCCACATGCTGCTCCCACTATGGAAGGTTGGTCGGTCCATCTCAAGCTACATGCTTACTACAACATATCATGGTGACCTCATCATGTATCATTATCATGTGAATTGTCGCCATGATATTTCAACATAATGCTAACACATCTCTGTACATTACCGGTCCCCATGTTTTGAACTAGATGGGTAGCTAATCCAACTGTCACGCCCAAACCATGAGAATGCACATCCTCATGCCATCATCAGTCATTTCTCAGAACATCTTGTCACATCACCAACTCGATCAAGAATCCATCTCCATATAATTGTAAGCCATGCTCAGGTCCATGAAGCAAACTCCATCTCGTCTGCAACATGCTATCCATGATCATATATCAATCAGCTCCCATGTGCCAAAAGTGGTTAAGTCTTAGCTCAACACATGCCCAAGTGTTGCCACCAAGGCATCATCATCACTGCAACTCCATCACTCTAAAGTATCTCATATCGATCCTCCACATTAAGTCACTCTTTCAAGGACACCCATACATGTACTCAAAAGTATGCACCCTATCCTGCATCAAAGTCCCTGACCTCAGATCCTCAATGCATCAGATCATCCAAGTCCACCATATATGAAGTCCCCAAAAGTCACAACCTCATGTCATCATGAGCTCCAAGAGTCATCCTCAACCAACATCCACCAAGCATACAAGTCTCGGACCAAAGGTCTCTACAAGATGCCTCAGCTCTCCATGTAGTAGGAACGCTCCATAATCTGCTCACAAATCCAACGAAGTCCATGGCCTTGTCGTACAAGAGTGCATAACCTCTTCATCGACTCATAAGTAATAAGTGTCCATGTCACACAAACAAATCTACCTACACAACATCCCTGCCTTGGCACTTCTCATTCGATGCCCATAAGTGAAACCTCTACAAGTGCTCCTGCACAATGTCCCTGCATAAGACTGCCATACTCCATGTCTCCAACCTGATGTCCATGACACAAGTTCCAGTGTTGTCCAACTAGGTAGACCCATCACAACAGTCAATCATCCTCATCCAAGTCTGCAATCCGGTCTAGTTAACTCGGTCACCCAACCATATCATCATCACATGAGTCTCTTCCACCATAGCTCCCCCACTAAAGGTTCCACCATGACTTCCTCTTGATCTCGGCCATGAGAAGTCCACCCAAGTATCATCATACCCAAGTGTGTGCCCTCCTCCAATCTGTCCATGAGTCATGCCGTGCACTTAGCCAATTCTCCATGTGTCTAAAGCATGACCCATTCCTCCGTAATGATCATCATGTTCCTCCCTTGTCATGGGCTTTTGTACCTTCTGCCACAAGGTCACAAACAACCCTTATAGTCCTGCAATAGTCAATTGTCCTTGGTTCTCCATACACGGTCTCATCGTAGAGATCCATGGTAAGATCCCCTCTTGCATCGGAAAACTGATTTTTCTCTTCCCGACATACGATTCATATACCAAATGTTCAATTGAAACATAGGTATCAATAATACTTACCTCATCATGATGAGGCTCCTCCATCTAAGCATCCTCATCCACCCATGTATGCAATCTGCACGATCCTAGTCCAACTTGAACAATTTCAAGTTCATCCTCCATCGTTGTTATATCTGCAACATCCTCATATTGGTCCTTGAGTTCTTCAAGTTCTTCCTTTATCTTCTCACATCCTTCTCGAATTTTTATATTCTTGGCCTTTATTGAAGTCCATTCAGAACTCCATCTACTCATTTGTTCCAATACCTTGTATTGGAAAGCTTCACCTACATCATGGCTAAATTACCCTGCCATAGGTCCTTCAACCATCTTAGTTATCCACTCTCCTTCAACCCTGAATGACCCTGATATACCACCTGTCACCTGCAAAACTTGAAATTCCTGCCAAGTCTTAGGCCTTCTTGTGGAATCAGCTTCTTGATTCAGCTCACTAGTTCTGATACCTCTTGTCACGAAGTGATAGTGGGATCAACTTCTTCTGCAAACCTCCTTTGCACTTCACTATCTCTGATACTAACTTGTCATGCCCCTACACTAGCGATATTCTTCTGACCGCACTATAGTGAGGTGCAACACCATCGACCCTTTTCTTTTCACCAATACTCATGGTCATGGACTATGCTTAACATTCATACTTAGTCTATTTCTTCATTACCAAGTATTAAGTTATCCTTTATTCACGATGAAAACCATAAACAATCATCATAATAGCATTAACATAAATGCACAACAGTATAAACGGAGGGGCAACTCCCCCATGTGAGTCTGCTCGTATATCAATATATATGATTCACAATATTTCATGTACAAGTTAAATCTTGGAGGAAACCCCAAATTTACAGTTAGAAAATTTTACAAGCTTTGTCAAACTCAGTTTCCCAGCTCATCGACATGCCTGAATGGTTGCCAAACATTCTGCCCAACTCTTCGTTCACCCCTGAATGCGTTCGTTCATTTCGTCGTGTTGTTTTCCCAACTTGGGAGCCCTACCTGTGTCACCGTGCACGCCTGCTCGACACGTCCACACATCGGTCACCTTCGTTCACAATCGTCACACTTCTTCACCTGGCTAATTCAACATTCATTCGGAAAACACCCTCACCATGTTACCCTGCCCAACATTATCGTTCATCCCAACTGTGCTTTTTTCGATGGGTGCACATGCACTAGTGTCACCTCTTGCTCGAACTCTCATTCACGGTCTCAACCTCTTTTCGTTTGGTGGGCCACATGTAGTACCACCTACACAAACTCCCATTCACATCCTCTGGTTCAAACACCCTTTATTCGGTTCACTGTGTCACTTGCCCAACTTGGGCGCCCACCCTCCATGTTCGTGTCTCTCAACTCAGGCACACTTTGCACGACTGTGTCGCCCAACTCTAGCGCGCTCTGCACGACTGTGTCGCCCAACTCTAGCGCGCTCTGCACGACTGACGCCTCTATTCACAAAATGCGACACCTGCGTTTAGCCTCCGGTTCGCCGGACGTGAAGGAACATTCGCATGCCCTGCACCAACCACAGAACTACCTTATGCACATTCCTCACCGAAGACTTTGCCATCCAAATGATTGCCTTCCTCACCAACTTGTCGTTGGTTATACATATGCATCACACATTGAGTGGGGCACCCAGGCTAACCCACCAACTCGTCCGCCCATCATTCAACCAACCCACTGTTCTGCACTCCAATGCATCAACCCATCCATTGTTTCATCAAACTTGCCCGTCGGCCTGCCTGGGACCACCCACCTGTGTGGTGGTTCACCCATCAGCTCACTTGTTCATCGGGTCGCCTAGGACCAGCCACATGGCATATAAACATACCTCCACCAAAAAACATTGCATTTGCTCCGTCTCACCTCATGTGACCTGCGACTCACCTAGCTCACCCATGTCCTCACCTGGTGCGCCCTCGCTCCCCACTAATCGCAGCTCATGGGCATTACACCAGCGGCCCAAAGGCCGGTAGGGGTGATGGGGTGATTCCAGGAATTGCCCTGCCTTCCGCCCCACCCTTGTGGTCCATAGTCCCGTGGGGGTGGCGGGGTGATTCCAAGAATCACCCTGTCGTCTGCCCCACCCCAGCAGCCCAACGACCCGTAGGTGTGGTGGGTGATTCAAGGAATCATCCTACCCTCCGCCCAACCCTGGCAGCCCAACGACCCGCAGGGGTGGTGGGGTGATTCTAGGAATCACCCCACCATCAGCCCCACCTCTGGTGCCCAACAATGGGTGGGGGTGGCAGGGTGATTTCAGGAATCACCCTCCCTTCCAACCCACCCCTGCGGCCGAATGGCCCATGGTGGTGGTGGGGTGATTCCAGAAATCACCCCGCCCTCCACCCCACCCCGACAACCCAATGACCCGTGGGGATGGCGGGGTGATTCTGGGAATCACCTTACCCTCCACCCCATCCCGACAGCCCAACAGCCTGCGGTGGTGGTGGGGTGATTCAAGGAATCAGCCGGCTCTCCGCCCCACCCCTACTGTTACGCCCCTACACTGGCGGTAATCTTCCTACCGAACTATAGTGAGGTGCGGCACCACTGACCACATTCTTTTCCCAACCGGTGCCCGACACACCCAACTGTGAGTCACCCTCCACCTAGCTCACAAAATCATTTCACCGTGCATAGCGCACCCAACCGTGGGTTGCCCGTCCATCCTCCATGTTAACCTACATGACAGTCCGCCCGAACAAGGCGCACCCAACCGCAGGTCGCCCGATCTTCTGCCATGTCATCCTACCCAGCCACACTGCACTTGTTCACCCAACACCCTAGCCGAGTCGCCCATTCACCTCTGTCGGCTAGACCACCAACCAACTCTGCGCCCAGCTTCACCCGTTCAACCCAGGCTCATGCGTTTGACCTGTGTCCAGCTGTAGCTCCTATGCACAACTCACACTCCTCTTGGTTGATCCTGAGATGGTCGAATAATTGATGCCTTCAAACTCCAACTTTGCCTTCCATTAATACACCTTGAACACCCATCGTGCAATGCCCAGCTGACCTGCTATTCTTCACATAATCGTCAGCCTGTCCATACATTTACACCGTCAGCCTGCCCATTCCATTGTTTAGCCGCCCCATTGCATGTCAACTCACCCTTCAGACTGCCCATAATTTGGGCATCCCGGGACTGTCCACATGATATATGTAAACCATCATGTTTTCTCCATCGCACTTTTCTCCAAGTCATTCGCACGGCCTGCAGCTCGCCTCACACGCCCTCGCACTTCGTCTCCATAGCTCTTCACTTCGTTCGGTGAGGTGCCCATCCATCGCACAGATCTTATGGTGTTACATCCTCCTCCACCTGAAATCATTGTCGTCCTCGACAATATCTCATCTCAGTAATCATCCATGAGCAACATAACAACCATATCCTTGATCCATGATATCAACTAGCCCATACATTGCAACATCCCTGCAACATATGAAAAATGACCATCTACACCATGTGTCCTTCCATCACGTGAAATGTCATCATGATACTCCAACATAATTCTAACACATATCTATGCACTGCAAGCCCCCATGACTTGAACTAGTTGGGTAGCTAATCCAACTGTCGCACTCAAATCATAAGAATGCACATCCTTATGCCAGCATTAGTCTTTTCTTAGACTTTACCACAATCCGAACTCATCAAGAATCTGCTCCAACCACATGCTCAAGTCCATGGAAATTCTATCCCATCTACAACATGTCATCATGCTAATTCCAAACCATTCCTGTGTCATCTATCTGTCATACTTGCTCCACCTGTTTAAAGGACTCACTGCCATAAGCAGCTAACAATGAGCCCCATCTTCTAAGTCATCTATGAAGATCTGGAGGGAGTAGAGCCTGAAGGTTCTCCCTCACTGATAAGATCAATCCACCTGTCTAGATCTTTTATCTCCGTCCTTTGTAGATATGCAACGGGATCCTCCCCCAGGACATTCGGCCTCACATAAACCTCATCATTGTCATCATCATCCTCAACTTCTTCCAACCTCCTAGACAAATCCAAGATGTTATATGACAATGTCTTGATAACTTGTGACTGTTCCACAAGCTTTACCTCAGCAGTAGACAACCACTTACACACCTCATCCATATGCTTCTTGTCTTCCATTTGCATCACTACCAATTTACACTCGGGTCTTGTCACACCAATGGTTGGAACACCAATGGGTACATCTTCCCTTCCATCGTAAATGTACAGCTTCTTCAAATGTGGAACAATCATCGCCTCATAGTGTTTCAAAAACTCCATTCCTAGTACAGCTTCATAGTCATCAATCCACATTATTGTGAAGTCGACTTTCCTGATGCACTCACCTAGTTTTGTGTCCACCTTTTCAGCCACACCAATCATAGAATTAGGTGGATAATTCACTGTCTTAATCTGTGCCTATACCGGTACAAATTTCAGCCCAATCCTTCTCGCAACATATTCACTCATGAAGTTTTGAGTAGCCCCACTATCCACCATAGTGAGTACATCCGCACTCCCAACCTTCATCTGAACATACTCCAAGTTGTTCCTTTCCGGATCTCTTCGTGAAACCGCTTCCGTAGCCGCTGCAACTCCAAGAATCTGCATCACCCTCATAGAAGTCTCTTCTTTCTTTGCATTAGACTATGCCACCGCGGCCACTTTCAGTCTTGAAGGACAATTCTTCACAGTATGTGGTTCCACACATATCCAACACTTCAATGGTTTCTTTGTCTTTGACTTGTCATTCAATTTCGAAGCATCATCTTTCGTACTCTTCTCCTTCGGCTTATTGAACTTCTTCTTCTCGTCAGAAGCTTTGTCATAATGCTCCACCAAATGATCCACAGCAGCAAAAGCCTCCTCAAGTGTGTTAATCTTCTGCCTCTTCACCTTATTGTGTGCCTAATGTTTCAGTCCTATAACAAATTTGAACACCTTGTCCCTCCTTGCCATGTCCAGAAGTTCCAGAACTACACTTGCAAACTCTCGTTGATATGCCTGTAGACTTCCCATTTTCTTTATATACTTTATCTTCATCCTTGCTTTGCAAGTTTCATCCCGAGGACTGAAGTGGGTCTGCAAAGCCTTCTTCATGTCATCCCATGAATTTATGTTGTTAGCACTGCCATTGGCAATCCGATACATCATTCTTCACCACCACATCTTAGAATCTTTCGTCAAGAACTGAGTAGCCACTTTCACCTTAGTCTCCTCATCAGGTAAACCCAAGCGTTCCAAGTATTGCTCCATGTCCCATAGAAAGTTACCAAGAGTCTTCGCATTTCTTCTACCATCATAAGATTTTGTTTCCTTGACTTTCACATGAGACACTCCTCCACCTGAGTTATGTCTCACGACCTTCTTCAACACCGTGATCTCATCATTTGCTTCATCAAGAGCTTTCTGCAAGTTCAAGATTTTTTCCAAACCTTGATCTCTCGCCTTTCCAATATTCTTGACTCCCTCTTCTAATTGTGTATACTTCCATTCAGTATACCCGTATCGTTCTCGGAGTTCATTGAATTCCTCTCTCATCTTCACATTGCCTTCTTGATCTTTAGTGACCTCGACCATCTTCAAAGTCCAAAAAGAATGCAATTCTTCCATCCTTTCTAATACTCAGCCCATGAAAGATTCACCTACATTGAGACTAGACTCACCCGTCATAATCTGAAGTTCTCCTTCCATCTCAGCCATCTTCCTTCTTTATGATCCAGTATAGACCATATATTATGAAGGAAGATAAAGAAGGAAGCTGGTTGAGATGGAAGGAGAACTTAAAATTATGACAGGTGAGTCTAGTCTTAATGCAGGTGAATCTTTCATGGGCCGAGTATTGAAAAGGATGAAAGAATTGGATTCTTTCTGGACTTCGAAGATGGTCGAGTTCACTAAATATCAAGAAGGCAATGCGAATATGAGAGAGGAATTTTATGAACTCCAAGAATGATATGAGTATATTGAATGGAAGTATACACAATTAGAAGAGGAAGTTGAGGAGACTGGGAACGCGAGAGATCAAGGTTTGGTAGAAATCTTGAACTTGCAAAAAGCTCTTGACGAAGCAAAGGATTGGATCGTGGTGTTGAAGAAGGCCGTGAGACATAACTTAGGTGGAGGAGTGTCTCATGTGAAAGTCAAGGAACCAAAATCTTATGATGGTATAAGAAATGCGAAGACTCTTGGTAACTTTCTATGGGACATGGAGAAATACTTGGAATGCTTGGGTTTACCTGATGAGGAGACTAAGGTGAAAGTGGTTGCTTAGTTCTTGACGAAATATGCTAAGATGTGGTGGCGAAGAAGAATGGATCAGATTTCCAATGGCGGTGCTAATGACATAACTTCATGGGATGACATGAAGAAGGCTTTGCAGACCCACTTCAGTCCTTAGGATGAAACTTGGGAAGAAAGGATGAAGATAAAGTATATAAAGAAAATGGGAAGTCTACAAGCATATCAACGAGAGTTTGCAAGTGCAGTTCTGGAACTTCCAGACATGGCGAAGAGGGACAAGGCATTCAACTTTGTTATAGGACTGAAACCTTGCGCATGCAATGACGTGAATAGGCAGAAGATTAAGACACTTGAGGAGGCTTTTGCTGTTGTGGATCGTTTGGTGGAGCATTATGACGAAACTTCTGATGAGAAAAAGAAGAAGTTTGATAAGCCAAAGGAGAAGAGTACGAAAGATGATGCTTCAAAATCGAATGACAAGTCGAAGACGAAGAAACCATTGAAGTGTTGGATATGTGTGAAACCACATATGGTGAAGAATTGTCCTTCAAGACCAAAAGTGGTTGTGGTGGCACAGTCTAATGCGAAGAAAGAAGAGACTTCTATGGGGGTGATGCAGATTCTTGGAGCTGCAGCTGCTATGGAAGTGGTCTCACGAAGAGATCTGGAAAGGAACAACTTGGAGTATGTTTGGATGAAGGTTGGGAGTGCGGATGTACTCACTATGGTGGATAGTGGGGCTACTCACAACTTCATGAGTGAAGATGTTGCGAGAAGGATTGGGCTGAAATTTGTACCAGTACATGCACAGATTAAGACAGTGAATTTTCATCTTGATTCTGTGATTGGTGTGGCTGAAAAGGTGGACACAACACTAGGTGTGTGGACAAGGAAAGTTGACTTCACGATAGTGCAGATTGATGACTATGAAGCTGTACTAGGAATGTAGTTTTTGAAACACTATGAGGCGATGATTGTTCCACATTTGAAGAAGTTGTACATTTATGATGGAAGGGAAGATGTAACCATTGTTGTTCCAACCATTGGTGTGACAAGACCCGGGTGTAAATTGGTAGTGATGCAAATGGAAGACAAGAAGTGTATGTATGAGGTGTGTAAGCAGTTGTCTATTGCTGAGGAAAATCTTGTGGAATAATCACAAGTTATCAAGACATTGTCCGATAACATCTTGAATTTGTTTAGGAGGTTGGAAGAAGTTAAGGATGATGATGACGATGATGAGGTTTATGTGAGGTCAAACATCGAGGGGGAGGATTGGGTTGCATATCTACAGAGGATGGAGATAGAAGATCCAGACATGTGGATTGAGCTGATCAATGAGGGAGAGCCTTCAGGCTCTACTCCCTCCACATCTTCTTAGATGTCTTAGAAGATGGGGCTCATTGTTAGCTACTCATGGTAGTGAGTCCTTTAAATAGGTGGAGCAAGTGTGACAGATAGATGATGCAAGAATGGTTTGGCATTAGCATCATCACATGTTGCAGATGGGATGGAGTTTCCATGGACCTGAGCATGGGGTTGCAATAGATTCTTGATGAGTTTAGATTGTGGCAAAGTCTAAGAAAAGACTGATCATGGCATAAGGACATGCATTCTTATGATTTGAGCAGGACAATTGTATTAGCTACCCAACTAGTTCGAGTCATGGGGGATAGTAGTGTGCAGAAATGTGTTAGCATTATGTTGGAGTATCATGACAACAGTTCATGTGATGGAATGACACATGGTGGAGATGGTCATTTTTCATATGTTGTAGGGATGTTGCAATGTATGGGCCAGTTGATATCATGGATAAAGGATATGGCTGTTATATTGGTGACGGATGATTACTGAGATGAGATATTGTTGATGAAGACAATGATTTCAGGTGGAGGAGGATGTAATGCCCTGAGTTCCATGTGACGGATGGGTGCCTCACCGAACAAAGTGACGAGCTGTGGAGACGAAGTGCAAGAGTGCACAAGGCGAGCTTGCAGACCCTATGAATGACTTGGAGAAAAATGTGATGGAGAAAACATGATGGTTTACATATATTGTGTGGGTTGTCTCGGGGCACCCTGAACAATGGGCAGGCCGACGCGCGAGTTCACATGTGATGGGGCAGCTGAATGATGGAATGGGTAGGCCGATGGTGTAAACGTATGGATAGGCCAACGGTGTAAACATATGGATAGGCCGACGATTGTGTGAAGAATGGCAGGTCAGTAGGGTGTTGAACGATGGGCGTTCAAGGCATATTAATAGAAGGCGAAGTTCAAGTTGGAAGGCATCAATCATTCGATCATCTCAAGATCAACCAAGAGGAGTGCGAGCTGTGCATAAGAGTTGCAGTTGGATGCAAGTCAAACACATGAGCCTAGGCTAAATGGGCGAAGTTGGGCGCAGAGTTGGTTGGCGGTCGAACTGACATAGATGAACGGGTGACATGGGTAGGGCACCGGGTGAACGAGCGTAGGGCGGCTGGGTAGGCTGACATGATAGAAGGTCAATCGACCCGCGGAGGGTGTCGGGAAGATAGAATGAAGTGCAGTAGGGTGAAGGTGCATGGGATAGTTCGGGCGACCCGTATTTGGGCGAGCCCTATTTGGGCTGAGTGTCGTGCATGGTGACACAGAGGGTGGATGGGCGACCCGCAGTTGGGCGTGTCGTGCACGATGAAATGAGTTGGTGAGCTAGGTGGAGGGTGACCTGCAGTTGGGTGTGTTGAGCGCCAGTTGGAAAAAGAAGTGAAGTGTGAGTTGATGAATGAAGGTGTGACGAGGCGTGCGAAGGGCACTGAGGTTGGGCGACATGTACATGGGAGGCGCGCTTGAGCTAGGAAAACGACATGAAATGTACGATAGGTGAATGAAGTGTTGGGCGAGTCATGGAGTGACCGTTCGGAGGTTTCGACACGCTGGGAAACTGAGTTTTCCAAAGTTGTGAAAATTTGGCTAAGTGTAAATTTGGGATTTCCTCCAAGATTTAGCTTATGTTGTGAAAATCAAAGATTATACATATATTGATTCACGCAGACTTACATCAGGGAGTTACCCCTCCCTTTATACTGTTGTGAAAATTTTCATGTTATTACTATTTCTGATGAATGGTGATGGTTTTCATCATGTATAAAGGATAAAATAATACTCAATAACAAAAAATAAACTAATTACGAATGTTAGGTGTAGTCCACGATCATAAGTATTGGTGTAAAGAAAGTGGTTGGTGGTGCTGCACCTTGCTATAGTGCAGTTGGAAGATTACCGCCAGTGTAGGGGCGTGATAGCTGGTCGCCCATTCACCCGACATGCTACTTGGGTCGTCCGACCTGTCTTGTCCATGTTCACCTAGCCGCACTTTGTTCTGTCAGCCCGACGCTGTCCGCGGATCACTCGACCTTTTGTCATGTTAGCCTACCCAACTGCCCTGTGCTCGTTCACCCAACGCCCTATCGGTGAGGACAACGAGCTGCAGGGCACATCGATGGGTGAGCTACAGTCATAGTGGAAGGTCACACAAGTGGAAAATGACTCGTGTGATGAGTTTGGAGTGACCAAACTTATATATCATATGAGTGGTCTGGGGTGTCATGGCCCCAGGCTGGCAGTAGTCTTTCAACCGCTCTTGGCGAGGTGCGGCACCATCAAACACTTTCTTTTCACCAATACTTATGTTCATGGACTATGCCTAACCACTTGTCCTACTTAGTTTGTGTTTCTCAACTAAGTAATTATTATGTTTCCTTTATACCAATGAACACCCATACACATTCATTATCATCAACAATTATAAACGAAGAACACAATTGCACAGTATAAAGGGAGGGGCAACTCCCTGAACAATGAGTCTGCCTGAATAATATATTATACAATATTTCAATGTTACAAAGCTTTACAAGTATACTTGGGAAACACCAAGTTTCATACTTAGCCAAATTTACAACTTCATCACACCTCCGCATGATAACCAAGATGATTTGCCCAAGTTGGGCGGGCGCGCCGTCACACGAGCTGCCAACCAAACTTCACAACCGAACCTTCACACGACAGGTGGGTGACCTCAACCTAGTCACCCTTCGTTTACCTCCGCACGGTGGGTGGGTGACCTCACCTGAGTCCCCTTTCTTCCACCTCCGTATTTGCCTTCACAGGACGGGTGAGTGCTCACCCGAGCTACCCAAGAACCTGTGCCAACCGCGGGCACCCGGCTCCTTCACTCATGCACCGGCGCCTGTCGCCTTCGTTCAAGATTCGTGCTACCTAAACGAGCTGCCCAAGAGTTGGGCACATATGACCTATGCCTTTCTCTTCTTGTTGCGGCCCTTTACCTTCACACTTCTTCGTAGAAGACTTGAGCGACTTGCTTGCTGTCCAAATGAAACTTCATTGCATGTTTTATATATGGTGCGTTGGACAAGTCTTGGCTGCCCAGCCGACCTGCCAATGCCCTCATGCATCATTTGGTCTCTTGCCTAAGTGTTGGTCGGCCAACACTTCAATGCATTTCCACTATAATTTATGAGGTCGGCCCGTGGGTTGAGCCTTCACTCCCCATGCCTATAAACACCTCACTTGTCCTCCTCCATGTGTTATTTTAACATATCCTTCACGCACTTGTCAAGGACTCACACTTCGCACATTTCCTCCAACCTTCGTTCATCGCCGAACTTGGTCACACATCGGGTTGGTGTGCCTAGGAACTATAGGTCCTTACATCCGGCAACCCAAGGGGCAGGTGAGCCAACATGCGATGGGGGTAGCCACACGATATGTGGGTGGGCTGACGTGTTAAAATGGAGCAAAGGCGATGTAGAAACGTTTGATGGGAAAGTCAACTGTTTGTTTGAATGATGGGCATTCAAGTGTATAAGTAAATGGATGAATGATGGTGGAGAGTCATCATTCGATCATTCATTCAACCAATCATCTTGGACATAGATCACTTGGATGAGCTAAGTGAAGAGTGAAGAAGTGCGAAGGAACATGCCATGTGGATGTGCCAACACGATGGGCGAACCAAACATGGCATTAGTGTAAAGCTGAATGATGGGCGGATCGAGTAGGGCGTTCATGCAGAGCTGAATGATGGGTGACCCGAGTAGGGTGTTTGTGTAGTGCTGAATGACGGCGACCCGAGTAGGCATTCGTGTAGGGATGAACAACAGGCGACTCGGGTAGAGCGTTCGTGCAGGGCTGGATGACAAGCGACCCAGGTTGGGAGTTGGGTGAACGAAGCTGTTTGGGTTTGTGAACAGGAGGTGCGACCACTGTGCGAAGGGCACCCATGTTGGGCTACACAGACATGAGGAGCACACCCAAGTTGGGCAAATGACACAGAGGTGAAATGAAGTGCGACGGGTTGTGAACGAAGGTGGCCAATGTGCGGATGTGGCGGGTAGGCATGCACAGTGATACTGGTGGGCACCCAAGTTTGGCAAATAGCACGATGAACTAAAAGAATGCCTTCAGGAGTGAATGAAGAGTTGGGCAGAACGTGCAACGACCATTCAGAGGTCCCAATGAGGCTGGGAAACTGAGTTTGCCGAAGTTGTAAAATTCGCTAAGTGTAAATTTGGGGTTTCCTCTAAGATTTAACTTGTACATGAAATATTGTGAATCATATATATTGATATACGGGTAGACTCACATCGGGGAGTTTCCCCTCCCTTTATACTTGTTTGGTCAATTTAGTGATGTCTAAATTGCAACTTTTAAATGTCAACCTGGGGCTCGTAAGCTGATGAAGTGATGTGTACTGTATGTACTCAGGCAACTGTTTCTTAAGTTTTTGTCGTTTTTAACTTTTTAAGTTTGTTTTCAAATATATTTCGCCTATTGTGAGGTTGATGGAAATGAAATAAAGTGAGTGAAGTGTGTGTGATTGTGATGAGTTCTAGATGATTTCTTAAAACTTAAAAGTAATCTACAAGAAAGCTTCGAGCAACAACTGAAATGAAATTAACTCTTAGAGGAAAAATGAAGGCATCAAATAAAAGACCAATGGCATTGGCCTAGTACCTCTACTGCTGATAAAAATGAGATTGAAAATGACATCTACATTAACTCAATTAAGAAACAAGAACAACTACTTTAACTCCTCAATTAAATCTTAAGCAATGTACAATCTAAGTGACAAATCACACTACTTAATTTCCCCTTAACCTTTCTGCCTTCAGCTGGATTGATCATATAAGAAAGAGTTATGAGCAAGTTAGCAATGTGAGTCTTAAAACAAAATAAACCAAGCTGCACTAAGTGATGTTCTGGTTCCATTAAAAGTTAGTTGATTATGATAAAAAGAGCCATTAAAAGATAAACAACTTGATAAGCTATGAGCAGAAAATAAAGTGCAAACTAAAGCAATGATACTAATGGAAATAAAAAATAAAGATCAGCAGTCTAGATAAGACGATCACAAATGCCACTAGCTGTAAAAAGAGAAGAAAGAAAACTGTCCTGGGCACCTAAGAAATCTGCAAAAACACACTGATCAGTCATGGAAAAGTGCAGAAATATAAATGAGCAGAATTCAAAGTTATATACAGCTATTGTACATGATCAAAACATATCAATCAAAAGCATTCTGTACAACTATTATACATAAACTGATAAGAAGAAATGCTAGAAATGAAAAGCACTGTACAGGCCTTAAGTAAACAGGGGCCCTCTGCCTACTCCAGCCAACTCAAAGATCGATTACACGCTCAAATGGAGAACAATATTCTCATATATTATGTAGCAAAATAGAGAGTACAGTGGGAGATCAAAATTACATATTAGCAGCTAACTAATCAACGTTCAGAGACGCTTTATTTATAGCAGAGAAAACAAAACTAACTTAACACAAACTACGCTATTCTATCAGCTATGTAAAAACATGTAATCTAGCACAGTCCTCGGATTTAGGCAACGGTCGTGGTGGGCATTAAATATTCTGTTAGATTCGTGTTTCCCATCATCTGCGTGGCTAAGGAAGAGGCCAGCTGTTCTTCACGTGCTCTAAAACCGAACACGCAGAGCCGTGCCACCGCCAATGACCTCTGTTTGACCGTAGTTTCCCCCTCGTTGACCATGGGTTTTTATGACTGGTTTGGCTGAGCTGGAAGGACACACACCATGTCCTTGGTTCCACGAACTTGCCCATGTGGCTCTTCTGCCCGGAGGACACCTGGAACATGCCGTTTAATAAAACAGCTGCGGAATCCGGGGTTGGCTGCGGAAACCGGGATCAGCTGCGGAAACCCTGTGTGAGCTGCGGAAAGTGCAGAACTTGAACCAAAATTCTAAACCAACAACACAGTCATTAGCATAATTAACAAACCATGTAAAAAGTCCTAAAATAGAATGATTTGAGCAATTTGATGGAGGGAATGAGTGGCAAAAGAAGGAAATGAATAGGAAAAGGGGGCTGAGAGGATGTGTAAAGAAGTGCAGGTTTGAGGCTCAACATACCCCCACTGTGAAGGTGTTGCATGTCCTCATGCAACCAAAACTTTGTCATTGTTGTTTAGTCCATGTTTTCAGATGCTTCTGCCAAAACATCTAGCCTTCTTTTCTTTCTTCTTGTTGCCAAAATTGTTCTTGGTTTCTTAACCAAACACTTGAATTTCAAATTGATCAAGGCCCTGCTCAGTTTCTTGCATTTTCTTTTCAATTTTCTGTTCTTCTTCTGCCAGAGTCCTAAGTGAAGCATGGTGTTGTCATGGACAATTTTGTCCACCTTGCTTTGTTCTTTCAATGCTTCGTTTTCTTGTTTTATATGCCGGTTCAGGACTTCTAGCTCAAACACCTCTTGTTTCAAAGATTGGACTTGTTCATTAAGAGGAAATATAGTGCTTGGACCTGCAACTGATTGCTCTAAGGTCTCCAAATAATTGTATACCTCCTGCTGGTCAGGGTCAATTTCAGGTGATCTCTTTGGGCTATGCTCAAAATCAAATTCTGTTTGAAGTTCTGGCTGAAAGGGGCTCTCTTCCCGTGGAGGAGTGGACTCAAGGCAAATCTGAGTTGGAGCCTTTTCAGGTGTACTTTCTCCCAAATCAATGAAATGTGACTGTTTTACTTTAGTCACACTCATTCTTTCTTTAATTCTACTGCTTCTTCTCACTTTTGCACTAGTGCTCTTTGGTTGGACACTCTGTTTTCCTTTTTGCTTCTTCTTTGAGAGGGCAGCAGCTTGAAGTTGTGAGAGTCTATTAGCCAAGGTTTGATAGTCTTCTTCTATTGAAGGTTCAAGTGATGGACATGATTCTTGAACAATTTCTTTCCCTTTCTCCTTTTTTTGTTTCTTAGTTTTATCTCTCTTTACCTCTTCTTCCTGGGTAGTCTCCTGAGTTTCTACAATAGGAGGATCTTGGGCTGCAACATCTCTTTTCATTCTCCTACTTCTTTTTGGGACTCTAGGAGAACTGCTAGCGGAAGCTTCAGTTACCTCTTGAAAATGATTCCTGACTAAAAACTTTTCCCATGTATCATTGTTGTTTTTCAATTGGTCTTCTATGAGCATTCTAATGAACCCGTGATGATACAAGTGAGGTTCAATATGGCCTATATTCTTTTGGACAGTGGAACTCATTTTCGTTAGGCTTCTTAACAGAAAATAGGGTAAATTGATGGCATGGCCTTCCATGAAGTTCATCATAATTCTAGCATGGTACATATACATAGTGCCAAAGCGGCCCTCACATGTAACAAACTTTTGAACAAGTAATAACAATGCAGTCCATTCTTCCTTAATCACATGTACAGGAATCCCTTTGGTGAATATTGAAGTGTCCATACCTGGGTTTTTAAGCATATCTTTCCATCCCTGATCTTCCACTGTTCTGTTCTTAAACCATCGGTCTCCCACCTGAGGTAAGCTGGTTGCTGTTGCTATGGAGTTCTCTGTGATTGTGAATTTCAGGTCCCCTACTTCCACAGTGTGTCCATTGAATGATCGAGCAAACGCTTTCGTTACCTCCTTATCATATCCTCTGAATTTTTGGATGAACTTCAACCATTTTGCCTTCTTTAATGCTTCCTTTGTCTATGGGTATCCTTCTAGATACTTTGAACCTTCAGGTTCAGCTCTAAGCAGCTTCCCCATCTTGGACTCTTAACTTCGGCTGCAGCTTTGACTGTGTATGGATGCTCAAGGAGGATGCTCACGGGAAAAACAGATGGACTACGGCTGTAAGTGGAATAGCTGCAATGTAATGCAAGGCAATACGGGTTTGAAACGAAACTGTGGAGTTTGAAACAGAGCTGCGGGGTTGGAAACAGAGCTGCGGGGTTAGAAACAGAGCTGCGGGGTTTGAAACAGAGCCGTGGAGTTTGCAGCGAAAATGAGAGTGGAAATGGTGTGAGTGCGAGGGAGTAGAAGACAACCATGAGAATGAGTTCAAATGCGTGCGGAAATGGGGTGATAAGAGAATGATATAACAGCCATATCCCTTGAAGTTCGGGTGGCTTACGCACAAGTTTTAGTATTGGCTGCGGAGATTGTGGTTGAGAAGAGACGTAGTACGATAGGTCTCTTCTTCCTTGTACGGCTCATAAATGAAAGCGCAGTCTCAACTTGAGTTTGAACTAAGAGTGATTATGAGACCGTTAGGAGGGTATGAGGTGGATGAAGGATTATCGTGGAGGAGAAGTGGGATGATTTTGCCGAATCATTGCATTTAGTGGCTCTGTCCACGATTTAATAATTATGCATGAAATGACATTTAAATGGTTGTTTGGAAAAGATTTTGATCATACCTTCATGGGTTTGCCATTTTTTGATTAAGGTTGTTGATCCATGATTGCCTTTTGTTCCTGCAGGTGCCTCCTATCCTTGTTGCCTTTGGTGATGATGATGATGTTAATCGTTTTGAAATAGAGCATTGCTAGCTGTAGAGACAGAGTGGTGCTGGCTGCGGAAATTGTTTCTGGCTGCGGAAACTGGTGCGAGCTGCGGAAACGGTTTCCAGCTGCGGAAACTAAACATCTCCCTTTTAACTGCACAAAATTAGTTAGAAAAAGACTAACTGAATGGAAATAGTCCTGAAAGGGACTTTTATTAATGGAATGAGATGGAGTGAATGGAGTGAAGTGGAAAAATGAAATGGAATGAAGTGAAATGGAGATGGAAAATGATGAAGGTGAAGTGAAATGGAATGAAAATGAAGTGAGGATGGAAAGAGAGAAAGAGTTTTTTTTTTTTGGAAAATATAGAGTGTCAGGTGTCCCTGATTTTCACTCCATATTTTCTGTATAAGACCGCCAATCTGAGATTGGTTTTCAGGCTTATACATTTTTTTATTTTTTTTTTCAATTCAGAAAGAAACAAAGATTAGGCTGATGGAGGAGAAGAATTCTTCTCCACTAGCCTCATTGCAGAATTTTCTTGGAATATTTTGACAAAGTCCTCTTTTGAGAGTGGCTTATGATAAATTTTCAATCGGTGGCCATTCACAATGAGAGGAGTTTGAAACTCATCAATAGTCTTGATTCGAACTGCTCCATTGCTAAAGACTTCATCAATCTCATATGGCCCAAGCCAATGAGTTTGAAATTTTCCTTTGAAGTCTTTAAACTTTGAATCAAACAGTAACGCCCAATCTCCCTTTTGAAACTTCTTTTCTTTGATGTATTGGTCATGCCATTTAGTTCTTTGGTGCTGAACTAGATCGGTCCTTAAAATTGCATCTTGTCTTATTTCATCTAGCTCATTCAGCTGCTCCATTCTGTGCTTTTGGGCTTCTGATAGACTCATCCCCAACTGAACTGCCATCTTGAAGGTCTTGATTTGAAACTCAATGGGGAGCAAGACTTCTTTCCCATAAACAAGTTCATAGGGAGAATGTCCTGTTGTGTTCCTCCATGTAGTTCTATAGGCCCATAAGGCTTCAGAAAGCCTTTCTGCCCAATCTCTTCTGTGGAGATGAACAGTCTTGGTGATGATGCTTTCAAGAACTTTGTTTGTAGATTCCACTTGACCATTTGCTTGCGGATGGTATGGAGTAGATTTTCTATGCTTGATTTTGTATTCCTCCATCAGCTTCTCCATCAATTTAGATGTAAATTGACTTCCCTGATCTGTCACAATTTCTCTTGGGACACCAAAACGAGTAAAAATATCCTCAAAAAGAAATTGAACAACTGAATTTTCAGTGGCAGAAGGCAATGCCTTGGCTTCTACCCACTTAGTAACATAATCAGTGCAAACCAATATATACTTCTTTTGTTTAGATGGTGGATTAATAGGTCCAACGAAATCTAAAGCCCATTTCTCAAAGGGTTCGATGAGTACCTGTGGCTGTAGTGGCATTTCATTTGAAGGAGTTGGTCTCCCAACTCTTTGGCAGCTATCACACCTTTTAACATATTGCTTTGCATCTTTGAAGAGAGAAGGCCAATAATATCCTAAAGAAAGGATTTTATAGGCAGTCCTCTTGTCAGCAAAGTGTCCACCGCACGGTTCATCATGACATGCCTTAAGGATGTCAGACATTTCATCTTCCCGAACACATCTTCTGATCACACAATCTAGCCCTGTTTTGAACAATTCATTAGAAATCCAAGAATACTTTGAGCTCTCGTGAATGATTTTCATTTTCTCATTAGGAAATAAGTGTGGAGGTAGCTTCCCTGTAACCAAATAGTTAGCAATATCTGCATACCAAGGAGTTTTAGTAGTTACTGCAAAAAGATATTCATCTGGAAACTTATCCTCTACGGGAGAATCTTCGTTAGTATTTTGAATTCTAGACAAGAAATCAGCTACTGTATTTTGTTTTCCTGGTCTATCTAACACAGTAATATTGAATTCTTGTAGAAGTAAAAGCCATCTTGTAACTCTTCCATTAGTAACAGGTTTGTTCATAAGATATCTAATTGCAGAATGATCAGTATGGACAAAAGTTTCATAGCCTGTTATATAGTGTTTAAACTTGTTGATTGCATGAACAACGACTAAGAACTCTTTTTCAGTCACAGTATAATTTAACTCAGTGGGAGTCAAATTTTTACTGGTGTAATAAATGGCATAAGTAACTAAATCCTTTTGACCCAACACAGCTCCTAGAGCTGTATCTAAAGCATCTGTAGAAATGTGGAAAGGGAGTTTCCAATTTGGCCCTCTCAAAATGGGTGCTTCAGATATTCTAGTTTTTAAAGTTTCAAATGCAGATTGACAGTCAGGATCCCACTTGAATTCACAGTCTTTGGTAAGTAATTTGAAGAGTGGAGATGCTATCTTTGTGAAGTTTTCAATAAATCTTCTATAATACCCAGTAAACCCAAGAAAACTTCTAACATCCCTTTGACAATTTGGAATAGGTAACTTGGAGATGACTTCGACTTTTTATCTATCAACTTTGATTCCATCTCCTGAAATATGATGTCCTAAAACAATCCCTTCAGTAAACATCATAAAACATTTTTCATGACTTAATGAAAGATTTGTTTCTTTACATCTTACAAGGACTTTTTCCAAATTTTTTAATGCCTCTTCAAATGAGTTGCCATAAACTGTAAAGTCATCCATATAGACCTCTACACAATCATGAATTAGATCAGAAAAGATTCCTAATACTGCCCTTTGAAATGTTGTGGGTGCATTACATAACCCAAAAGGAAGTACTTGGTAAGAAAAAGTTCCCCATGGACAGGTAAATGTGGTCTTGTCCTGGTCTTCAGGTGCTACCTGAATTTGATTGTAACCACTAAAACCATCCAAAAATGAGAAATACTTTTTACCTGCTAGAGTATCTAATACTTAATCAATAAAGGGTAAAGGAAAGTGATCCTTCAAGGTTGCTTTGTTCAATTCTCTGTAATCAATGTAAACCCTCCATTTACCATTCTTTTTAGGTACTATAACCAAAGGGGAAACCCACCGGCTATCTGAAATAGGGTAAATGAAGTTTACATTAAGTAACTTTTGGAGCTCTTCTTTCACTATCTCCCTAAGATTTGGATTCATCCTTCTTTGAGGTTGTCTGATTGGTCTACTGTTTTCCTCAATGTAGATGTGATGAATGCAAGTCTTAGGATCAATAACTTTCATATCGGTATACTCCCATGCAATTGCAGTAGAATGTCTTTGCAAGATTTTGGTTAGCTCTTCCTGTTGTGATTTGTCCAAGTTTTTGTTGATGTTTAACGTTTTTCCTGGAAAGATCTCAATGGCAGAACTACCAAACTCTTCCATAGAGAAAAGAGACATTTGTCTAGATGATAGACACTCTATGTCAGAATCCAACTGAAATTGTGTGGAGTCATATTTTGAAGATGGTTCAAAATTTTCTAATGTGTTCAGAATTTGACTATCTTCACTAATCTCAGAAATGGTAAAGACAGGTTGTATAGTATCTTCATCATCAACCCACTCATTATCTCCTATTTCTGTGATTGCTTTTGCTGGAGGATACAGATTGAACTTCTTTGTCGAATTACCATCAGAAATGTACATATCCCCAGACCTACAACTTATGAAAGCATCAGCTGTGGCTAGCCAAGGTCTTCCTAAAATAAGAGGATGTCCTCTTAGATTACTCTTGGGAGTTAAAATCATGAAATCCACTGGATATTCCCAAGAATCTAAGGAGACAGGAATGTCTTCTAATACACCATCTGGTTTAATAATTGATCGATCTGCAAGTTGCAATAAAGTAGGTGTAAAAAGAAGATTAGGAAGTTTTAGTTGTTCCATAGTTTGCTTGCTCATAATGTTAATAGCAGCCCCTAAATCAATCAAAGTATTTGGTATTTCTACCCCATTGATATGTGTTTTGACAATTGGACTACCGGGATCTACATATTTCTGCATAGTAATCTTTCCCATCATGATGTCTGCAATTTTTCCTACCAGGTGGATCCTTCTGGTATCTCTTGGTTTCCTTCCTGGTCTTTTAAGGCTCAACTCCTTTATTGTTTTCGCTAGAATAGGAATTTCCTTAATGGCTTGTAACAAGGGAATCTTGATATAGACATTCTTCAATTCATCTAGGAAATTATAGTTAGGCAACCAAATTTGTTTTTCCACTCCTTTGTCAATTTGTAATCTTTCAGGAAAAGGAGGTGTGGATAGAGATGTAGGTTGCTCAACTATAGGAGTTGTGGGGGTTAATTCTTTTTCTTTTCCTTTTTGAGCGTCTGGGTTTTGAAGAGATGCTTCAGAACCCTTATTGGCATCAAGAGGTTCTTTCTCAAAAATGCTTTGCTCTTGAGTTTTTATAGAAGGTTTATCTAGGACTCTACCTGATCTGAGTTGTACTTCATTGAGAGGAACAATCATATAGGTAGGAAAAGGTTGTCCTTCCATCATGTAAGCATTTTGAGGATTTTTATTGTTGGGGTTTGGAAATGGCTGAGAAGGAAGTTGATTTGACTTCTGTTGGAATGGAAGCAAGAGTTGAGAATTGGGATTCTGTTGAGAAGGTTGTTGTTGTTGTGGAAATGGTAATGATAGTTGTGGATTTTGATTTGGAAGTTGCGGAGCTTGTTGGTTTTGGAAAGATGGAGGATATTGGTAGAATTGAGAAAATCTACCATAAGGATTCTGCATACCTTGTACCCATGCTTGAAAAGGATTTTGAGGTTGGGGCCAAGGTTGTTGCCAAGGGTTCCAATTTGGTGGAGGTTGAAAATTCATAGAGTTGTTAAACCCTTGATTTTGTTGCCCCTGCCAAGGTCTCCTTGCAACAAAACAGAGAGATTCAAGTGTACTTGGATCTTCTTGAAAGACAACTTTGAGCCCAGGGATTGAAGGACAATCCTTGGTCTCATGATTCTCTGAGCAAATTACACATGTCTCTACAACTTTTGCTTCCAAGGGACATTCCCTTAGAGCATGTTTCTTTCTACACTTTGGGCAAAAGATGGCCAAAGCCTCAGCTTCTGCTTTCTACTTATTATGAATCTTAAGAGTGTCTAGTTGTTCACTAAGACTCCCTAAGATGTCAGTTTTAAATTCATCAAGCATACTGCTGATTTCAGCCCTACTTACTGATCCAGTTGCAGATTTGTTTGCTCTGAGGAGAGAAGGATCTCTAGGCCCTTTTTGAGTTTTAGATTTCCCCCTTGAGAGATGGACACATAGTTCTGCTATATCATTGAGTGAAAGTTGAGATATATCTCCCTTCCCCATCATGTTCAAAATGTCTATCCATTCATCTCTAATGGCTTTTAACAAAAGGGCTTTCAAGGTCTCCTCATCTAAGTTGTTCATTTTTGCTCTTTTCAAGTTGTATTGAAATCTTTCAAGCAAATCCTCCAAATTTTCATCTTCCTTTTGTACCATTTTTAATACCTCATCCTTGTGATTGGTGGGCATACAATAGTCCAGGTATCTATCCAAAAATGTTTGTTTCATATCATTCCAAGACCTAATGGATTGAGTGAGTAATCCCATAAACCATTTCAAAGCTTGTCCTTTCAATGTTGAAGGAAACAATTTGAGTTTTTGAGAGTCATCCAGATAATCATAAGTTCGACATACGACTTCAAACTCAAATAGAAATGTTTCAGGGTCCTCATTCCTTAACCCATGGAAGTTTTGGAGGACAGATGGTGAGATGTTTTTCATGGTGGCTCGGGAGTCCTCATCGACTATAGGAAACCCGAATGAGTTATCTCCATCCCTATTTCTTCCAATGTTACCTCTACCTCCTCCATTGTTTCCTCCTCCTCCTCCTCTACCTCTACCCCTACCAAATCCAGTTGATCCTTCCTCTGTCACGATAGTTCCCTTGGAGACTTCAGAGTTTTCTGGTTCCTCTACTAAGGGTGAACGAGAAGGAATTTCTCCCTCTTCTTCAGATGTTTCTACTTCTTCAATTACAATTTGTCCTCCTATGGAAGAGAGAAAAGGGTCTCTTTCTTGTTCAGACTCGATGGATGGTGTGGGAGAGTCAACTATTGCCTCTTGAATTCCAGGAATCCTAGGGCTAGGAGTGTGAGTTGGAGATGATGGAGGTGTCTCTTGTCTATTCCTTGGAGTAGATGGACTTGTAAAAATCGAACTCTTAGCTCTAGCTAAAAACCTTCCCTTAGAATCTCTTGCTCTATGCATGTCATTTTTTATTTTCCTTCAAGTCAGGGTAACAATTCTCTTTCTGATCTTCCAGGTCACTCTAGGTGCAAGAAGAGAGCATACTCAAGAAACTATTAAACCAATAACTTTCTCTTTTATGATCCTCCAGATCACTCTAGGTGCAAGAGGAGAGCATACTTTGAGAGGTTATTAATTTTCCTTCCTTGAAATTTCTTGTTTTTTTTTTTAAGAGTTGGCTACCTAATTTTCACTTCCCCGAAAACGGCGCCAAAATGTTTGGTCAATTTAGTGATGTCTAAATTGCAACTTTTAAATGTCAACCCGGGGCTTGTAAGATGATGAAGTGATGTGTACTGTATGTACTTAGGCAACTGTTTGTTAAGTTTTTGTCATTTTTAAATTTTTAAGTTTGTTTTCAAATATATTTCGCCTATTGTGAGGTTGATGGAAATGAAATAAAGTGAGTGAAGTGTGTGTGATTGTGATAAGTTCTAGATGATTTCTTAAAACTTAAAAGTAATCTACAAGAAAGCTTCGAGCAACAACTGAAATGAAATTAACTCTTAGAGAAAAAATGAAGGCATCAAATAAAAGACCAATGGCATTGGCCCAGTACCTCTACTGCTGATAAAAATGAGATTGAAAATGACATCTACTTTAACTCAATTAAGAAACAAGAACAACTAATTTAACTCCTCAATTAAATCTTAAGCAATGTACAATCTAAGTGACAAATCACACTACTTAATTTCCCCTTAACCTTTCTGCCTTCAGCTGGATTGATCATATAAGAAAGAGTTATGAGAAAGTTAGCAATGTGAGTCTTAAAACAAAATAAACCAAGCTGCACTAAGTGATGTTCTGGCTCCACTAAAAGTTAGTTGATTATGATAAAAAGAGCCATTAAAAGATAAACAACTTGATAAGCTATGAGCAGAAAATAAAGTGCAAACTAAAGCAATGATACTAATGGAAATCAAAAATAAAGATCAGCAGTCTAGATAAGACGATCACAAATGCCACTAGCTGTAAAAAGAGAAGAAAGAAAACTGTCCCGGGCACCTAAGAAATCTGCAAAAACACACTGATTAGTCATGGAAAAGTGCAAAAATATAAATGAGCAGAATTCAAAGTTATATACAGCTATTGTACATGATCAAAACATAGGAATCAAAAGCATTCTGTACAACTATTATACATAAACTGATAAGAAGAAATGCTAGAAATGAAAAGCACTGTACAGGCCTTAAGTAAACAGGGGCCCTCTGCCTACTCCAGCCAGCTCAAAGATCGATTACACGCTCAAATGGAGAACAATCTTCTCATATATTATGTAGCAAAATAGAGAGTACAGTGGGAGATCAAAATTACATATCAGCAGCTAACTAATCAGCGTTCAGAGACGCTTTATTTATAGCAGAGAAAACAAAACAAACTTAACACAAACTACGCTATTCTATCAGCTGTGTAAAAACACGTAATCTAGCACAGTCCTCGGATTTAGGCAACGGTCGTGGTGGGCATTAAATCTTCTGTTAGATTCGTGTTTCCCATCATTTGCGTGGCTAAGGAAGAGGCCAGCTGTTCTTCACGTGCTCTAAAACCGAACACGCAGAGCCGTGCCACCGCCAATGACCTCTATTTGACTGTAGTTGCCCCCTCGTTGACCATGGGTTTTTATGACTGGTTTGGCTGAGCTGGAAGGACACACACCATGTCCTTGGTTCCACGAACTTGCCCATGTGGCTCTTCTGCCCGGAGGACACCTGGAACATGCCGTTTAATAAAACAGCTGCGGAATCCGGGGTTGGCTGCGGAAACCGGGATCAGCTGCGGAAACCCTATGTGAGCTGCGGAAAGTGCAGCACTTGAACCAAAATTCTAAACCAACAACACAGTCATTAGCATAATTAACAAACCATGTAAAAAGTCCTAAAATACAATGATTTGAGCAATTTGATGGAGGGAATGAGTGGCAAAAGAAGGAAATGAATAGGAAAAGGAGGCTAAGAGGATGTGTAAAGAAGTGCAGGTTTGAGGCTCAACAACACTGTTGTGCATTTCTATATGTTAAATGCTATTATGATGAATGTTCATGGTTTTCATCTTATATAAAGGATAAACGAATACTTGGTAACAAAAAAGAAACTAAGTACGAATGTTAGGCATAGTCCACGATCATAAGTATTGGTGAAAAGAAAGTGGTCGGTGGTGCCACACCTCGCTATAGTGCAGTTGGAAGAGTACCGCCAGTGTAGGGTCATGACAGGTTGTATCAGAGCTGATGTTCAGGTTGACGATGAAGTGTTGATCCCACTGCACTATCATGACAGGTGGTATCAGAGCTGGTGAAGTGCAAAGGGGATTTGCAGAAGAAGCTCATCCCACTGTCACTTCGTGATAGGTGGTATCAAAGCTGGTGAACTGAATCAAGGAGATGATTCTATAGGAAGGCCGAAGACATGGCAAGGAGTTTAAGTTTTGCAGGTGACAAATGGTATATCAGGGTGATTCATGTGAATGGTGGAAGAAGTGTAATACTTTGTGACAAGTTTAGCAAAGGTCAAGCATCGTGCTTGGGCCAAGCTGAACAAAAAGGCATGGAAGGTTTGGAAGAATGTGAAGGGAAGCTCTTGCTGACCTTATATAGGTTGAAGCAGATGAAAGAGGAGAACCCACATATTTGAGATAAACTTGATGTCTTGGAAAGAAATTTTAAAGATGAACTTCTTCGACTTGGTTGGGCAATGGAGCAGGGTGAAGTTACAGATTGCGATGATGAAGAGGAGGAAGCCATGATGTTTGAGAATGTTGCGGATATGACAATGATGGAGGATGAACTTGAGATTGATCAAGTTGGACCAAGATCGTGTGGCTTGTAGACATTGGTGGATCAGGAAACTCAGATGGAGGCACCTCATGATGAAGTCAGGACTATTGATACTTGTGTTTCAGTTGAGCATTTGGTAGATCAACCATATGCAGGGAAGAGAAAAATCAGTTTGCCGATCCTAGGGGGGATCTTACCATGGATGTCTACGATGAGACCTTGTATGGGGAGGCAAGGATTGTTGACTTATAGGACTTCTTGGGGTTGTTTGTGACCTTGTGGTAGAAGGTACAAAAGCCAGTGACAAGGGAGGAACATGATGATCATTGTGGAGGAATGGGTCATGCTTTAGCCACATGGAGAATTGGCTAAGTGCCCGGCATGACTCATGGATAGATTAGAGGAGAGCACACACTTGAGGATGATAATACTTGGGTGGACTTCTCATGACCGAGACCAAGAGCAAGTCTTGGTGGGACCTTTAGTGGGGGAGCCATGGTGGAAGAGACTCATGTGATGACGATATGGTTGGGTGACCAAGTTCACTAGACCGAGGATTGCAGACTTGGATGATGATGATCAATTGTTGTGATGGGTCTACCTAGTTGGAAAACATGGGCAACCTAGCCATGGACACCAGGTTGGAGACATGGAGCATGGGAGTCTATGCAGGGACATTATGGAGGAGCATTTGTAGAGGTGTCACTAATGGGCATCCATTGAGGAGTGCTAAGGAGATGTTTTACTTATGAGCCGATGGAGAGGTTGTGCACTCTTGTACAATATGACCATCGACTTGGTTGGAATTGTGAGAAGACTATGGAGAATTCTTACTACATGGAGAGCTAAGGCATCTTGCAGAGACCTTTGGGCCGAGACTTGTATGCTTGCTAGAGTGTTGGTTGGAGATGACTCATGGAGCTCATGATGACATAAGGTTATGACTTTTAGGGACTTCATATATGGTGGACTTACAAGATCTGATGCATTGAGGAGCTGAGGTTAGGGACTTTGATGCAGAATGGGGTGCATACTTTTGAGTACATGTATGGGTGTGCTTGAAAGAGTGACTTGATGACGAGGATCGATATGAGTCACTTTGGAGTGATGGAGTTACAACGATCATGATGCCTTGGTGGCAGCACTTGGGCATAGGTTGAGCTGAGACTCAACCACTTTTGACACATGGGAGATGATTGATCTGTGATCATGGGCAGCACATGGGAGACGAGACGAGTGTATACTTGTTTCTATGGCAGGCTTGAGGGATGGCACATTACAAATATGATGGAGGTTGCTTCATGGACCTAGATGTGGCACATAGAGGGTCGGGTTTGATGAGCAGATCTCCACTTTGAGGAGATGGATATTTTGCAGATGGATGATGATGTTGGGATAGATGCAACTGATTTCGTGAAACACATTGACACCAAACATCATGGACAACATGTTACATATGAGATGACTACTTCAGATGAGATGACTACTTCATTGACTTGGACATGGCTTATATTGAGATGGACTCTTGATCGAGTTGATGATGTGACAGGATGTTCTGAGAAACAACTGATGATGGCATGAGGATGCACATTCTTATGATTTGAGCATGATAGTTGGATTAGCTACCCAACTAGTTCGAATCATGGGGACTAGTAGTGTACAGAGATGTGTTAGCATTGTGTTGGAGTATCATGGCAGCAGTTCACATGATGACAATACATGATGAGGTTGACATGATATGTTGTAGTGAGCATGTAGCTTGAGATGGAGGGGCAGCCTTCCACAATTGAAGCATCATGTGGAGAGTGCAATGGATGTTGTTGACGATCATGGATTGAGGAGACATTCCGATGTATGACATACTGACGGAGTATATACCTTGGTATGGATATCTTCGTGACAGATGGTTGTCGAGATGAGATATTGTCGAGGACGACAATGATTTCAAGTGGGGGAGAATGTGAGGACCACGAGCTACAGGGCGCACAGATGGGCGAGCTGCATTCATGGTGGAAGGTCATGCAAGTAGAAGATGACTTGTGCAATGAGTTTGGAGTGACCAAACTTATATATCATATGAGTGGTCCAAGGCAACCCGAGGTGTGGGCAAACCGACATGCGATGGGGGTGTCCACACGATATGTGGGTGGGTCGACATGTTAAAATGGAGCAAAGTTGACGAAGAAAAATTTGATGGGTAGGTTGGTTGGGCCTTTGAATGATGGGAATTCAAGCGTATACATAAGTGGATAAAGGATGGCAGAGAGTCATCATTCGAACATTCATTCAACCAATCATCTTGGATGCAGATCACTTGGATGAGCTAAGTGAAGAGCGAAGAAGTGCGAAGGAGCAGGTTGTGCAGATGTGCCCACACGACGGGCGAACTGAACAAGGCGTTCATGCAGAGTTGAATGACGGGCAAATCGAGTAGGGCATTTTTGCAGAGCTGATCGATGGGCAACCCAAGTAGGGCATTTGTGCAGGGTTGAACGACGGGCGACTTGGGTAGGGCGTTCATATAGGGCTGAATGATGAGCAACCCAGGTTGGGTACCGATTGAACGAAGGTGTTTGGGTTTGTGAAGAGGAGGTGTGACCAGCGTGCGGAGGGCGCTTAAGTTGGGCGACACAGACACAAGGAGCACACCCAAGTTGGCAAATGACACGGAGGTGAAACGAAGTGCGACGGGTTGTTGTTTATTTCTATATGTTAATTGCTGTTATGATGAATTTTCATGGTTTTCATCTTGTTTAAAGAATAAACTAATAGTTGGTAACAAAAAATAAAATAATTATGAATGTGAGGCGTAGTCCATGATCATAAGTATTGGTGAAAAGAAAGTGGTCGGTGGTGCCGCACCTCACTATAGTGCGGTTGGAAGATTTCTGCTAGTGTAGGGGCATGACACTACCTGGGTCACCCGTTCACCTCCGCCGGCTCGACCACCAACCAAATTTGTGCCTAGCTTCGCTCGTTCAGCACGGACCCATGCATTCAACCTACATCCAACTATAGATCCTACACACAGCTCACACTCCTCTTGGTTGATCTTGAGATGATTGAATGATTGATGCCTTCTAACTCCAACTTCACCTTCTATTAATACACCTTGAACACCCATCGTTTAATGCCCAGCCGACCTATCATTCTTCACACAACCATCAACCTATCCATATGTTTACACCGTTAGCCTATCCATTCCATCGTTTATCTGCCCCATTGCATGTCAACTCGCTCGTCAGCCTGCCCATTATTTGGGGCACCCCGGTACTGCCCACATGATATATGTAATCATCATGTTTTCTCCATCATACTTTTCTCCAAGTCATTCGCATGGCCTACAGCTCGCCTCGTGCGCCCTCGCACTTCATCTCCGTAGCTCTTCACTTCGTTCGGTGAGGCGCCCACCCATCGCACGGATCTCAGGGCGTTACACTGGTGGCCGAATGACTCACGGGGGTCGAATCACCCCGCCTTCCACCCCACCCTGGTGGAAGAATGACTCACGGGGGTGGAATCTCCCCACCCTCTCCCCCACCCTGGCGACCCAACAACCCTCGTGGGTGGTGGGGTGATTCTAGGAATCGTCCCCCCACTCCCCCTCCACCCCATCCTGATGGCTCGACAGGTTGCGAGAGTGGTGGGGTGATTATGGGAATCACCCTGCCCTCTTCCACACCATAGTGGCCTAAAACTCGCATGGGTGGCGGTATGATTCCAGGAATCATCCCACCCTTCGTCCCACCACGATGGCCCTATGGCCTGCGGGGGTGGCAGTGTGATTCCGGAATCACCCCGCCCTCTGTCCCACCACGATGGCCCAATGGCCCACGAGGGTGGTGGTGTGATTCTGGGAATCACCCCACCCTCCACCCTAGCCCAGTAGGCCATTGAATCACCCTCCCCTCCACCCCAGCCTGATGGACCAACAACCCTACAGGGTAGCGGGTTGAGTTTGGGAATCACCTCGCCCTCCACCCCACCTCGACTGTCGCTCCCCTACACTACCGGTAATTTTCCAACCGCTTATAGCAAGGTGCGACACCATCGAACACTTTCTTTTCACTAATACTTATGTTCATGGACTACGCCTAACCATTCATACTTAGTTTATTTTTTGTTACCAAGTATTATATTTGTCCTTTATACAAATGAACACCCATACACATTCATTATCCATAGCAATTAACACATATACAATTACACAACAGTATAAAGGGAGGGGCAACTCCCTGCAATATGAGTCTGCCCAAATATCAATATATATAAATTTCCACTTTTTACAAAGTATAAGTTAAACCTTGGAAACCCCAAGTTTACACTTAGCCAATTTTCCAAGTTGTCGTGTCATTTTCCCAACTCGGGCATGCCTTTTCGTAACTGTGTCGCCTCCCCCGGGCACCCTTCACATGAGTCACACCTTCGTTTTGTCAAATCAGCACACCGTCGTTTCCTTGTGCACGTTGCACCCTCACCCAGGTCACCCTCTGCACGTTCACCATTTGCCTTCGTTTCGATGTGCACAGCGTGCCCTCAACCGGCCGCCCGTTCGCACGTCCACCCGTTCACCTGTTCGTTTTGTCGGTAGACACACCCATCATGCTGCATCACCCGACTCACCAAACTACGAAACGCCTACCCAACGGCCACCCGAACTCCCATCGCACTAACCAACCATCCGCTCTACTCGTCTTGCACAACACACCCTTACCCAGGTCACCGTTCCACCCAACTCGTCGTCCTGCAGCTCGCCTGGCTGTCCAACCCGGTTCTACCCAAACGTTATTTCTACGGCTAAGTCCACGTAGAGTGTGGGCACATCACTTGTGCCCTTCACACCTTTTTGACCTGCACCTTAGACTTCCTTACACTTCAACTTAGAGCTTGTTGCTTAGACTGTTTCCGAATTATCGTTTGAGCATTCACCTCTGCATACATATACGGGTGGCGGGTCATGCCACCCAGCCGACCCAAGCCTAACACTTCACCCAGCCAACTTGTGCCATATCACAATGTATCATCTGAAGGTTGGGTCGGCATACCCAACTCATGGGACCACCCACCTTTGCTACCTCGCCATCGCATATCCTTGTGTCAGCCCATGGGTTGAGCACCCAGCTCACCCACGCATATAAACATGTCACCCGAGACTCTTTCATACGTGCTCTTTGTGTCTCTTCACTCGTCCTTCGCACGATGGAGTTAACTTGGACCGTAGGTCCTTACATCCTCCTCCACCCGAATTCATTGTCGTACTCGACAATATCCAATCTTGGTAACCATCTCCCACCAAGATACTCATCCCATCCTTGGTCCATGATATCAACCAATCCATACACTGCAAACATCCCTGCAACATATGAGAAATGAACGTCTCCACCATGTGTCGTCCCATCCCGTGAACTGTCGTCAAGATACTTCAACATAATGCTAACACATCTCTGCACACTGCTAGCCCCCATGACTCAAACTAGTCGGGTGATCAGTCCAATTGTCACGCTCAAATCATAAGAATGCACATTCTTATGCCTACATCAGTCTTTTCTCAAACTCTGCCACATCCCGGACTCACTAAGAATCTGCCCATGCTCAAGTCCATGGAAACTCCATCCCATATGCAACATGTCATGATGCTAATGCCAAGACATTCCTGCATCATATGTTTGTCATACCTGCTCAACCTATTTTAAAAGGACTCACTTCCATTAGTAGCTAACAATGAGCCCCATCTTCTAAGTCATCTAAGAAGATGTGGAGGGAGTAGAGCCTGAAGGCTCACCCTCACTAATCAACTCAATCCATCTTTCTGGATCTTCTATCTCCATCCTCTGTAGATATGCAACCCGATCCTCCCCCGGGACATTCGGCCTCACATAAACATCATCATCGTCATCATCATCCTCAACTTCCTCTAGCCTCCTAGACAAATCCAATATACTATCGAATAGTGTCTTGATAACTTGTGAATGTTCCATAAGTTTTGCCTCAGCAGTAGATAACTGCTTACATACATCGTCCATACGCTTCTCGTCCTCCATCTGCATCACTTCTAGTTTACAATCAGGCCTTGTCACATAAATGATTGGAACACCAATGGGTACATCTTCCCTTTCATCGTAAATGTACAACTTCTTCAAATGTGGAACAATCATCGCATCATATTGTTTCAAGAATTCCAATCCTAGCATAGCTTCATAGTCACCATTCTATACTACAGTGAAGTCGACTTTCCTGGTCCACCCACCTAGTCTTGTGTCCACTCTTTCAGCTACACCAATTACAAAATCATGAGGAGAATTCACTATCTTTATTTGTGCCTTCACCAGGACAAACTTCAGCCAAATCCTTCTCGCAACATCCTCACTCATGAATTTGTGAGTACACCCACTATCCACCATAGTGAGCACATCAGCACCCTCAACCTTCATCTGAACATACTCCAAGCTATTTCTTTCCAGATCTCCTCGAGAGACTCCTTCTATAGTGGCTTTAGCTCCATGAATCTGCATTGTCCCAATAGAAGTTCCTTCTTTCTTCGTATTAGACTGTACCACCACAGCCACTTTCGGTCTAGAAGGGAAATTCTTCACTCTATATGGTTCTGCACATATCCAACACTTCAATGGTTTCTTCCTCTTTGACTTATCATTCGATTTTGAAGCATCATCTTTCTTCTCTTTCGGCTTATCAAACTTCTTCTTTTTCTCATCAGAAGCTTCGTCATAATGCTCCACCAAACGATCCATAGTAGCAAAAGGCTCCTCAAGTGTTTTAATCTTTTGCCTCTTCACTTCATTGCGTGGCCAAGGTTTTAGCCCAATAATGAAGTTGAACACTGTTGGGCTCCAAAAATGGCACTCATTACCATACATTTTTCACTTATGCTTCCATTATTTCGCTCACTATTCATCACCTTGTCACTCCATTTTCCCTACTATTCACCATTAATGGGTCTCATTTATATTTTCCAAATATTGTTTATTTTTAAGCATTTTTGAGAGAAATTCTTGATTAAATATTAGAAAATAATATATTTTACTTTATTTATGGAAAGTGGGTTGTTTTGATGACATGTGTAGGTTCCAAGGAAGCTTCCAGGGCATCTTTATGTGGCCATGAATGATCAAATTCGAATTTGAAAAGATAAGCTTCATGGAGGAGATCATGGAGGATAGGGTTATGTGTCATCATTGGTTGAGAAATATGTGGGTCAAAGGAGAGAATAGCGGGTCTACATTTATGAGGTTGTTATCTTAGTTTTTGTATAAATAGCAGCACCTCCTCCATTCCAAAGAGAGGACTCTTAGAGCATTGTATCCAATTGATGATGGAATAGAATAAGGCTTCATTTTTCAAATATTTCCATTATGTAGTTTTAGATATAAATTGTGTGAATGTAGGATATGAATTTATGTAGTTTTAGATATAAGTTTTCTTAATGTAGTATATGGAATAATTTGTCTTGTTCTTAAGAGAATTGAGCTCACTCTAAAAGGATGAGAGAAACATGTTATTTCATATTAGATCTTATTTCATTTAATTGCTTAGATGTTTGATGTTTGAGATTTATGAATGAGTTTTAAATTAGAATCTTATCAGCATATGAGAGGACAACTAAGGGTCTAAGTTAGACTCTCTCTCTCTATTTGATTTGCATGATAATTGAAATTCATTCTTTTGCTTCTATGTTTCAAGTATCATATGAGGAGATACCAAGAGTCTAAGTTAGGCTCTCTCTCCATTGATTTATATGGTAATTGAAATTCATTCTTTTGTGTTTATGTTTCAAGTTATTTCATTTCTTATGCTTGTGAATGAATCTTAGTTTAGTTTGGACTAGTACATGAGAGGACAATCAAGAGACTAAGTTAGTCTCTCTCTCTACTTGAATCTAAACAACAATTAAGTTCATTCTCTTGTCTTTATTTCAAGTTTCTGGTTTTATGAATGATTTCTCTATGATACTGTAGGGAAGGACAACCAGGACCTCCTTAGTTAGGAGCCTCTTCCCTTGCATATTATATTGAATCGTAAATAATTTAGTTAGACATAGGTTAGTTGCCTACTCCTGCATATATTGTGCTGGCATCATCACAAGCTTACGAGTTTCCCTGGTCGATAATTTATGCAGCAATTTAAGTCCAATAAATTGCCCAACATTTTGGCGCCGTTGCCGGGGATGGTGCTAAGGGATTAGGCATTAGAAATTTAATTCAGTACTAGCATTTTTCTTTAGACAAAATAATTTGTGAACCCTGGTGACAGCAGGATCTTCACAAAGGAGTTAAGTTTGAGTTTTCTGATGTTTTAATGTTTAGCTAGTTTTAAATTTTCTTGTTTCAAAAACACCCCCTTGCATAAATAAACACAAATCAATCGATAAGTATGCTCTCTTCCTGCACTTCGTGCGATCAGGAAGATTAGAAAATCCATTGATTTGGTTCAAATAAAAAAAACTCTTGCTGGAGAATTAACTTGTAAAAATACAATAAAGAATTTTGTGAATAAAAAAAAAACATCTTTTAAATCATATTTAGTTTTTTAATTTTAGATTTAAAAAAAAAAAAAAAAAATTTTAATTTTAAATTTCATTAAAAAAAAAAATTAACTTAAATAATAAATTAAAAATTTATGTTTTTAATTTATTGTTTAAATTAAAAAATAAAAAAATAAAAAAATCATCAAACAATCAAACTGCCGAAGAAACGCTTTTGCAACAAAATCAGGGTTCCTCATCTTCCACCTTTGCCTCTTCTCCTTTAGGCTGATCATCCTCTCCTGGTTATTTAAAAAAAACAAACAAATAAATAAAACCAAACAAAACCCTTGATGCATTGTGAATAACAAATAAAATAAAATACAAACACATGAATTAAATTAATACCAAACATTAAAAAAAATCAATAAAACAAAATCTTGGGAAGAAGATAAAAATGAAAGTTTGAAATCACAATTTGATGGCGGCTTGAACATGGCACGCTGGTAAAAAATCGTGGCTTCTACATGGCTTATTGCAACTTCAAATCCATTGTTGGGCTTCAACGCTTCAATAACCTGCAAATGAAATTGTAATGTGAACTTTGCTCAATGGTTAAAACTTGATTTAAATCAAATTTATTTATGCTGAAATGAAATCACAGCATGGATTGTAATGGTTGTTTGAATTAATCGCCAGAGATCATGGATTTTGATTTCGGTAATATCCATATGGCTTTTGACAAAAACAAAATCTAAAATAATAGAAAAGAAAACTTGACTGAGAATTTGGGCCGTTGCTATTTTCAAGCAATTGAAGAATTTTAATAAAAGAAAAAAATCTTCAGTAGCATTTAATTGTTTGAGCTGTGAATTCTTTCAAGTAAGTTAATGGTTGCATGTTTCAAGAGGAAAATAACTGTGGGTGCTAACAACCAGACGGGTGTGGCATAACTGTTGGGACGCTCAGTTTATTTGGCAAAAATTGTGGCTAAAATCCCAACAGCGGTTACTCATTTATAAAACCAAAAATGAATTACACTTCGCAGATCCCTGCATTGAATAACACTGCCGATATTATTTGGTCGAAGGATGAGCTATGGCGGTGGAGGAATTCAACTTTAACAAGAATGTATCGGTGGACATCACCTATATTGCATAGGCATGTAACGAATGTGACACGTTTTGCAGAAATCTTGTGGAAATCCCAGATTATTCGGAAGATTTTTCTGGATTATCTCATCCACGGAATAATGCATTATTGGGCACTAAAAGTGGTTGCTGATATGCTGATAATTTATTTTTATCAGCATTCCAGTTTTTCCTATTTATTTTTATGTGTTTCCCACGACTTTCTACTCTTGCATCCTTCCCCATTGTAAGATCAAGAACAACGATGAAGAATACTTTGAAGAAAAGTTAAGGAATCAAGAAATAACTGTAGAACAGATGGTTGGCTCTAGATCTCTAGATCTGTGAAAAGAGTTGTTGCAGATCGCAGACACTGTAACACTCCAGCATAGGTTCAAGATTTTACCGGGCCAGCTGAATTGGCAAATTCTTTGAAGGGTGTGGATATCGTGGTCATCCCGGCAGGAGTTCAAAGAAAGTCAGGCAAGGTTGAAGAATGCAATTCACCGGTCAAAGAAACAGTTCTGTCGAAGTTGGCGACAATGATCATTTTTTTTTTTTGTTTGGTAAAGAGATAAGTGGAAAGAGCCTCTTCAGGTATCCTCAGAAAAAAAACTAAAATGAGACGGCGGCAGAAAAAGTCGAAGGTGGTAACCGGATCCTTAACGTCCACCTGGTCGATGCTCAACACGCCACCCCCTTGACATCCTTTGAGGGCACCACGTTGGGCTAGGGAAGCTCAGGTTCAGAAGCTTGCAAGAAAACCTAAGTACTATAGATGAAGTGCCGCAGAGGGATGGAAATTGTCATCAACTTCAGCGCGCCACCGGTACTGCAGGAGCATCGCAACATTTTGGTGTCGTCGAGCCTTCAAATCGGACACCCCTGATAATATCGACTAGATCTCGCAGCACTTTCCAGGTTTTCGTCAAAAAGCTCTGCGTCACTAATCCCAATAACATGGAGTTTGATAATTTATAGCTCGATAATAAAAAAAATTTGTTGATTTTCAAAAAAAATTTCTAAAAAATAAACATAAATAATAAATTAAAAAACATTTGTTTTTAATTTGTTATTTCAATCAAAATAAAAAATTTGTTGTTTTTTATTTTATTAAAATAAAAATAAAAAAATTGTGTGTTGATTTATTTCATATTTTGATAATAAAAAAAAATCAAAACAATTTTTTATTTTTATTTTTAATAATCAACACAAAAAAAGAAAGAAAGTTTTTCTTATTTTAATTGTATTTTTAATTAAAAAATAAAATAAAATAAAATAAAATAAAATGATGAAGAGCTAACTTTATTTTAGTAATAGTTTTTTATTAGGTTTTAATAAATAAAATTTCGCTGATTTAAAAAATAAAAAAAAAATTAAAAATAAAAAATAAAAAAAAATTCAACTAAAATTTATGTTTCTAATTTATTGTTTAAAGAAAAAAATCTAATTTTTTTTTTTCACAAAATTCACACAGCTTTGAAAATAAAAAATGGAATATTTGGAAACAAATTTTAAAAATCGATTGGAGGATTCTTTCGATAGCTTCAAATTAGCTCTTTGTGTCAATTAACTCATGAAATGCTTTTATGTGACATATTCATATGCAGAATGGTGCCCATACTTCTAATGTCAATCTTTTTGCGGAGCACATTTCATGAGTTATCTGACAGGGAGTATTATTTTACATGGTTGTTTTTAAGAATGGATTGAAATTGATATCATGAATTGAGTTACTTTCAACGCTTTGATTTCCTTCGCTCTGTTTTATTTGGTACATAATTTTTTGCGTAAGAATCATGAAGGATATGCGCAATTCTTCTTGAGCACACTTATGTTTTCTTTGTACCAAGTTTTTTTACAGGTTACAGGATAATCAAGTGATCATAAGGAGATTACATTATGTGCACAATTGGTCTTCCAAAGACTAATTCATGAAAAAATTCTCAAGACAAATCCATCTCCACAACCACTACCTTCCACCTCCCTTTCTGAAAAGATTTTGAATCCCACCAATTGTACATCCATAAAGCCTGACATTTCCATATCCATTTTTCACAACAAGAGTTCTTATTCATCCACCATGCATTTCCTTACATTCATTTCTTACAAGCTTATTGCCATTTCCATTGTCTTCACCATTCCCCTTCATTTCCACCAATAAAACTCTGCTTGAGTCAAAGTCCTAGAGTCTATGTATCATTGAAAAAACACCTAGAGGCTTGCATGCCTTAATGGCAAGTACTCTTGCCAATGAACAATGGGAGTACATTAATATCCCTTGTTCATTGGATCTTGTAGGTGACTCGACTACGACAAATTTATTCGTACCTACAAAGATGTGTTAGGCATCCTGACTCCCATTGGAATCAATGGTGGGAGCTCTTGTGTTGGCTAGGGGCATTCATTAACGGCCACTAAGTCAACAACTTCTTGCTATGTTTGACATCGACACATTTAATCACATAGTAAGATTTGTGCCATCGAGCGTTGAAGACTTGAAGACCCATATTTTGTAGCAGATGAAGCCAATTTCCATTCATTGTATTTCCATTCATTGTATACATTGTATTTCACTTGAGGACAAGTCAATAAATAAGGCTGGGAGGAAAATGTAACTTCTATATTTTGTATACCTTCCAAGCCTTATATATTTTCAACCATATTCAGCAGACTCATCAGATTCATCATCCAGCAGCAGATACAACTTTCAGCCATGTTCAGCAGACTCCTCAGATTCATCTTTCATCCACAACTTGAAGAAGAAGCTTCAGATCAGAATTGTGGCAGCTGAACATGCATGATTCATCCACTTCCTTAGGTAAGTAAGGTATGATGTTTTCTAACCTTTAATCTTGAAATTCTTTTTAGATGCTAAAATGATGATATTTGGAAAATATTCCACTATTTCACTATTTCCTTTCTCATTTAAAATTGCCAAAAACCATCAGTTGGGGAGGGGGGAATTTCACACTTCATTCTTTTTCCTCATTCATATTACATCTTAACCCACATAGTCTTCCCACAATAAAAACTACTACAAAATGATGAGCATATGATTGATCTCAACAAAGTAAATAATGATTGTAAACACAAGAACCAATCATTAAAAAGAGATCTCAACAAAGTAAATAATGATTGTAACACAAGAACCAATCATTAAGAAGAGATCAAAGTAAATAATGATTGTAACACAAGAACCAATCATTAAAATATGTCAATGCTTTGCAAACAAATAAAAGTTATCCAAAGATGTGCAAAGTTAAAAGGAAGTCCATGATTGAAAGATGTTTGTTACACAAGAACCAAACATCTTGTAAAAGGAAGCCCATTTAAGAATCAAATCAAATAAGTGATTGTAGTAGCTTGCATGAGGACATGCAAGAACTTCAGTTGGGGAGTATGTTGGGCTCCAAAAATGGCACTCATTACCATACATTTTTCACTTATGCTTCCATTATTTCGCTCACTATTCATCACCTTGTCACTCCATTTTCCCTACTATTCACCATTAATGGGTCTCATTTATATTTTCCAAATATTGTTTATTTTTAAGCATTTTTGAGAGAAATTCTTGATTAAATATTAGAAAATAATATATTTTACTTTATATATGGAAAGTGGGTTGTTTTGATGACATGTGTAGGTTCCAAGGAAGCTTCCACGGCATCTTTATGTGGCCATGAATGATCAAATTCGAATTTGAAAAGATAAGCTTCATGGAGGAGATCATGGAGGATAGGGTTATGTGTCATCATTGGTTGAGAAATATGTGGGTCAAAGGAGAGAATAGTGGGTCTACATTTATGAGGTTGTTATCTTAGTTTTTGTATAAATAGGAGCACCTCCTCCATTCCAAAGAGAGGACTCTTAGAGCATTGTATCCAATTGATGATGGAATAGAATAAGGCTTCATTTTTCAAATATTTCCATTATGTAGTTTTAGATATAAATTGTGTGAATGTAGGATATGAATTTATGTAGTTTTAGATATAAGTTTTCTTAATGTAGTATATGGAATAATTTGTCTTGTTCTTAAGAGAATTGAGCTCACTCTAAAAGGATGAGAGAAACATGTTATTTCATATTAGATCTTATTTCATTTAATTGCTTAGATGTTTGATGTTTGAGGATTTGTTTGAGATTTATGAATGAGTTTTAAATTAGAATCTTATCAGCATATGAGAGGACAACTAAGGGTCTAAGTTAGACTCTCTCTCTCTATTTGATTTGCATGATAATTGAAATTCATTCTTTTGCTTCTATGTTTCAAGTATCATATGAGGAGATACCAAGAGTCTAAGTTAGGCTCTCTCTCCATTGATTTATATGGTAATTGAAATTCATTCTTTTGTGTTTATGTTTCAAGTTATTTCATTTCTTATGCTTGTGAATGAATCTTAGTTTAGTTTGGACTAGTACATGAGAGGACAATCAAGAGACTAAGTTAGTCTCTCTCTCTACTTGAATCTAAACAACAATTAAGTTCATTCTCTTGTCTTTATTTCAAGTTTTTGGTTTTATGAATGATTTCTTTATGATACTGTAGGGAAGGACAACCAGGACCTCCTTAGTTAGGAGCCTCTTCCCTTGCATATTATATTGAATCGTAAATAATTTAGTTAGACATAGGTTAGTTGCCTACTCCTGCATATATTGTGCTGGCATCATCACAAGCTTACGAGTTTCCCTGGTCGATAATTTATGCAACAATTTAAGTCCAATAAATTGCCCAACAAACACCTTGTCCCTTTCCGCCATGTCTGGAAGTTCCAAAACTACACTTGCAAACTCCCGTTGATATGCCTGCAAACTTCCCGTTTGCTTAATGTACTTAATCTTCATCCTTGCTTCCCATGTTTCATCCTGAGGATTGAAGTGGGTCTGCAAAGCCTTCTTCATGTCATCCCATGAAGTTATGTCATCAACACTACCACTGGTAATCTAATCCATCCTCCTTCACCACCAAATCTTAGCATCCTTCATCATGAACTGAGCAACCACTTTCACTTTAGTCTCCTCACCTAGTAAACCCAAGCATTCCAAGTATTGCTCCATATCCCAAAGAAAGTTACCAAGAGTCTTCGCACTTCTTGTACCATCATAAGATTCTAGTTCCTTGACTTTCACATGAGGCACTCCTCCACCTGAGTTATGTCTCACGGCCTTCTTCAACACCGCTATCTCATCCTTCGCTTCATCAAGAGATTTCTGCAAGTTCAAGATTTCTGCCAAACCTTGGTCTCTTACCTTCCCAATCTCCTTGACTTCAACTTCAAGTTGTGTACACTTAAAGTCAATGTACTCGTATCGGGTCCAGAGTTCATCAAGTTCCTCTCTCATATTCGCATTGCCTTCTTGATCTTTAATGACCTCAGCCACTCTCAAAGTCCAAAAGGAATCCAATTCTTCCATCCTTTCCAATACCTTGTTTATGAAGGCCTCAGTTGCATTGTGGCTAGATTCACCCACAACATGAGATTCACCTACCATCTCTGCGATCAGCTTCCTTCTTTGTAATCTAGTATAGACCATTCACTAGATTCCCTACAAACTGAATCAGCCCTTGATCAGCTTCTTTCACCTGCAAGTCACTGTCACTTCACCAATTTTTCTCCAAAACTTGAACCAGCTTCACCAACTGTACACCAGCTTTGACCATCAGCTCTGACACCACCTGTCACGCCCCTACACGAGTTGGTAATCTTCCAACCACTTATAGCGAGGTGCGACAACACCGAACACTTTCTTTTCACCAATACTTATGTTCATGGACTATGCCTAACCATTCATACTTAGTTTATTTTCCATTACCAAGTATTATATTAGTACTTTATATAAATGAACACCCATACACATTCATTATCCACAACAATTAACACATATACAATTGCACAATGGTATAAAGGGAGGGGCAACTCCCTACAATAAGAGTCTACCCGAATATCAATATATATAAATTTCCACTTTTTACAAAGTATAAGTTAAACCTTGGAAAGCCCAAGTTTACATTTAGTCAATTTTCCAACTCTTCGTGTCATTTGCCCAACTCAGGTGCACTTCGTCGTAACCGTGTCGCCTCAACCGGGCACCCTCCGCACAAGTCACACCTTTGTTTTGTCAAACCGAAACACCACCATTTCATCATGCACGACGTGCCCTCACCAAGGTCACCCTCTGCACATTCACAATTTGCCTTCATTTTAGCGTGCACAGTGCGCCCTCACCCGGCCACCCGTCCACACGTCCACCCGTTAACCTATTCGTTTCATCGATGGGCACACCTGTCATGTCGCCTCACCCAACTCACTAAACTACTGAACTCCTGCCCAACGTCCACTCCAACTCCCGTTGCACCAACAAACTGTCCACACTACTCGTCGTTCATGGTGCGCCCTTACCCGGGTCTCCATTCCACCCGACTCGCCGTCGTGCAACTCGCCAGGCTGTCCAACCGTAGTTCTACCCAAACATTGTTTCTGCAGCTAAGTCCACCCAAAGTGTGGGAACATCACCTGTGCCCTTCACGCCTCTTTTACCTGTGCCTTAGACTTCCTCGTAATTCACCTTAGAGCTTGTTGCTTGGACTATTTCCAATTGATCGTTTGAGCATTCACCTCTGCATACATATACGGGTGGTGCGTCCTAGATGACCCACGCCGAACACTTCACTCGGCCGACTCATTCGATATCACAATGTCTCGCCCGAAGGTTGGGTCGGCCCACCCAACTCATGGGACCACCCACCTTTGCTACCCTGCCATCACATATATTTGTGTCGGCCCATGGATCGAGTGCCCAACTCACCATGCATATAAAAATTTCACCTCAGACACTTTCACATGCACTCTCCATGTTTCTTTGCTCGTCCTTCACATGGTAGAGTTAACCGAGACCACAGGTCCTTACATTGACGGCCTAAGGACCTATGGGGGTGGCCGGGTGATTCTGGGAGTCACCCCGCCCTCTGCCTCACCGCAACAACCCAAAGGCTAGCTAAGATGGTAGGGTGATTCCAAGAATCATCCCACCCTCCACCTAACCGTGATGGCCCAATGGCTCAAGGGCATGGCGGGGTGATTCGGGGAATCACCAGGCCTTCTGCCCCACCCCTGCAGCCCTTAGGCCTGCAAGGGTGGCGGGGTGATTCCAAGAATCACCCTGCCATTTGCCCCACCCCGGCGGCCCAACGACGCGCGGGGGTGGCGGGGTGATTCCAGCAATCACCCCGCCCTCCGCCCCACCCCGATGGCCAAACAACCTGTGGCAATCGTGGGGTGATTCCAGGAATCACCTTGCCCTTTGCCCCAGCCCGACCATCCAATGGCCCAGGGGGTGGCTAGGTGATTCTGGGAATCACCCTGCCCTCTGACCAACCCAGGTGGCACAACAGCCCACAGGTGTGGCAGGGTGATTTTGTGAATCACCCCACCCTCCGTCCCACCCCGATGGCCCAATGACCCGCGGGGATGGCAAAGTGATTTTGGGAATCACCCCGCCCTCCACCCCACCCTAGCGGCCCAATGGACCACGGTGGTGGCGGGGTGATTCAAGGAATCACCGCAACTTCCGCCCCACCACATCAGCCCAATGGCTCACGCGAGTGGCAGGGTGAATCTCAGAATTAACCCACCCTCCGCCCCACCCCGGCAGCCTAATGGCCCACAAGGGTGGCGGGTTGATTCCTGGAATCAACACACCCTCCGCCCCACTCCGGCAGCCTAATGGCCCATAGGGGTGGCGGGTTGATTCCTGGAATCAACACACCCTCCGCCCCACCCCGGCTGCCCAAAGGCTAGTTGTGTTGGTGAGTTGATTTTGGGAATCACACTACCCTCATGGCCACCCCGACGGGCTAATTCTCGGAATCAACCCGCCACCCCTACGGGCTATTGGGCCACCAGGGTGGGGTGGAGGGTGGGGTGATTCACGAGAATCAACCCTCCATGCCCACGGGATTTTGGGCCACCAGGTTGGGGCAGAGCACAGGCTGATTCCGGGAATCACCTCGCCCTTTGCCCAACCCCAACAACCCAATGGCCCACGAGGGTGGTGGGTTGATTCTGAGAATCACCCTGCCCTCCTTCCCACCTTAGTGGCCCAAAGTCCCATGGGGTGGTGAGGTGATTCTGGGAATCTGACCACCCTCTTCCGCACCCTCACGGCCCAATGGCCCTTGGGGTGGCAGGGTGATTCTAGGAATCACCACACCCTCTGCCCCACCCCAGCGATCCAACAGATTGCAGGGGTGGTGGGGTGATTCAACTGCCACCCTGACCTCTGCCCGACACTAGTGGCCTAATGGCTCGCAGGGGTGGCATGGTGATTCCGGGAATCACCTCGCCCTCTACCCCACCTAGGCGGCTCAACGACCCTCGAGAGTGGCAGAGTGATTCTAGAAATCAAGTCATCCTCCACCCCACCATAGCAGCCCAACAACCTGAAGGGGTGGCGAGTTGATTCTAGGAATCATCCCTATGCCCCACCACAGTGGCCCAATAGCCTGTGGGGGTGGTGTGATGATTCTTGGAATCACCCCGGCCTCCATCCCAACCCAGCAACCCATTGGCTAGTGGGGGTGGCAGGGTGATTCTGGGAATAACCCTGACCTTCGTCCCACCCTGGTGGCCCAACGACCTATGGGGGTGGTGAGGTGATTACGGGAATCACCCCACCCTCCACCCCACCGTGACATCCCAATGGCTCACGGGGGTGGCGGGGTGACTCCATGAATCACCCCGCCCTCCACCCTACCCTGGAGGCCAGTGGCCTACGGTGGTGTCGGGGTGATTTTGGGAATCAACCCACCCTCTGTCCCAACACGCTAGCCCAACAACCTGCGGGGATGGCGGGGTGATTCTGGGAATCACCGAGCCCTCCACCAAACCCCATCATCCCAACAACTTGCGAGTGTTGTGGGGTTATTCTGGGAATCACCCTGCCCTCCACCTCACCCCAGTGGCCCAACGACCCATGGATGTGGTGGGGTGATTCTGGTAATCACCTCGCCCTCTGCGCCACCCTAGCAGCCCAATGACTCAATGGCCCTCGGGTGTGGTGGGGTGATTATGGGAATCACCCTGCCCTCCACCCCACCGCGACGACCCAACGACCCTCGTTGGTAGTGGGTTGATTCAAGGAATCACCCCTCCCTCCACCCCACCCTGGCAGTCCAACGACTCGTAGGGGTGGTGAGGTGATTCTTGGAATCACCCGCCCTCCACCCCACCCCAGCTGTCACGCCCCTACACTAGCGGTACTCTTCTAACCGCACTATAGCGAGGTGCGGCACTACCAAGCATTTTCTTTTCACCAATACTTACGATTGTAGACTATGCCTAACATTCCATACTTAGTTTATTTTTTTCATTACCAAGCATTATCTTTGTCCTTTATACAAGTGAAAGCCCATAACATTCACATAAACAACATTATACAATAGAAATGCACAATAGTATAAAGGGAGGGGCAACTCCCTACCATATGAGACTTCCCGAATCAATATATATAATCTTCTTTTATAAGTACAAGTTAAAACTTGGGAAACCCCAAATTTACACTTAGCCAAATTTCCAACTTCGGCAAACTTGGTTGCTCAGCTCATCGGTGCCTCCACACAGTCACCACACGACTCACCAACCCTTTGTTCACCTCATCGCATGATCGTGTTGTTTGTCCAACTTGAGCATGCCTCGTCGTAACCAAGTCGCCACACACGGGTGCCTCCGCACGAGTCACACCTCCGTTCACAACCCCAACGCTTCATTGTTTCCACCATTTTGTCATGCATGGTGCGCCCTCATCCGGCCGCCTGTCCACACGTCCACTCGTTCACCCGAACAACTTCACCCAAGTCACCACACGACTTCACCTAGGTCGCCACATGACTTCACCTGGTTCGCCCGAACGACCTCACCTGGGTCACCACACGACTTCACCCGACTCGCCCGAACAACTTCACCCGAGTTGCTCGACGACCTCACCTGGTTTTGCCCGAGCGACCTCACCTAGTTTTCCCGAATGACCTCGCCCGAGTTTCCTACCCGACGACCTCACCCGAGTTTCCTGCTCGACGACCTTGCCCGAGTTCTACTTGAACGACCTCACCTGAGTTCTACCTGAATGACCTCGCCCGAGTTTTGCCTAAACGACATCGCCCGAGTCTTGCCTGAATGACCTTGCCTGAGTTCTGCTCGACGACCTCGCATGAGTTTTCTACACGAGTTTCTTGCACGAGTTTCTTGCCTGAGTTTACTGCACGAGTTTTTCGCCCGAGTTTTCTGCACGAGTTTTTCGCTCGAGTTTCTCTCCCGAGTTTTTCACCCGACTTTTCCGCATGAGTTTTCCACCCATGTTCCTCCCATCATGCAGGCTCATCCACGCACTGTAGAACTCCTTGATCGAGCTTGTGATGATCAAATGATGATTTTCCTCCACAAACCGTCCATCAATATATATGGGCAGGTGGCAGGTTATGTTACCTGGTCAACCCACGCCCAACGCCAAGACGACTCATTCAGCATGTTGCCTTTGCCCGAGTGGAGGGTTGGCCCGCCCAAGTCATGGGACCACCCTCACAACTCGCCCAACATTGTATAAACTCACCCTTGGTTTGTTCATTTCACATTTCACATGGTGATGGTGACCCGGACCACAGGTCCATACATCCTCCCCCACTTGAAGTCATTTTCGTCCTCGACAATATCTCATCCTAGCAACCATCTATCACCAAGATATCCATACCAAGGCATATACTCCATTGGTATGTCATACATCAGAAAATCATCTCAATCCATGACCATCAACCACCGTGTCACAATCTCTACATGTTGCTCCCATCGTGGAAGGTTGGTCCCTCCATCTCAAGCTACATGCCTACTACAACATATCGTTTCCACCTCATCATGTGTCGTCCTCATGTGAACTGCTGCCATGATACTCCAAAAAATGCTAACACATCTCTGCACACTACATGCCCCCATGTTTGAACTAGCTGGGTAGCTAATCCAATTGTCACGCCCAAACCATGAGAATGTACATCGTCATTCCATCATCAGTTGTTTCTCTGAACATCCTGTCACATCCTCAACTCGATCAAGAATCCATCTCCATATAAGTGTAAGCCATGCTCAAGTCCATGAAGTAATCTCCATCTCATCTACAACATGTTGTCCATGATCTTTTCTATCCAAAATCATCATCCATTCGCAAAACATCCATCTCCTCAAAGTGAAGATGTCATCTCATCAAACTCCGACTCTCGATGTGCCACATCCAAGTCCATGAAGCAACCTCCATCATATCTGCAATGTGCCATTCCTCAAGTCTGCCATAGAAACAAGTATATACATGTCTCATCTCCCATGTGCTGCCCATGATCATAGATCAATCAGCTCCCATGTGTCAAAAGTGGTTAAGTCTTGACTCAACCCTTTCCTAAGTGTTGCCACCAAGGCATCATCAGTGTTGTAACTTCATCACTCCAAAGTGTCTCATATCGATCCTCCACATCAAGTCACTCTCTCAAGCCACACCCATACATGTAGTTTAAAGTATGCATCCCATTCTGCATCAAAGTCCCTAACCTCAGCTCCTCAATGCATAAGATCCTCCAAGTCCACCATATATGAAGTCCCTAAAAGTCACAACCTCATGTCATCATGAGCTCCATGAGTCATCTCCAACCAACATCTTAGCAAGCATAAAAGTCTCAACCCAAAGGTCTCTGCAAGATGCCTCACCTCTCCATGTAGTAGGAATGCTCCATAGTCTGCTCACAACTCCATCCAAGTCCATGGCCTTGTTATACAAGAGCGCACAACCCCTCCATCGGCACATAAATAAAACAACTCCATGTCACATCAGCAAATCCAACTGCACGACATCCCTGCCTTGGCACTCCCCATTGGATGCCCATAAGTGACACCTCTACAAGTGCTCCTACATAATGTCCCTGCATAGACTACCATGCTCCATGTCTCCAACCTGATGTCCATGACTAAGTTTTCCATGTAGTCCAACCAAGTAGACACATCATAACAATCGGTCATCCCCATCCAAGTCTGCAATCTTCAGTCTAGTGAAATTGGTCACCCAACCATATCATCATCACATGAGTCTCTCCATCATAGTTCCCCCACTAGAGGTTCCACCAAGACTATCTCTTGGTCTCGGCCATGAGAAGTCCACCCAAGAAACTCAAGGGTGTGCCCTCCTCAATCTATCCATGAGTCATGCTAGGCACTTAGCCAATTCTCCATGTGGCTAAATCATGACCCAATCCTTCACAATGATCATCATGTTCCTTGCTTGTCACGGGCCTTTGCACCTTCTACCATAAGGTCACAAACAACCCCAACAAGTCCTACAACAGTCAACAATCCTTGCTTCTCCATACAAGGTCTCATTGTAGACATCCATGGTAAGATCCTCCCTAGCATCGACAAATTGATTTTGCCCTTCCCTGCATACGATCCATCTACCAAATGCTCAAGTCAAACATAAGTATTAATAGTACTTACATCATCATCATAATCATGAGGCTCCTCCATGTGAGTATCCCCATCCATCCATGTCTACAAACCGCACGATCTTGGTCTAGCTTGATCAACCTCAAGTTCATCCTCCATCGTTTTCACATCTACAACATCCTCAATCCTCATGGCTTCCTCTTCCTTGTTAGCACAATCTGAAACTTCATCCTGCTCCATTGTCCAACCAAGTTGAAGGAGTTCATCTTCAACATTCTTTTCCAAGACTTCAAGTTCCTTCCGAATCTGGGGGTTCTCTTCTTTCAACTGCTTGAACCTGTATAAGATAAGCAAGAGCTTCCCTTCCCATTCTTCCGAACTTGCCATGCCTTGTCATTTAGCTTGGCCTAAGCACTAAGCTTCACCTCTGCTAAACCTGTTTCACCATTAACCTGAATCACCCTGATATTCTACCTGTCACCTGCAAAAATTGAACTCCCTTTCAAGTCTTCGTTCTTCGTAGAATCAGCTTCCCGACACTAGCTTCGATACCACCTATCATGCCCCTAGACTAGCAGTACTCTTCCAACCACACTATAGCGAGGTGTGACATTACCAACTGTTTTCTTTTCACCAATACTTACAATTGTAGACTATGCCTAACATTCCATATTTAGTTTATTCTTTTTCATTACAAAGTATTATCTTTGTCGTTTATACATGTGAAAGCCCATAACATTCACATAAACAAGATTATACAATAGAAATGCACAAAAGTATAAATGGAGGGGAAACTCCCTGCAATATGAGTCTGCCCAAATCAATATATATAATCTTCTTTTATAAGTACAAGTTAAAACTTGGGAAACCCCAAATTTACACTTAGCCAAATTTCCAACTTCGGCAAGCTTGGTTGCCCAGCTCGTCGGTGCCTCCACACGGTCACTGCATGACTCACCAACCCTTTGTTCACCTCTTCGCACGATCGTGTTGTTTGCCCAACTTGAGCACACCTCATCGTAACCAAGTCGCCACACATGGGTGCCTCCACATGAGTCACACCTCCGTTCACAACCCCAACACTTCATTGTTTCCACCGTTTCGTCGTGCACGGTGTGCCCTCATCTAGCCGCCCATCCGCACATCCACCCGTTCACCCAAACTCATTCACCCGAACAACTTCACCCGAGTCGCCACACGACTTCACCTGGGTCGCCACACGACTTCACCCAGTTTGCCCGAACGACCTCACTCGGGTCGCCACATGACTTCACCCGGCTTGCCCGAACGACTTCACCCAGCTCACCTAATGACCTCACCCAACTTCGCTCAAACGACCTCACCCGGTTCGCTCAAACAACCTCGCCCTAGTTTCCTGCCTGACGACCTCGCCCGAGTTCTTCCTGAACGACCTCGCGCGAGTTCTGCCCAACGACCTCGTCCGAGTTTTCTACACGAGTTTCCTGCACGATTTTCTCGCCCAAGTTATCTGCACGAGTTTTTCGCCCGAGTTTTTTGCACGAGTTTTTCGCTCGAGTTTCTCACGCGAGCTTTTCACCAAACTTTTTTGCACGAGTTTTTCACCCGAGTTCTGCCCATCATGCGGGCTCATCCATGCAATGCAGAACTCCTTGATCGAACTCATGATGATCAAATGATGATTTGCCTCCACAAACCATCCATCAGTATATATGGGTGGGTGGCAGGTTATGTCACCTGGCCGACCCATGCCCAACGCCCAAGCCGACTCATTCGGCATGTTGCCTTCGCCTGAGTGGAGGGTCTACCTACCTAAGTTGTGGTACCACCCTCACAACTCACCCAACATTGTATAAACTCACCCTTGGTTTGCTCATTTCACATTTCGCACAGTGAAGGTGACCCAGACTACAGGTCCATACACCGGTGGCCCAACGACCCGCAGTGGTGGTGGGGTGATTTAAGGAATCACCATGCCCTCTGCCTCACCCTGATGACCCAATGGCTCATGGGTGTGGTGGGGTGATTGCAGGAATCACCACACCCTCCGCCCCACCCTGGTGGCCCAACGGCCCACGGGTGTGGTGGGGTGATTCCAGGAATCACACCACCCTCCACCCCACCCCGCTGACCCAACGACTCGAGGGGGTGGTGTGGTGATTCCGGAAATCACGCCAAACTTCTCCCCACCCTAGCGCCCAATGGCCTACGTGAGTGGCAAGCTAATTCTGGTAATCACCTCACCCTTCGCCCCATCCTGACAACCCAATGACTAGATGGGGTGGCAGGTTGATTACAGAAATCACCCCGTCGACTGCCCAATGGCCTGTCGGGGTGGCGAGCTGATTCCTGGAATCACCCCGCCATCCGACCCACTTCGGTGGCCCAATGTCCCTCTGAGGTGGCATGGTGATTCTGGAAATCACCCTGTGCTCCGCCCCAACCCACCCTAGCGATCCAACGACCCACAGGGGTGGTGGGTGATTCTCGGAATCTCCTCGCCCTCCACCCCACCTCGAGGGCCCAACGGTCCGTGGGGGTGGCAGGGTGATTCTGGGAATCAGCACACCCACAGCGCCACCTCGGTGGTTGAATGACTCATGGGGCTGGAATCACCCCACCCTCCATCCCACCTTGGTGACCCAACAGCCCCCATGGATGGCGTGGTGATTCCGTAATCACCCCGCCATCCGTCCCACCTTGTCAGCCCAACACTTGAGGGGTGGCTGGGTGATTCTCGTAATCACCCCGCCCTTTGCCCCACCAAGGTGGCCCAACAACCCGCAGGGGTGGCAGTGTGATTTCGGGAATCACCCTACCCTCTGTCCCACCATGGTGGCCCTATGGCTCGCTGGGTTGGTGGTGTGATTCCGAGAATCACCCCGCCCTCCACCCCTATCCGGTGGCCTAATGGCTCGCAGGGGTGGCAATGTGATTCAGGGAATCACCCCGCCCTTCGCCCCAACCCGGTGGCCCAACGTCTTGAGTGGGTAGCGGGTTGATTCCAGGAATCACCCCACCACCCTTCACCCCACCTTGGCGGCCTAATGGCCTGCGGGGGTGGCGGGGTGATTCTAGGAATCACCCTGCTCTCTGCCCCACCCCAGCGGCACCACAGCCTGTGGGAGTAGCGGAGAGATTACAATAATCACACAGTTCTCTGCTTCACCCCATCTATCATGCCCCTACATGCGGTGCTCTTCCAACCGCACTATAGCGAGGTGCGGCACCACCGACCCTTTTCTTTTCACCAATACTCATGGTCATGGACTACGCCTAACATTTGTACTTAGTTTATTTCTTCATTACCAAGTATTAAGTTATCATTTATACATGATGAAAACCATGAATATTCATCATAACGACGTTAACATGTATAAGTGCACAATAGTATAAATGGAGGGGCAACTCCCCGATGTGAGTCTGCCCGTATATGAATGTATATAAATCTTCAACTTTCAAAGTACAAGTTAAATCTTGGAGGAAACCCCAAATTTACACTTAGCCAAATTTACATTCATCGGCAAACTCAGTTGCCCAGCTCGTCGGCACCTCCAAACAGTCGCCACACATTCTTCCCAACTCTCTGTTTACTCCCGAACACGTTCGTTCAGCTCGTCGAACAAACCGTGTCGTTTTCCCAACTTGGATGCACTCCTTGTGTCTGTGTCGCCCAACTTGGGTGCACTCCGCACGCCTTGTCACACCTTCATTCACCAAACTCGACACTCCGTTTTTTCCAACCAGTCAGCGGGCACACCTCTATGTCGCCTCGCACAAACTGCTCACCCGAACTGGGCGTGCCCATCGGCAGGTTGCCCGTTCACCCAGTCACAGCTTCGTTCAGTGGGCGTGCATGCCATGCAGCCCTGCTTGAACCCGTTCAACCTCCCGACATGTTCAATGCTCAACTACCTACGACGCACCCACCATTTCATCCTGCATGCCAACTCTGCCTGTATTAACTTTTGTTCTGCCCATCATGCAGGCACATCCACACATCTGTCCAACCGCAAAACTTCATACTTCACTTCGTTGTATGACTTGCGAGTTCATTGATTGAATCTACCTCCACTTCAACTCACCCTCCGCCTATATATAACCTTGCCCGCTCGTTGTGTGCTTGTTCGGTCGACCTACCTTTCCATCACACAACTGTTAGCTTGTGTGGTTATTTACACCGTCGGCCCACACGTTATAACATGTGGCCGCGCCACCAATACATCGGCCTGTCCACAAGACCACACAACTGCCATGACTCTTGCCCATCACTCAATTCTTCTCGTGGGGTAGAGTGTTTGCTTGCCCACTATAATTCTGGGCTTTTGCATTCTCCATGCTCGCCAGCTCATCCATTTCATCTACAACTCGCTTGCTCATCGTGCCTTTTCCAACCGCAGCTCATCCCTCCACCGTTCAGCTCGCCCGATAGGTCGACAGTGCCGCCCATCTATCATGACAACCATAGGGTGTTACATCCTCCCCCACCAAAAGTCATTTCCATCCTCAGCGATTCGGCCATCCACCGTAGCTGCCATCCAACGTCTCATAATCCATCAGAACAACCATATTCTTGATCCATGATATTGACTAGTCCATACATTGCAAACATCCTTGCAACATATGGAAAATGACCGTCTCCACCATGTGTCGCCATTGTGTGAACTGCTGCCATGATACTCCAACATAATGCTAACACATTTCTGTATAATAACATCCCTCATGACTCGAACTAGTCGGGTGATCAGTTCAACTCTCATGCTCAAATCGTAAGAATGCACATCCTTATGCCATCACTAGTCTTTTCTCAGACCTCTGTCACAATCCTGAACTCATCCAAAATCTGCTCCAAACCCATGCTCAAGTCCATGGAATCTCCATCCCATCTGCAACATATCCATTCAATCCATAGTCTTATTGTACAAGAGTGCACAACACCTCCATTGGCTCATAAGTATAAAATCTCCATGTCACACATCCACGAGCACTACATCCCTTCCTTGGCACTCCTCATTGGATGTCCATAAGTGACACCTCTACAATTGATCCCGCATAATGTCCCTAAATAACACTGCCATGCTCCATGTCTCCAACTTGATGTCCATGACTCAAGTTGCCCATGTTGTCCAACTAGGTAGACCCATCACAACAATCGTTCATCAGCATCCAAGTATGCAAATCCAGTCTAGTGAACTCGGTCACCCAACCATATCATCCTGAAGAAGCCTCCTCCAAGGCCCCTTGCCAAGGTGGTGTAGCCCCTTCCAACCAAGTTCCCTACACCAACCCGTCTTCAAGGTTGTCTATCGAGAGAGGAGGACCAGAAAGTTTCCTCCCTGACTCTCATCCACACATGTATCAGATTGGTACTGTGACCTTAAGTATCCATGCACAGCCTCAACCTCTTCATTTGTACACCCAAGCTTCTTGAGCTTGTCTTTTGTCAACTAAAAGTCATATATGCCCATAGCATACTTGTAAAAATCAACTATGCCAGCTGGATCTCTACCTACATAATCCTCTCCAACCACTGCCACTGAAGAAGTACACAGACTTCCTTCATCTACATTTCTATTGTGAAGATATTCAATAGAAGATGTCTCTGCCAAGTGCTTCAGGATTCGTGAGATTGATTTTCGACTTCCTTCCTTCTTCCTCACTCTTGCAATGAAGTCAATCAACTTCTCTTCCTTCATTGTTTGAGTCATACTCCTAAGTCCTCTTTTCTCCACATACTCATGCTTCACATTTGGATCTTTGGGACACAAATTCATAGAAGCCATCCTTGGTCTATATCCCAAGCAACTCCTCCTATTCATTGGAACCAACATAGTTCTTCCTTCAGCTATGGTCAAGAGAATGTCCCAGTCCACCATCAGTATGGCTTGTGCAAGCTTCATGAAATATTGCCCCAACACGATAGAATGATCATCCATGTCCACGATCGTCAAGTCCAACTTTGCAAACCAAGAGCCCACTCTCACCTGAGTGTTCTCCATCGCACTAGTAACATCTCTCATGGTAAAGTTGACTGCTTTAAAAGCACTCCACTCTTTCTCCATCTTAGCTTTCTTTCCAAAAGACTTTCCTGCTTAAGAAGTTATGACTAGCCCCCATATCTACCAAAGCTGCAAATCTCTTGCCTTTCACTGTCACCTGCACAAAACTTAGCTTCAAGGCATCACCCCCTTCTATCGACTTTATCTTGTGCCTCACATCAACGACCTTTCTCAAGAATTTGGCTGCAACTCACCCATCTGTGTGCCCTGCAACTCGTGGTCCTCACATTCCCCCCCACTTGAAATCATTCTCGTCCTCAACAATCTCTCATCCCGGCAACCATCTGTCACCAAGATATCTATAGCAAGGCATATACTCCATTAGTATGTCATACACCAGAATGTCTCCTCAATCCATGATCATCCACCACCTCGTCACAATCTCCACATGCTGCTCCCATCATGGAAGGCTAGCCCCTTCATCTCAAGCTACATGCCCACTACAACATCTTGTGTCGACCTCATCATGTATCATCATCGTGTGAATTGCTGCCATGATACTCCAACATAATGCTAACACGTCTTTGTACACTTCTCGAGCCCCATAATTTGAGCTAGTGGGATGATTAGTCCAACTGTCATGCTTAAACCATGAGAATGCACATCCTCATGCCATCATCAGTCATTTCTGAGAACATCCCGTCACATCCTCAACTCAATCAAAAATCCATCTCCATGCAAGTGTAAGCCATTCTCAGGTCCATGAAGTAAAATCCATCTCGTCTGCAACATGCTATCCATGTGCTACCCATGATCATAGATCAATCAGCTCCCATGTGTCAGAAGTGGTTAATTCTTGGCTCAACCATGCCCAAGTATTGCCACCAAGGCATCATCATCATTAACACTCCATCACTCCAAAGTGTCTCATATCGATCCTCCACATCAAGTCACTCTTTCAAGCATGCCCATACATGTACTCGAAAGTATGCACCCCATCCTGCATCAAAGTCTCTGACCTTAGCTCCTCAATGCATCAGATCCTCTATGTCCACCATATATCAAGTCCCAAAAGTCACAACCTTTTGTCATCATGAGCTCCATGAGTCATCTCCAGCCAACACTCTAGCAAGAATACAAGTCTCGGCCCAAAGGTCTTGCAAGATGTCTCAGTTCTTCTTGTAGTAGGAATGCTCCATAGTCTACTCACAACTCCAACTAGTCCATGGCCTTATTGTAGAAGAGTGCACAACCTCCCCATCAGCTCATAAAAAAAACATCTCCATGTCACACCAGAAAATCCACCTGCACAACATCCCTACCTTGGCACTCCTCATTGGATGCCCATAAGTGACACCTCTACAAGTGCTCCCGCATAATGTCCCTGCATAAGACTGCCATGCTCCATGTTTCTAACCTGATGTGCATGACTCAAGTTGCCCATGTTGTCTAACTAGGTAGACCCATCACAAAAATCGGTCACCCCATCCAAGCCTGCAATCCAGTCTAGTGAACTCGGTCACCCAACCATATCATCATCACATGAGTCTCTTCCACCATAGCTCCCCCACTAAAGGTTCCACTAAGACTTGATCTTTGTCTCAGCCAGGAGAAGTCAACCCAAGTATCATCATACTCAAGTGTGTGCCCTCCTCCAATTTGTCCATGATTCATGCTGAGCACTTACCCAATTCTCCATGTGGCTAAAGCATGACCCATTCTTCCGCAATGATCATCACGTTCCTCCCTTGTCACGGGCCTTCGTACCTTCTCTCATAAGGTCACAAAAAACACCAACAAGTCCTGCAACAATCAATGGTCCTTGCTTCTCCATACAAAGTCTCATTGTAGACATCCATGCTAAGATGCTCCCTTGCATCGACAAACTAAATTTTCTCTTCCCTACATATGGTTCATCTACCAAATGCTCAATTGAAACACAAGTATCAATAATACTTACTTCATCGTCATGAGGCTCCTCCATGTGAGTATCCTCATCCATCCATGTCTGCAAACTGCACGATCTTGGTCCAACTTGATCAGTCTCAAGTTCATCCTCCATCGTTGTCACATCTGCAACATCCTCAATCATCATGGCTTCCACTTTCTTCTTAGCACAATCTCCTACTTCATCCTACTCCATTGTCCAACCAAGTTGAAGAAGTTCGTCTTTAACATTCCTTTCCAAGACTTCAAGTTTATCTTGAATCTGTGGGTTCTCTTCTTCTATCTGCTTCAACCTGTATAAGGTCAGCAAGAGCCTCCCTTTGCATTCTTCCAAACTTGCCATATCTTGTCATTCAGCTTGGCCCATGAAAAGTGCTTCACCTCCACTAAACCTGTCATGAAGTATTACAATTCTCTTTACAATCCTGAATCACCCTTTAGATTTCTTCACCATTCACCGGGTTCTCCTTGCAAAACTGAACTAGATCTTGATTCCACCTGTCAGTGAGATCAGCTTCCTTCACTTGCACTCCACCTAAATCAGTTCTGATACCACCTGTCACGCCCCTACACTAGCGGTAATATTACAACCGCACTATAGTGAGGTGCAGCACCACTGACCACTTTCTTTTCACCAATACTTATGACTGTGGACTATGCCTAACATTCATACTTAGTTTATTTTTTGTTACCAAGTATTATTTTATCCTTTATAAAAGATGAAAACCATATACATTCATCATAAACAACATTAACATGAACGATTGCACAACAGTATAAAGGGAGGGGCAACTCCCTACAATATGAGTCTGCCCGAGTCATATATATAATTTTCACTTTTACAAAGTATAAGTTAAATCTTTAGAAACCCCAAATTTACACTTAACCAAATTTCCAACTTTTGCAAATTCAGTTGCCTATCTCATTAGTCTACCTGAACGGTTGCCACACATTCTACCCAACTCTTTGTTCACCCCTGAATGCAATCGTTCAGCTCGTCGTGCTTGTTTTCCCAACTTGGGTGCCCACCCATGTCACCGTGCACACCTACCCACCATGTCCGCATATCGGTCGCCTTCATTCACAACCCATTGCACTTCTTCACCCAGCTCGACCTTCATTTGTTCAGCAAATTCCGTCACCATGCTACCCTGCCTGACATTATCTTTTAGTCCAACCGTGCCTTCATTCGATGGGTGAACACACACCAGTGTCGCCTCTCACTCGAACTCCCATTCACGATCTTGACCTCCCTTCCTTCAGTGGGTCGCACGTAGTACTACCTACAAAACTCTCATTCATGACCTCTAGGTCAACCACCCTTCGTTCAGCTCACCGTGTCACCTGCCCAACTCAGGCGCCTACCCTCTGTGTCTATGTCGCCCAACCTGGGCGCACGCTACATGACCGTATCACCGATTCCCTACTCAGGTGCACTCTGCACGACTAGGTCATCGACGCCCTACTCGGGTGCACTTTGCACTACCGGCACCTCCATCTGAACTTTGAAACCTGCAGCTCACCCTCGCACTTCTTCACTCTTCTCCTTGGCTCGTCAAAGAGATATGTGTCCAAGTTTAAGTGAATGCCTTCTGTCCACAATTTTCCATCCATATATACACTTTTTCGCCCAAATGTCCAAGCATCCAGCCGACTCGTCCATCCCACACGTTCATCAGCTTTACTCACAATTCAACTCATAAGCCCACCCATCTCCATGACTGGCCACCCCATCTGCTCATCATCCACCCGTCGGCTCGCCCATCTGTCAGGCCACCTGGGACTGCCTCACGGATATAAGTTTCTCACGCTCAAACTTCATCTCACATTCTTTCAAGTGACTCACGTGATTCCATCATGGCCACAGCTCATCCATCTACATGCCTTGTAGCTCATGGTCCTCACACGGGGAGGCCCAATGGCTCCCAGGGGTGGCAAGGTAATTCCGAGAATCACCTTGCGCTCCGCCCCACCCTGGAGGCCAAATGGTTTGTGGGGGTGAAGGGGTGATTTCGGGTATCACCCCACCCTCCGCCCCACCCCAGTGACCCAATTTCTCACGGGGGTGGCGAGGTGATTCCGAGAATCACCCCGCCATCTACCCCACCCCGTAGCCCAACGGCTCGCAAGGGTGGAACAGTGATTCAAGGAATTAACCCGCCCTCCACCCCACCCCAACTGTGAGGGCCATAAGTTGCAGGGTGGCGTTTGATGTGAACGGGCAAGCTGCAGCCATGGTGGAGTGACATGAAGTGGAAGAAATGAATTTTGCGATGCGTTTGGCACTGGCATGTATATATGTCATTTGGGTGGCCCCGGGTGCCCAACGAGCGGGCGGGCTAACAAGTGAACCACCACACGTGTGGGCGTTCCTGGGTGGGCCAATGTTTGGTTAAGTAGTAAGACCGAAAAACATATGAGATGTTGGGCAAGTCGGCTGGGTGACCACCTAAACAAGCAGACACATATATATGTGTGGCGAGTTGGAGGTGGAAGAAATCATTCATTCGATCATCATTTTTTGAAGCAAATTGGACGCATATCTCTTGGAAAAGCCAAGGAGAAGAGCGAAGAAGTGCGAGGGTGAGCTACAAGTGTCAAAGTTTAGATGGAGGCGCCAGTCCTGCAGAGCACGCCCGAGTAGGGCGTTGGCGACACGATTGTGTAGAGTGCGCCTGAGTAGGGCATCACTGACCCAGTGATGTAGAGTGTGCCCGAGTAGGGCATCAGCGACTTGGTCATGCAAAGCATGCCCGAGTAGGGCTTTGATGACACAGTGATGCAACACGCACCTAGATTGGGTGACATGGACATGGAGGGCGAGCACCTGAGTTGGGCAGGTGACATGGCGAGCCGAACAAAGGGTGGTTGAACTGGTGGTCATGAACGGGAGTTTTGTAGGCAGTACTACATGTGGCTCACTAAACAAAGGGAGGTCGAGATCATGAATCGGAGTTCTGGTGAGAGGCGACAAGGGCATTTGTGCACCCACCGAGCAAAGGCACAGTTGGGTTGAATGATAATGTTAGGCACGGTAGCACGGTGAGAGCATTTCTTGAACGAACGAAGGGCGAACCAAGTGAAGAAGTGTGATGGGTTGTGAACGAAGGTGATTGATGTGCGAACGTGCCGAGTAGGCGTGCACGGTGACATGGGTGAGCGCCTGAGTTGGGAAAATGGAATGACGAGCTGAACGAATGCATTTAGGGGTGAACGAAGAGTTTGGCAGAATGTGCGGCGACCGTTGAGGTAGGCCGACGAGCTAGGCAACCGAGTTTGCTGAAGATTCAACTTATGTTGTAAAAATTGAAGATTACATATATTGATATACGGGCAGACTCATATTGCAGGGAGTTTCCCCTCCCTTTATACTGTTGTGCATTTACATGTGTTAATGATGTTTTGATGAATGTTTATGGTTTTCATCATGTATAAAGGATAAACTAATACTTGGTAACGAAAAATAAACTAAGTACGAATGTTAGGCGTAGTCCATGATCATAAGTATTGGTGAAAAGAAAGTGGTCAGTGGTGCCACACCTCACTATAGTGCGGTTGGAAGATTACCACCAGTGTAGGGGCATGACACCAGTGGCCTAACATGTCATGCCCCAACACTGGTGGTAATCTTCCAACCACACTATAGCGAGGTGCGGCACCACCAAACACTTTCTTTTCACCAATACTTATGTTCATGGATTACGCTTAACATTCGTACTTAGTTTTATTTTCGTTACCAAGTATTATATTAGTCCTTTATATAGATGAAAAGCCATACATATTCATCATCAACTACAATTAACATATACAATTGCACAATAGTATAAAGGGAGGGGCTCCTCCTTTGCCACCACATCTTAGCATCCTTCGTCAGGAATTGAGAAGCCACTTTCACTTTAGTCTCCTCATTAGGTAAACCCAAGCGTTCCATGTATTGCTCCAAATCCCACAAAAATTTAAGAAGAGTCTTCACACTTCTTGTACGATCATAAGATTTTGGTTCCTTGACATTCACATGAGGCACTCCTCCACCTGATTTATGTCTCATGGCCTTCTTCAACACCGCTATCTCATCCTTTGCTTCGTCAAGAGATTTTTGCAAGTTCAAGATTTCTGCTAAACCTTGTTCTCTTGCCTTCCCAATCTCCTTGACTTCTTCTTCAACTTGTGTATACTTAAAGTCAATATACTCATATCGGTCTTGGAGTTCATCAAATTCCTCTCTCATCTTTGCATTTACTTCTTGATCTTTAATGACCTCAGCCACTCTCGAAGTCCAGAAAGAATCCAATTCTTCCATCCTTTCCAATACCCTATCTATGAAAGCCTCAGTTGCATTGTGGCTAGATTCACCCACAATATGAGATTCACCTGCCATCTCTGCTGTTAGCTTCCTTATTTGTGATCTAGTATAGACCATCCACCATTCACCAGATTCCCTGCAAACTGAATCAGCTCTTGATCAAAGATTAGCTTCTTTCACCTGCACTTCCCAAATCAGTTTCGACACCACTGTCACTTCACCAAGTTTCCTGCAAAACTTGAACCAACTCTAATACCACTTGTGATGAAGTGAAAGTGTTTATTAGCTTCAACACTTCAACACTAGCTCTGATACCACTTTTCATGCCCCTACACTGGCAGTAATCTTCCAACCGCATTATAGCGAGGTCCGGCACCACCGAACACTTTCTTTTCACCAATACTTATGTTCATGGACTATGCCTAACATTCGTACTTAGTTTTGTTTTCATTACCAAGTATTATATTAGTCCTTTATACAGATGAAAACCCATACATATTCATTATCAACAACAATTAACATATACATTTGCACAATAGTATAAAGGGAGGGACAACTCCCTACAATATGAGTATACTAGAATCAATATATGTGATTTTCACTTTTACAAAGTATAACATAAATCTTGGGAAACCCAAAATTCACACTTAGCCAAATTTCCAACTTTGTTGTGTCGTTTTCCCAACTCGGGTGTGCCTCGTCATAACCATGTCGCCTCACCCGGGCGCCCTCCACACGAGTCACACCTCTGTTTCACCAAACCAACACTCCTTCGTCTCATCATGCACGGTATGCCCTACCTGGCTCCCCCATCTACACGTTCACTGTGTCAACCAACTTGTCGTCATGCACGGTGCACCCTACCCGGGTCGCCCGTCCACACGCTCACCTGGCGTTCACCCATTCACCTCAACTTGTCGTAAGTGCACCCATCATTCAACCTGGCCTGACTCATCGAACCATCAACCGAATGCCTTCACCTCTGTTCCACCCATCTACCAACTCGTCAGCAAGTGCACCATCCTTGCAGCCTTGCCTGACGCGCCGAACCGTGCATAACTCCTTCACCGTTTCTTCCATGTGGAGTCACCCATCATGCGGGTTCATGACCTGTGGCTACCACAGTTACCTTTTCCCTTCACACTTGCTGCAACTCCTCCAACTCCTCACTTGAATGCTTGATGCTTCACCAATCTGTTGATGCCTCTCCATCCCACCACACTACCTATGTATATGGGTGGTGGGCGAGTCAAGCCACCCGGCCGACGCATGTTATACCACCCAGCCGACTCTCCACTTATGTTATGTGCTTGGTTGTCCCACCCAACTCGTGGGTGGTTGTACCCCTCCATCGCACTTTGGTTCAAGTCGGCCAGCGGGTAGAGCCCAGCTCGTCCACTATAAGTCTGTGATCAACTTTGCTCACCCAGACTTCTCACCGCGTGTCTCGTCCATTTTGACCGCAGCTCATCCGTTTCGCTTCACTCGCCCGCTCTGTGGGTGCGCCCACCTGTTGCATAGACCGCAGGGCCTTACATCCTCCCCCACCTGAAATCATTATTGTCCTCAACAATATCTCATTCCAGTAACCATCTGCCACCAAGATAACAACCAATCCTTGATCCGTGATATCAACTAGTCCATACACCACAAACATCCCCACAACATATGAAAAATAACCATCTCCACCATGTGTCATCCCATCATGAACTGTTGTCAAGATACTCCAACATAATGCTGACACATCTCTGCACACTGTCGACCCCCATGACTTGAACTAGTCGGGTGATCAGTCCAACTGTCACGCTCAAATCATAAGAATGCACATCCTTATGCCTACAGCACTCTTTTCTCAGACACTTCCACATCCTGGACTCACCAAGAATCTCCCCATGCTCAGGTCCATGGAAACTCCATCCCATCTACAACATGTCATGATGCTAATTCCAAGCCATTCCTGCATCATCTATTTTTCATACCTGCTCAACCTATTTAAAGGACTCACTGCCATGAGCAGCTAACAATGAGCCCCATCTTCTAAGTCATCTAAGAAGATGTGGAGGGAGTAGAGCCTGAATTCTCACGCTCACTAATCAACTCAATCCACCTATCTAGATCTTCAATCTCCATCCTCTGTAGATATGTAAGCCGATCCTCTTCTTGGACATTCAGCCTCACATAAACATCATTGTCATCGTCATCCTCAACTTCCTCCAACCTCCTAGACAAATCCAAGATACTATTGGATAGTGTCCTGATAACCTGTGACTATTCCATAAGCTTTGCCTCAGTAGTAGACAAATTCTTGCACACATTATTCATCTGCTTCTCATCCTCCATATGCATCACAACCAACTTACACTCATGTCTCGTCACACCGATGGTTGCAACACCAATGGGCACATCTTCCCTTCCATCGTAAATGTACAACTTCTTCAAATGTGGAACAATCATCACATCATATTGTTTGAAGAATTCCATTCCTAGCACAACTTCATATTCATCATTTTACACTATAGTGAAGTCAAATTTCCCGGTCCACTCACCAAGTGTTGTGTCCACCCTTTCAGCTACACCAATCATGGAATCAAGAGGAGAATTCACTATATTTATTTGTGCCTTCACTGGTAAAATTTTCAGCCCAATCCTTCTCACCACATCCTCACTCATGAAGTTGTGAGTAGCCCCACTATCCAACACAGTGAGCACATCTGCACTCCCAACCTTCATCTGAACATACTCCAAGCTATTCCTTTCTGGATCTCTTCGAGATACCACTTCGGTAGCAGCTGCAGCTCCAAGTATTTGCATCACCGCCATAGAAGTTTCTTCTTTCTTCACATTAAACTATGCCACTGTAGCCACTTTAGGTCTGGAAGGAAAATTCTTCCCCATATGTAGTTCCACACATATCCAACACTTCAATGGTTTCTTTGTCTTCGACTTATCATCTGATTTCGAAGCATCATCTTTCTTCTCTTTCGGCTTATCGAACTTCTTCTTTTTCTCATCAGAAGTTTCGTCATAATGCTCCACCAAATGATACACAACAAGAAAAGCCTCCTCAAGTGTCTTAATCTTCTGCCTCTTCACTTCATTGCATGCCCAAGGTTTCAGCCTAATGATAAAGTTGAACACCTTGTCCCTCTCCACCATGTCCGAAAGTTCATGTACTGCACTTGCAAACTCCTGTTGATATGTCTGCAGACTTTGTGTTTTCTTAATATACTTTATGTTAATCCTTGCATCCCATGTTCATCCTGAGGACTAAAGTGGGTCTGCAAAGCCTTCTTCATGTCATCCCATGGAGTTATGTCATCAGCACTACCACTGGTAATCTGATCCATCCTCCTTCGCCACCACATCTTAGCATCCTTCGTCCAAAATTGAGCAGCCACTTTCACTTTAGTCTTCACATCTGGTAAACCCAAGCATTCCAAGTATTGCTCCATATCCCACAAGAGTCTTCACACTTCTTTTACCATCAGAAGATTTTGGTTCCTTGACTTTCACATGAGGCACTCCTCCATCTAAGTTATGTCTCACAGCCTTCTTCAACACCGCTAGCTCATCCTTCTCTTCATCAAGAGATTTCTACAAGTTCAAGGTTTCTGCCAAACGTTGCTCTCTTGCCTTCCTAATCTCCTTGACTTCTTCTTCAAGTTGTGTATGCTTAAAGTCAGTACACTCATATTGGTCTCAGAGTTCATTGAATTCCTCTCTCATCTTCGCATTGCCTTCTTGATATTTAATGACCTCAACCACTTCGAAGTCCAGAAAGAATCCAATTCTTCCATCGTTTCCAATACCCTGTTTATTAAAGCCTCAGTTGCATTATGGCTAGATTCACCCAAAATATAAGATTCACCTGCCATCTCTGACATCATCTTCCTTCTTTGTGATCTAGTATAGACTGTCCACCATTCGCTAGATTCACTGCAAACTGAATCAACTCTTGATCAAAGATCAACTTCTTTCACCTACACTTCTCGAATCAGTTTCAACACCACTGTCACTTCACCAAGTTTCCTGCAAAACTTGAACCGGCTCTAATACCACTTGTCATGAAGTGCAAGTGTGTATCAGCTTCAACACTTCAACACCAGCTCGGATAACACTTGTCACGCCCCTACACTAGCGGTAATCTTCCAACCACACTATAGCAAGGTGCGGCACCACCGAACACTTTCTTTTCACCAATACTTACGTTCATTGACTATGTGTAACATTTTTAATTAGTTTTATTTTCGTTACCAAGTATTATATTAGTCCTTTATATAGATGAAAACCCATACATATTCATCCTCAACAACAATTAACATATACAATTGCACAACAGTATAAAGGGAGGGGAAACTCCCTGCAATATGAGTCTTCCCAAATCAATATATATGATTTTCACTTTTACAAAGTATAATTTAAATCTTGTGAAACCACAAATTCACACTTAGCCAAATTTCCAACTTCGTTGTGTCGTTTTCCCAACTCGGCTGCACCTCACCTTAACTGTGTCGCCTCATCTTGGTGCCCTCTGCACGAGTCACACCTCCGTTTCCCCAAACTAGCACTCCTTCATTTCGTTGTGCATGGCATGACCTACCCAGGTTGCCCATCCACACGTTCACTGTGTCAACGAACTCATCGTCGTGCACGGCATGCCCTACCCGGGTCGCCCATCTGCACGTTCACTCAGTGTTCACCTGTTCACCTCAACTCGTCGTCGGTGCACCCATTGTGCAACCCAGCTGGACTTGTCGAACCATCCACCGAATGCCTTCGCCTTCGTTCCACTCGTCTACCAACTCGTCGGCAAGTGCACCTGCCGTGCAGCCTTGCCTGACTCGCTGAACCGTGCCGAACACCTTCACTATTTCTTTCGTGTAGAGTCACCCGGCATCCGGGTTGATCACCTGTGGCTACCATAGTTACCTTCACCCTTCGCACTTGCTGCAACTCCTCCAAATTGTCACTTGAATTCTTGATGCTTCACCGATTTGTTGATGCCTCTCCATCCCACCGCACTGCCTATGTATATGGGTGGTGGGTGAGTCAAGCCACCAGGCCGACGCACGTTATACCACCCAGCCGAATCTCCACTTATGTTATGTGTTTGGTTGGCCCACCCAACTCGTGGGTGGCTGTACCCCTCCATCGCACTTTGGTTCAAGTCGACCAGCGGGTAGAGCCCAGCTCGTCCACTATAAGTCTGTGATCAACTTTTCTCGCCTAGACTTCTCACCGTGTGTCTCGTCCAGTTTGTTCGTAGCTCGTCCATTTCACTTCACTCGTCCGCTCTGTGCGTGTGCCCACCCGTTGCATAGACCGCAGGGCTTTACATCCTCCCCCACCTGAAATCATTGTTGTCCTCGACAATATCTCATCCCAGTAACCATCTGCCACCAAGATAACAACCAATCCTTGATCTGTGATATCAACTAGTCCGTACACCACAAACATCCCCGCAACATATGAAAAATAACCATCTCCACCATGAGTCATCCCATAATGAACTGTCGTCAAGATACTCCAACATAATGCTGACACATCTCTGCACACTGTCTACCGCTATGACTTGAACTAGTCGGGTGATCAGTCCAACTGTCACGCTCAAATCATAAGAATGCACATCCTTATGCCTACACCACTCTTTTCTCAGACTCTTCCACATCCTGGACTCACCAAGAATCTCCCCATGCTCAGGTCCATGGAAAATCCATCCCATCTACAACATGTCATGATGCTAATTCCAAGCCATTCCTTCATCATCTATTTTTCATACCTGCTCAGCCTATTTAAAGGACTCACTGCCATGAGAAGCTAACAATGAGCCCCATCTTCTAAGTCATCTAGGAAGATGTGGAAGGAGTAGAGCCTGAATTCTCACCCTCACTAATAAACTCAATCCACCTGTCTAGATCTTCAATCTCCATCCTCTGTAGATATGTAACCCGATCCTCCTCCTGGACATTCGGCCTCACATAAACATCATCGTCATCATCATCCTCAACTTCTTCCAACCTCCTAGACAAATCCAAGATACTATTGGATAGTGTCCTGATAACCTGTGACTATTCCGTAAGCTTTGCCTCAATAGTAGACAACTTCTTGCACACATTATTCATCCGCTTCTCATCCTCCATCTACATCACAACCAACTTACACTCATGTCTCGTCACACCAATGGTTGCAACACCAATGGGCACATCTTCCCTTCCATCGTAAATGTACGACTTCTTCAAATGTGGAACAATCATCGCATCATATTGTTTGAAGAATTCCATTCCCAGCACAACTTCATATTCATCATTTTACACTATAGTGAAGTCAAATTTCCCGGTCCACTCACCAAGTGTTGTGTCCACCCTTTCAGCTAATCCAATCATGGAATCAAGAGGAGAATTCACTATATTTATTTGTGCCTTCACTGGTAAAATTTTCAGCCCAATCCTTCTCACCACATCCTCACTCATGAAGTTGTGAGTAGCCCCACTATCCACCATAGTGAGCACATCTGCACTCCCAACCTTCATCTGAACATAATCCAAGCTATTCCTTTCTGGATCTCTTCGAGATACCACTTCGGTAGCAGCTGCAGCTCCTAGTATTTGCATCACCCCCATAGAAGTTTCTTCTTTATTCACATTAAACTATGCCACTATAGCCACTTTAGGTCTGGAAGGAAAATTCTTCCCCATATGTAGTTCCACACATATCCAACACTTCAATGGTTTCTTCGTCTTTGACTTATCATCTGATTTCGAAGCATCATCTTTCTTCTCTTTCGGCTTATCGAACTTCTTCTTTTTCTCATCAGAAGTTTCGTCATAATGCTCCACCAAATGATCCACAACAGGAAAAGCCTCCTCAAGTGTCTTAATCTCCTGCCTCTTCACTTCATTGCATGCCCAAGGTTTCAGCCCAATGATAAAGTTGAACACCTTGTCCCTCTCCACCATGTCCGAAAGTTCGTGAACTGCACTTGCAAACTCCAGTTGATATGTCTGCAGACTTTCTATTTGCTTAATATACTTTATGTTCATCCTTGCATCCCATGTTCATCTTGAGGACTAAAGTGGGTCTGCAAATCCTTCTTCATGTCATCCCATGGAGTTATGTCATCAGCACTACCACTGGTAATCTGATCCATCCTCCTTCGCCACCACATCTTAGCATCCTTCATCCGGAATTGAGCAACCACTTTAACTTTAGTCTCCACATCTGGTAAACCCAAGCATTCCAACTATTGCTCCATATCCCACAAAAAGTTACCAAGAGTCTTCACACTTCTTGCACCATCAGAAGATTCTGATTCCTTGACTTTCACATGAGGCACTCCTCCACCTAAGTTATGTCTCACAGGCTTCTTCAACACTGCTATCTCATCCTTCTCTTCATCAAGAGATTTCTACAAGTTCAAGGTTTCTGCCAAACCTTGCTCTCTTGCCTTCCTAATCTCCTTGAATTCTTCTTCAAGTTGTGTATGCTTAAAGTCAGTATACTCATATTGGTCTCAGAGTTCATTGAATTCCTCTCTCATCTTCGCATTGCCTTCTTGATCTTTAATGACCTCAACCACTTTGAAGTCCAGAAAGAATCCAATTCTTCCATCATTTCCAATACCTTGTTTATTAAAGCCTCGGTTGCATTATGGCTAGATTCACCCACAATATGAGATTCAACTGCCATCTCTGACATCATCTTCCTTATTTGTGATCTAGTATAGACTGTCCACCATTCGCCAGATTCCCTGCAAACTGAATCAGCTCTTGATCAAAGATCAACTTCTTTCACCTACACTTCCCGAATCAGTTTCAACACCACTGTCACTTCACCAAGTTTCCTGCAAAACTTGAACCAGCTCTAATACCACTTGTCATGAAGTGCAAGTGTGTATCAGCTTCAACACTTCAACACCAGCTCGGATAACACTTGTCACGCCCCTACACTAGCGGTAATCTTCCAACCACACTATAGCATGGTGCGGCACCACCAAACACTTTCTTTTCACCAATACTTATGTTCATTGACTACGCCTAACATTTTACTTAGTTTTATTTTCGTTACCAAGTATTATATTAGTCCTTTATATAGATGAAAACCCATACATATTCATCCTCAACAATAATTAACATATACAATTGCACAACAGTATAAAGGGAGGGGCAACTCCCTGCAATATGAGTCTTCCCAAATATATATATATGATTTTCACTTTTACAAAGTATAATTTAAATCTTGTGAAACCACAAATTCACACTTAGCCAAATTTCCAACTTCGTTTTCCAAACTCGAGCGTGCCTCGCCTTAACTGTGTCGCCTCACCTTGGTGCCCTCTGCATGAGTCACACCACCGTTTCACCAAACTAGCTCTCCTTCATTTCGTTGTGCATGGCATGACCTACCCAAGTTGTCCATCCACACGTTCACTGTGTCAACGAACTCATCGTCGTGCATGGCATGCCCTACCCGAGTCGCCCGTCTGCACGTTCACTCGGTGTTCACCTGTTCACCTCAACTCGTCGTCGGTGCACCCATCGTGCAACCCAGCTGGACTTTTTGAACCATCCACCGAACGCCTTCGCCTTCATTCTGCTCGTCTACCAACTCGTCGGCAAGTTCACCTGCCGTGCAGCCTTGCCTGACTCGCTGAACCGTGCCGAACAACTTCACTATTTCTTCCGTGTGGAGTCACCCGACATCCGGGTTGATCACCTGTGGCTACAATAGTTACCTTCACCCTTCGCACTTGCAACTCCTCCAAATTGTCACTTGAATTCTTGATGCTTCACCGATTTGTTGATGCCTCTCCATCCCACTGCACTGCCTACGTATATGGGTGGTGGGCGAGTCAGCCCACCCAGCCGACGCATGTTATACCGCCCAGCTGACTCTCCACTTATGTTATGTGCTTGGTTGGCCCACCCAACTCGTGGGTGGCTGTACCCCTCCATCGCACTTTGGTTCAAGTCGGCCAGCGGGTAGAGCCCAACTCGTCCACTATAAGTCTGCGATCAACTTTGCTCGCCCGGACTTCTCACCGTGTGTCTCGTCCAATTTGATCGCAGCTCGTCCATTTTGCTTGACTCGTCCTCTCTATGCGTGCACCCACCCATTGCATAGACCGTAGGGCCTTACATCCTCCCCCACCTGAAATCATTGTTGCCCTAGACAATATCTCATCCCAGTAACCATCTGCCACCAAGATAACAACCAATTCTTGATCCGTGTTATCAACTAGTCCATACACCACAAACATCCCCACAACATATGAAAAACAACCATCTCCACCACGGGTCATCCCATCATGAACTGTCATCAAGATACTCCAACATAATGCTGACACATCTCTACACACTGTCGACCCCTATGACTTGAACTAGTCGGGTGATCAGTCCAACTGTCACGCTCAAATCATAAGAATGCACATCCTTATGCCTACACCACTGTTTTCTCAGACTCTTCCACATCCTGGAATCACCAAGAATCTCCCCATGCTCAGGTCCATGGAAACTCCATCCCATCTACAACATGTCATGATGCTAATTCCAAGCCATTCCTGCATCATCTATTTTTCATACCCGCTCAACCTATTAAAAGGACTCACTGCCATGAGCAGCTAACAATGAGCCCCATCTTCTAAATCATCTAAGAAGATGTGGAGGGAGTAGAGCTTGAATTCTCACCCTCACTAATCAATTCAATCCACCTGTCTAGATCTTCAATCTCCATCCTCTGTAGATATGTAAGCCGATCCTCCTCCTGGACATTTGGCCTCACATAAACATCATCGTCATCGTCATCCTCAACTTCCTCCAACCTCCTATACAAATCCAAGATACTATTGGATAGTGTCCTGATAACCTGTGACTATTCCGTAAGCTTTTCCTCAGCAGTTGACAACTTCTTACACACATTATTCATCTGTTTCTCATCCTCCATCTGCATCACAACCAACTTACACTCATGTCTCGTCACACCGATGGTTGCAACACCAATGGGCACATCTTCCCTTCCATCGTAAATGTACAACTTCTTCAAATGTGGAACAATCATCGCATCATATTGTTTGAAGAATTCCATTCCCAGCACAACTTCATATTCATCATTTTACACTATAGTGAAGTCAAATTTTCCAGTCCACTCACCAAGTGTTGTGTCCACCCTTTCAGCTACACCAATCATGGAATCAAGAGGAGAATTCACTATATTTATTTGTGCCTTCACTGGTAAAATTTTCAGCCCAATCCTTCTCACCACATCCTCACTCATGAAGTTGTGAGTAGCCCCACTATCCACCACAGTGAGCACATCTGCACTCCCAACCTTCATCTGAACATACTCCAAGCTATTCCTTTCTCGATCTCTTCGAGATACGACTTCGGTAGCAGCTGCAGCTCCAAGTATTTGCATCACCCCCATAGAAGTTTCTTCTTTCTTCACATTAAGCTATGCCACTGTAGCCACTTTAGGTCTGGAAGGATAATTTTTCCCCATATGTAGTTCCACACATATCCAACACTTCAATGGTTTCTTCATCTTCGACTTATCATCTGATTTCGAAGCATAATCTTTCTTCTCTTTCGTCTTATCGAACTTCTTCTTTTTCTCATCAGAAGTTTCGTCATAATGCTCCACCAAATGATCCACAATAGGAAAAGCCTCCTCAAGTGTCTTAATCTTCTGCCCCTTCACTTCATTGCATGCCCAAGGTTTCAGCCCAATGATAAAGTTGAACACCTTGTCCCTCTCCACCATGTCCGAAAGTTCATGTACTACACTTGCAAACTCCTTTTGATATGTCTGCAGACTTTGTGTTTACTTAATATACTTTAAGTTCGTCCTTGCATCCCATGTTCATCCTGAGGACTAAAGTGGGTCTGCAAAGCCTTCTTCATGTCATCCCATGGAGTTATGTCATCAGCACTACCACTGGTAATCTGATCCATCCTCCTTCGCCACCACATCTTAGCATCCTTTGTCCGGAATTGAGCAACCACTTTCACTTTAGTCTCCACATCTTGTAAACCCAAGCATTCTAAGTATTGCTCCATATCCCACAAAATGTTACCAAGAGTCTTCACACTTCTTTTACCATCAGAAGATTCGGATTCCTTGACTTTCACATGAGGCACTCCTCCACCTAAGTTATGTCTCACAACCTTCTTCAACACCGCTATCTCATCCTTCTCTTCATCAGGAGATTTCTACAAGTTCAAGGTTTCTGCCAAACCTTGCTCTCTTGCCTTCCTAATCTCCTTGACTTCTTCTTCAAGTTGTGTATGCTTAAAGTCAGTATACTCATATTGGTCTCAGATTTCATTGAATTCCTCTCTCATCTTTGCATTGCCTTCTTGATTTTAATGACCTCAACCACTTCGAAGTCCAGAAAGAATCCAATTCTTCCATCGTTTCCAATACCCTGTTTATTAAAGCCTCGGTTGCATTATGGCTAGATTCACCCAAAATATGAGATTCACCTGCCATCTCTGACATCATCTTCCTTCTTTGTGATCTAGTATAGACTGTCCACCATTTGCTAGATTCCCTGCAAACTGAATCAGCTCTTGATCAAAGATCAACTTCTTTCACCTACACTTCTCGAATCAGTTTCAACACCACTGTCACTTCACCAAGTTTCCTGCAAAACTTGAACCAGCTCTAATACCACTTGTCATGAAGTGCAAGTGTGTATCAGCTTCAACACTTCAACACCAGCTCGGATAACACTTGTCACGCCCCTACACTAGCGGTAATCTTCCAACCACACTATAGCAAGGTGCGGCACCACCGAACACTTTCTTTTCACCAATACTTATGTTCATTGACTATGCGTAACATTTTTACTTAGTTTTATTTTCGTTACCAAGTATTATAGTAGTCCTTTATACAGATGAAAACCCATACAACATATACAATTTCACAACAGTATAAAGGGAGGGGCAACTCCCTGCAATATGAGTCTTCCCAAATCAATATATATGATTTTCACTTTTACAAAGTATAATTTAAATCTTGTGAAACCAAAAATTCACACTTAGCCAAATTTCCAACTTCGCTGTGTCGTTTTCCCAACTCGGGCGCGCCTCGCCTTAACTTTGTCGCCTCACCTTGGTGCCCTCTGCACGAGTCACACCTCTGTTTCACCAAACTAGCACTGCTTCATTTCGTTGTGCATGGCATGACCTACCCAGGTTTCCCATCCACACGTTCACTGTGTCAACCAACTCATCGTTGTGCACGACATACCCTACCTGGGTCGCCCGTCTGCATGTTCACTCGGTGTTCACCTGTTCACCTCAACTCGTCATCGGTGCACCCATCGTGCAACCCAGCTGGACTTGTCGAACCATCCACCCTTTGCACTTGCTGTAACTCCTCCAAATTGTCACTTGAATTCTTAATGCTTCACCGATTTGTTGATGCCTTTCCATCCCACCGCACCGCCTATGTATATGGGTGGTGGGCGAGTCAAGCCACCTGGTTGACTCACATGATACCACCCGGCTGACTCTTCACTTATGTTATCTGTTTGGTTGGCCCACCCAACTCGTTGGTGGCTGCACCCCTCCATCGCACTTTTGTTCAAGTCGGCCAGTGGGTCGAGCCCAGCTTGGCTGCTATAAGTCTATGATCAACTTTGCTTGCACACACTTCTCATTGTGTGTCTTGCCCATTTTGACCGAAGCTCATCCGTTTCGGTTCACTCATCCGCTCGGTTGGTGCGCTCGCCCGTTGCATAGACCACAGGGCCTTACATCCTCCCCCACCTGAAATCATTGTTATCCTCAACAATATCTCATCCCAGTAACCATACACCACCAAGATAACAACCAATCCTTGATCCATGATATCAACCATTCCATACACTACAAACATCCCTGCAACATATGAAAAACGATCGTCTCCACCATGTGTCGTCTTGTCATGAACTGTCGTCAAGATACTCCAACATAATGCTGACACATCTCTACACATTGTCGGCCCCCATGACTCGAACTAGTCGAGTGATCAGTCCAACTGTCACGCTCAAATCATAAGAAGGCACATCGTTATGCCTACACCACTCTTTTCTCAGACTCTGCCACATCTTGGACTCACCAAGAATCTCTCCATGCTTAGGTCCATGGAAACTCCATCCAATCTACAACATGTCATGATGATAATGCCAAGCCATTACTCTATCATCTATTTGTCATACCTGCTCAACCTATTTAAAGGACTTACTGCCATGAGCAACTAACAATGAGCCCCATCTTCTAATTCATCTAAGAAGATGTGGAGGGACTAGAGCCTGAAGGCTCACATCACTAATCAGCTCAATCCGCCTGTCTGGATCTTCTATCTCCATCCTCTGTAGATATGCAACCCGATCCTCCTCCTAGACATTTGACCTCACATAAACATCATCATCATCGTCATCCTCAACTTCCTCCAACCTCCTAAACAAATCGAAGATACTATAGGATAGTGTCCTGATAAGCTGTGATTGTTCCGTAAGCTTTGCCTTAGCAGTAGAAAACCACTTACACACATCATTCATCCGCTTCTCATCCTCCATCTACATCATGGCCAACTTACACTCAGGTCTCGTCACACCAATGGTTGCAACACCAATGGGTACATCTTCCCTTCCATCGTAAATGTACAACTTCTTCAAATGTGGAACAATCATCGCATCATATAGTTTGAAGAATTCCATTCCCAGCATAGCTTCATAGTCATCAATCCACACTATAGTGAAGTCGACTTTCCCGGTCCACTCACCAAGTGTTGTATCCACCGTTTCAGCTACACAAATCACGGAATCAGGAGGAGAATTCACTATCTTTATTTGTGCCTTCACTGGTACAAATTTCAACCCAAAATTTCTCGCAATATCCTCACTCATGAAGTTTTGAGTAGCCCCACTATCCACCATAGTGAGCACATCTGCACTCCCAACCTTCATCCAAACATACTCCAATATGTTCCTTTCCAGATCTCTTTGAGAGACCACTTCTGTAGCAGCTGTAGCTCCAAATATCTACATCAACCCCACAAAAGTTTCTTCTTTATTCGCATTAGATTGTGCCACTGTAGCCACTTTCAGTCTGGAAGGACAATTCTTCACCGTATGTGGTTCTGCACATATCCAAAACTTCAATGGTTTTTCATCTTCGACTTATCATCTGATTTCGGAGCATCATCTTTCTTCTCTTTCGGATTATCAAACTTCTTCTTTTTCTCATCAGAAGTTTCATCATAATTCTCCACCAAATGATCCACAGTAGAAAAATCCTCCTCAAGTGTCTTAATCTTCTGCCTCCTCACTTCATTGCATGCCCAAGGTTTCATCCCAATGATAGAGTTGAACACCTTGTCCCTCTCCGCCATGTCTGAAAGCTCCACAACTGCACTTGCAAACTCCTGCTGATATGTCTGCAGACTTTCCATTTGCTTAATATACTTTATCTTCATCCTTGCATCCCATGTTTCATCCTGAGGATTGAAGTGGGTCTGCAAAGCCTTCTTCATGTCATCCCACAAAGTTATGTCATCAACACTACCACCGCTAATCTGATCCATCCTCCTTCACCAACACATCTTAGCATCCTTCGTCAGGAATTGAGCAGCCACTTTCACTTTAGTCTCCTCATCTGGTAAACCCAAGCATTCCAAGTATTGCTCCATATCCCACAAAAAGTTACCAAGAGTCTTAAAACTTGTTTGTGAGAATAATTACAGCAAAATCACATAAAAAATCATCTATCAACGCATTCCAAACCAACCAGTGTGGTTCATTGTCAGGACAAGTTGAAGATCCAATCCGAGCGATAAGTTAAATAGGGACAATAGGCATCCTTGCATCGCTTAAGGCAGTGGATTCTCTGTGTAGGGAAATTATTATAGAATTGAGACTTCTATGATCGGTAATATGTTTGTGAGAATAATTTCTGCAAAATCACATAAAAAACCATTTGTCGACGCGTTTCAAACCAACCCATGTGGTTCATCATTAGGACAAGTTCAAGATCCAATCTGAGAGATAAGTTAAATAGGGACAGTAAGCATCCCTACATCACTTAATGCAGTGGCTTCTCTATGCAGCGAAATTATTATAGAATTGAGACTTCTTTGATCCATAATATGTTCATGAGAATAATTTTGGAAAAATCACATAAAAAATCATTTGTCGACGCATTTCAAACCAACCAGTGTGGTTCATCGTCAGGACAAGTTGAAGATCCAATCTGAGTGATAAGTTAAATAGGGATAGCAGGAATCCCTACACTGCTTAATGCAGTGGCTTCCCTGTGCAGGGAAATTATTATAAAATTAAGACTTCTTTGATCCATAATATGTTTGTGAGAATAATTTCAGCAAAATCACGAAAAAATCATTTTTCGATGCATTCGAAACCAACCAGTGTGGTTCATCTTCAGGACAAGTTGAAGATCCAATCTGAGCGATAAGTTAAATAGGGACAATATGCATCCTTGCATCGCTTAATGCAGTGGCTTCTCCGTGTAGGGAAATTATTATAGAATTGAGACTTCTGTGATCCATAATATGTTTGTGAGAATAATTTCGGAAAAATCACATAAAAAATCATTTGTCGACGCGTTTCAAACCAACCAGTGTGGTTCATCGTCAAGACAAGTTGAAGATCCAATCTGAGCGATAAGTTAAATAGGGAGAGTATGCATCCTTGCATCGCTTAATGCAGTGGCTTCTCCGTGCAGGGAAATTATTATAGAATTGAGACTTTTGTGATCCATAATATGTTTGTGAGAATAATTTCGGCAAAATCACATAAACAATCATTTTTCAACACGTTTCAAACCAACCATTGTGGTCCATCGTTAGGACAAGTTGAAGAACCAATTTGAGCAATAAGTTAAATAGGGACAGCAGGCATCCCTGCATCGCTTAATATAGTGGCTTCTCTGTGGAGGGAATTTATTATAGAATTGAGACTTCTATAATCCATAATATGTTTGTGAGAATAATTTCAGCAAAATCACATAAAAAATCATTTGTCGATGTATTTCAAGCCAACCAGTGTGGTTCATTGTCATGACAAGTTGAAGATCAAATCCGAGCGATAAGTTAAATAGGGATAGCAGGCGTCCATGCATCGCTTAATGCAGTGGCTTCTTTGTGCAGGGAAATTATTATAGAATTGAGATTTCTGTGATCCATAATATGTTCGTGAGAATAATTTCAGCAAAATCACATAAAAAATCATTTGTTGACGCGTTTCAAACCAACCAGTGTGGTTCATCGTTAGGACAAGTTGAAGATCCAATATGAGCGATAAGTTAAATAGGGATAGCAGGCATCCTTGCATCACTTAATGCAATGGCTTCTTAGTGCAGGGAAATTATTATAGAATTGAGACTTCTGTGATCCATAATATGTTTGTGAGAATAATTTCGACAAAATCACATAAAAAATCATTTGTCAACATGTTTCAAACCAACCAGTGTGGTTTATCGTCAGGACAAGTTGAAGATCCAATCTAAGTGATAAGTTAAATAGGGACAATAGGCATCCCTGCATCGCTTAATGTAGTGGCTTCTTCATGCAGGGAAATTATTATAGAATTGAGAATTCTATGATCCATAATATGTTCGTGAGAATAATTTTGGCAAAATCACATAAAAAATCATTTGTCGACACGTTTCAAACGAACCAATGTGGTTCATCGTCAGGACAAGTTGAAGATCCATCTGAGCGATAAGTTAAATAGGGACAACAGGCATCCCTACATCGCTTAATGTAATGGCTTCTCTGTGCAGGAAAATTATTATAGAATTGAGATTACTGTGATCCACAATATGTTTGTGAGAATAATTTCGGAAAAATCACATAAAAAATGATTTTTCAACACATTTCAAACCAACCAGTGTGGTTCATCGTTAGGAAAAGTTGAAGATCCAATCTGATCAATAAGTTAAATAGGGACAACAAGCATCCCTACATCGCTTAATGCAGTGGCTTCTCCATGCAGGGAAATTATTATAGAATTGAAACTTCTGTGATCCATAATATGTTTGTGAGAATAATTTCGACAAAATCACATAAAAACTCATTTGTCGACGCGTTTCAAACCAACCAGTCTTCACACTTCTTGTACCATCATAAGATTCTGGTTCCTTGACTTTCACATGAGGCACTCCTCCACCTGAGTTATGTCTCACGGCCTTCTTCAACTCCGCTATCTCATCCTTCACTTCATCAAGAGATTTCTGCAAGTTCAAGATTTCTGCTAAACCTTGGTCTCTTGCGTTCCCAATCTCCTTGACTTCTTCTTCAACTTTTGTATGCTTAAATTTAGTATACTCATATCGGTCTGAAAGTTCATCGAATTCCTCTCTCATCTTCTCATTTCCTTCTTGATCTTTAATGACCTCAGCCACTCTCGAAGTCCAGAAAGAATCCAATTCTTCCATCCTTTCCAATACCCTATTTATGAAAGCCACAGTTACATTGTGGCTATATTCACCCACAATATGAGATTCACCTGCCACCTTTTCCATCAGCTTCCTTCTTTGTGATCTAGTATAGACCATCCACCATTCACTAGATTCCCTACAAACTAAATTAGCTCTTGATCAAAGATCAACTTCTTTCACCTGCACTTCCTGAATCAGTTTCGACACCACTGTCACTTCACCAAGTTTCCTACAAACTTGAACCAGCTCTGATACCACTTGTCACGAAGTGCAAGTGTGTATTAGCTTCAACACTTCAACACCAGCTCTGATACCACTTGTCACGCCCCTACACTAGCGGTAATCTTCCAACCACACTATAGCGAGGTGCGGAACCACCAAACACTTTCTTTTCACCAATAATTATGTTCATGGACTATGCCTAACATTCGTACTCAGTTTTATTTTGTTACCAAGTATTGTTTTAGTCCTTTATATAGATGAAAACCCATACATATTCATCATCAACTGCAATTAACATATACAATTTCACAACAGTATAAAGGGAGGGGCAAATCCCTTCAATATGAGTCTACCTGAATCAATATATATAATTTCTCACTTTTACAAAGTCTAAGTGAAATCTTGGGAAACCCCAAATTCACACTTAGCCAAATTTTCAACTTCGTCGTGTCATTTTCCCAACTCGGGTGCACCTCGTCGTAACTGTGTTGCCTCACCTGGGTCTCCTCCGTACGAGTCACACCTCCATTTCACCAAATCGGCACTCCTTCATTTCATCGTGCATGGGACACCCTACCCAGGTCACCCATCTGCACGTTCACCATGTCAACCAACTCTTTTTCATGCACGATGCGCCCTACTTGGGTCGCCCATCTGCACGTTCACCAGGCGTTCACCCGATCACCTCAACTCGTCGATAGTGCACCCCTCATGCATCCCTACCTGACTCGTCGAACCATCCACTGAACACCTTAACCTCCATTCAAATCATCTATCAACTCATCGTCAAGCGCACCCATCATGCAGCCTTGCCTGACTTACCGAACTGTGCTGAACGCCTTCACCATTTCTTCCCTGTGGAGTCACCCGGCATGCAGGTTCATGACCTGTGGCTACCCCAGTCACCTTCGCCCTTCGCACTTGCTGCGACTCCTCCAACTCCTTACTTAAATGATTGATGCTTCACTTATTTGTTGATGCCTTTCCATCCCACCGCACCGCCTATGTATATGGGTGGTGGGCAAGTCAAGCCACCCGACCGAATCTCCACTTATGTTATGTGTTTGGTCAGCCCGCCCAACTCGTTGGTGGCCGCACCCGTCCATTGCACTTTGGTTCAAGTTGGCCAGCGCATCGAGCCCAGTTCGCCCGCTATAAGTCCGTGACCAACTTTTCTCACCCACACTTCTCACTATGTGTCTCACCCGTTTTGACCACAACTCATCCGTTTCTCTTCGCTCGTCCGCTCGGGGGGTGCGCCCGCCCATCGCATAGATCGCAAGGCCTTACACAATGGCTCGCGGGGGTTGCGATGTGATTCTAGGAATCACCCTGCCCTCCGGCCCACCCCAGTAGACCAACGGCCCGTGGGGGTGGAAATCACCCCGCCCTGCACCCTACCTAAGCTGTCACGCCCCTATACTGGCGATAATCTTCCAACTGCACTATAGTGAGGTGTAGCACCACTCACCACTTTCTTTTCACCAATACTTATGACCGTGGACTACACCTAACATTCATACTTAGTTTATTTTTTGCTTACCAAGTATTAGTTTATCCTTTATACATGATAAAAACCAATACACATTCATCAAAACAACATTAACACATGTAAATGCACAACAATACAAAGAGAGGGGAAACTGCCTAAAATATGTGTCTGCCCGATTCAATATATATAATCTTCACTTTTATAAAGTACAAGTTAAATCTTGGGAGACCCCAAATTTACACTTAGCCAAATTGTCACAACTTCGGAAAACTCGGTTGCCCAACTCGTTGGCACCGCCGAACGGTCGCTGCACGACTCACCCAACACCTCAGTCACCCTTCGCACGTTTCCACCTAGCTCATTCTCATTCATTTAGCAAACACCCAAACTGTGTTACCCTACCTGACATTATTGTTTAGCCCAACCGTTCCTTCATTTGGCGGGCGCACATGCACCCGTGTCGCCACTTGCCCGAACTCTCATTCATGGTTTCGACCTCCCTTTGTTCGGTGGGCCACATGTAGTATCGCCTACACAAACTCCTGTTTGTGACCTCCAGTTTAACCACCCTTCATTCGGCTAATGCCCTCATCGTGTCATCCTGCATGAAATACCAATCTTCGTTCAACCCTGCATGGATGCCCTACCCAGGTCACCCATTGTTCAGCTCTGCATGAATGCCCAACTCGTGTTTCTCATCGTACAACTCTGCATGGAATCCCAACTCTAGTCACCTGTCGTGAAACCCTGCACAGATGCCCAATCTAGGCGCGTGCTACACCACCGTGTCACTGATGCCCTATATGGGCATGCTCTGCATGACCAATGTCTCCATCTAAACTTTGACACCTACAGCTCACCCTCACACTTCTTTGCTCTTCCTTGGCTTCCCAAGAGATCTGTGTCCAAATTGCTTGCCTCTCCAACTCTAAAACTCATCCAACTTATAGTCTTCACATGCCATGATGATGTGCCCAGCCAACCTGCCATAACATGCTCCTCCCATTGGCTTCACCCTTTCCACAACATGTTGGCTTGCCCATCTCCATGGTCAGGTGCGCCATCGTTCAGCCAGTCCACCCATCAGCCCGCCAATTGTGCGGGGCACCCAGGACCGCCTACCCGATATATATATCTCCACACTCAAAACTCATCGCATTTCACTTTTTCCACTTTGCCTGACTCCACCGTGACCGCAGCTCGCCCATCTGTACACCTTACAACTAGTGGTCCTCACATTCTCCCCCACTTGAAACCATTATCGTCCTCGAGAATTCCCCATCTCGACAACCACCTGTCACCAAGATATCCATACCAAGGCATATACACCACCGATATGTCATACATCGGAAAACCATCTCAATCCATGATCATCAACCGCCTTGTCGCAATCTTCACATGCTGCTCCCATTATGGAAGGTTGGTCCCTCCATCTCAAGCTACACGCCCATTGCAACATATCGTGTCGACCTCATCATGTAATGTCATTGTGTGAACTGCTACCAGGATATTCCAACATAATGCTAACACATCTCTGTACATGCTATAGCCCCCATGACTTGAACTAGTTGGGCAGCTAATCCAACCGTCACACCCAAACCATGAGAATGAACATCCTCATGCCATCATCAGTTGCTTCTCAAAACATCTTGTCACATCCTCAACTCGATCAAGAATCCATCTACATATAAGTGTAAGCCATGCTCAGGTCTATGAAGTAATCTCCATCTCATCTGCAACATGCTATCCATGATGTTTGATGTCAATGTGCTGCATGAAATCAGCCACATCTATCCAACATCATCATCCATCTGCAAAACATCCATCTCCTCAAAGTGAAGAGATCCTCTCATCAACCCCAACTCTCTATGTGCCACATCCAAGTCCATGAAGCAACCTCCATCATATCTGTAATGTGCCATCCCTTAAGTCTATTATAGAAACAAGTATACACCTGTCTCATCTCCCATGTGCTTCCTATGATCATATATCAATAAGCTCCCATGTGTCAAAAGTGGTCAAGTCTCGGCTCAACCCATGCCCAAGTGTTACCACCAAAGCATCATCATCGTTGCAACTCTATCACTCTAAAGTGTCTCATATCGATCCTCCACATCAAGTCACTCTTTCAAGCATGCCCATACATGTAATCAAAAGTATGCACCCCATCCTGCATCAATGTCTCTGACCTCATATCCTCAATGCATCAGATCCTCTAAGTCCACCATATATGAAGTCCCCAAAAGTCACAACCTCATGTCATCGTGGGCTCCATGAGTCATCTCCAACCAACAATCTAGCAAGCATACAATTTTCGGCCCAAAGGTCTCTGCAATATGCCTCAACTCTCCATGCAGCAGGAATGCTCCATAGTCTGCTCACAAATCCAACCAAGTCCATGGCCTTGTTGTATAAGAGTGCACAACCTCTCCATTAGCTCATAAGTAATAAGTCTCCATGTCACACCAACAAATCAACCTACACAACATCCCTGCCTTGGAACTCCTCATTGGATGCCCATAAGTGACACCTATACAAGTGCTCCTGCAAAATGTCCCTGCATAAGAGTGCCCTGCTCGATGTCTCCAACCTGATGTCCATGATTAAGTTGCCCATGTTGTCCAACTAGGTAGACCCATCACAACAATCGGTAACCATCATCCAAGTCTGCCAATCGAGTCTAGTGAACTCAGTCACCCAACCATATCATCAACATATGAGTCTCTCCACCATGGCTCCCCCACTAAAGGTTCCACCAAGACATCCTCTTGGTCTTGGTCATGAGAAGTCCACCCAAGTATCATCATACTCAAATGTGTGCCCTCTTCCAATCTGTCCATGAGTCATGCCGGACACTTAGCCAATTCTCCATGTGGCTAAAGCATGACCCATTCCTCTGCAATGATCATCATGTTCCTCCCTTGTCAAGGGCCCTTGTACCTTCTACCATAAGGTCACAAACAACCTAACAAAGTCCTGCAACGGTCAACAATCCTTGCTTCTTCATACAAGGTCTCATTGTAGACATCCATGGTAAGATACTCCCTTGCATAGGCAAACTAATTTTTCCCTTCCTTGCATACAGTTCATCTACCAAATGCTTGACTGAAACACAAGTATCAATAGTACTTACATCATCATGAGGTTCCTCCATGTGAGTTTCCTCATCCATCCATGTCTGCAAACTGCACGATCCTAGTCCAACTTGATCCATCTCAAGTTAATCCTTTGCCATTATCATATTTGCAGCATCCTCCTATTGGCCCTTTAGTTCTTCAAGTTCTTCCCTGATCTTCGAACAACCTTCCTGAATCATCATATTGTCAGCCTTCATCGAAGTCCATCCAGAAATCCATCTACTCATTTGTTCCAACACTTTGTACTGGAAAGCTTCACCTGTATTATGGATAGATTTACTTGCCATAGGTCCTTCTACCATCTCGACCATCCACTTTCCTGCAACCTGAATCACCCTTCAAATTTCTTCACCATTCACCAAGTTCTCCCTATAATACTGAACCATCTCTTGATTCCCCCTGTCAGTGAGATCAAATTCCTTCACTTGCACTTCACCTGAATCAACTCTGATACCACTTGTCATGAAGTGCAAGTGTGTATCAGCTTCAACACTTCAACAACAGCGCTGATACCAATTGTCACGAAGTGAAAGTGTGTATCAACTCTTCGTCATACACCAACCTCTGATACCACTTGTCATGCCCCTATATTGGCGGTAATCTTCCAACCGCACTATAGCGAGGTGTGGCACCACCGACCACTTTCTTTTCACCAATACTTATGACCGTGGACTACGCCTAACATTCATACTTAGTTTATTTTTCTTTTACCAAGTATTAGTTTATCCTTTATACATGATGAAAACCCATACACATTCATCAAAACAACATTAAAAAATGTAAATGCACAACACTGTAAAGGGAGGGGCAACTCCCTGCAATATGAGTCTACCCGAATCAATATATATATATATATATATATATATATATAGTCTTCACTTTTTTAAAGCACAAGTTAAATCTTGGGAAACCCCAAATTTACACTTAGCCAAATTTTCACAACTTCGGAAAACTTGGTTTCCCAGCTTGTCGGCACCTTCGAACGGTCACCGCATGACTCGACCAACACTTCATTCACCCATCGCACATTTTCACCTAGCTCATTCACCATTCATTTAGAAAATTCCCAAACTGTGTTACCCTACCGGACATTATTGTTCAACCCAACTGTTCCTTTGTTCGGCGGGCACACACACACCCGTGTCACCACTCGCCCAAACTCTCGTTCATGATTTTGACCTCCCTTCATTCGGTGGGCCGCACGTAGTACCACCTACACAAACCCCTGTTCACGATCTTTCGTTCAACCACCCTTCATTCAGCTAATGCCCTCACCGTGTCATCTTGCACGAACTCCCAATCTCCGTTCAGCCCTGCACGGACACCCTACCCAGGACGCCTGTCATTCAGCTCTGCACAGATGCCCAACTCGGGTTTCCTGTGACGGCCATGAGCTGCAGGATGCGTGGATGGGTGAGCTACGGCCATGGTGGAGTCACGCGAAGTGTTTTGGAGTTATGCGATGGAGAAATGATGAGTTGAGTTTATATCGGGTAGGCGGTCCTGGGGTGCCCTGCATGATGGGCGGGCCGATGGGTGGACTGGCTGAAGATGGGCAGGTTGATGCATTGTGGAAAGGCTGAAGCCGATGAGAGGAGTGTGTTATGGTAGGTTAGCTGGGAACATAGACATGGCGTGCAAAGAGTATAAGTTGGATGAGTTTTGGAGGAGTTCAACACAAGTTCGATCAACGAACTCACAAGGAGTTTTGTGGTTGGACAAGGTGGAGAGTTCTATGATGAGTAGCTGAAGTGTAGGTGCAAAGGTGACAGTGGCCAACTACAGGTCATGAGCCCACAGAATAGGTGAGTCGGAGGAAATTACGGTTGACACAGGTAGCATGCATGAACGTTGGTGGGGAGAACTGCGGAGGGAATTTGTTGAACGGTGTGTGTAGCGCCTAGGAAAGTGTGCACGAAGGTAGGCTGGGTGACCCACGGAGGGCATCGGGTGCACGAACTCATGAAACGCTAGGTGATCATGCAGATGGGTAACCCAAGTAGGGCACAACATGCATGATGAGTTGGTTGACACGGTGAACATGCAGACAGGTGACCTGGGTAGGGTGCGGCATGCACGACGAAACGATGGAAATGAAGTGGGGTGTTTTGGGTGTTTGAACTAAAGGTTGTAAAAAGGAGTTGGCCAGGGAGTACTACATGCAGCCCACCGAATAAAGGGAGGTTGAAACCTTGAATGAGAGTTCAGGAGAGTGGCGACACGGGTGCATGTGCGCCTGCCAAATGAAGGAACTATTGGGCTGAACAATAATGTCATGTAGGGTAACACAGTTTGGGTGTTCGCTGAACAAACGGTGAATGAGCCGGTTGAAGATGTGCGATGGGTGAACAAAGAGTTGGCTAGAACGTGTAGTGACCATTCAGGTAGGCTGATGAGCTAGGAAACAGAGTTTTTTGAAGTTGGAAAATTGGCTAAGTGTAAATTTGGGGTTTTCAAAGATTTAACTTATACTTTGTAAAAGTGAAGATTATATATATTGATTCGAGCATACTCATATTGCGGGGAGTTGCCCCTCCCTTTATATTGTTGTGTATTTCTACTTGTATAATGTTGTTGATGATGAATTTGTATGGGTTTTCATCTGTATAAAGGACAAAGATAATAATTGGTAACAAAAATTAAAATAAGTACAAATGTTAGGCGTATTACATGAACATAAGTATTGGTGAAAAGAAAGTGTTCGATGGTGGTGCATCTCGTTATAGTGTGGTTGGAAGATTACCACCAGTGTAGGGGCGTGACAGGTGGTATCAGAGCCAGGTTAACTGAATCAAGGAGCTAATTCTAAAGGAAGGCCGAAGACTTGAGAGGAAGATCAAGTTTTGCAGGTGACAGGTAGTATATCATGGTGGTTCAGGATTGCAGGAAAGTGGATAGCAGAGATGGTAGGTGAACCTCAAGTTGTGGTAGGTGAATCTAGCCATAATACAGGTGAAGCTTTCTGATACAAGGTATTGGAACTGATGAGTAGATGGAGTTCTGAATGGGCTTCGATGAAGGCTGAGACTATGAAGATTCGGGAAGGTTGTTCGAAGATCAAAGAAGAACTTGAAGAACTCAAGGGCCAATACGAGGATGTTGCAGATGTGACAATGATAGAGGAGGAACTTGAGATTGATCAAGTTGGGCCAGGATTGTTCAGTTTGCAGACATTGGTGGATGAGGAAACTCACATGGAGGGACCTCATGGTGATGTAAGTATTGATACTTGTGTTTTAGTTGAGCATTTGGTAGATGAACCGTATGCAGGGAAGAGAAAAATCAGTTTGCCAATGCAAGGGAGCATCTTACCATGGATGTCTACAATGAGACCTTGTATGGAGAAGCAAGGATTGTTGATTGTTGCAAGACTTGTTGGGTTTGTTTGTGACCTTATGGTAGACGGTATGAGGGCCCATGACAAGGGAGGAACGTGATGATCGTTGCGGAATAATGGGTCATGCTTTAGCCACATGAAGAATTTGCTAAGTGATCGGCATGACCCATGGAAAATATTAGAGGAGGGCACACACTTGAGTTAATGATACTTGGGTGGAATTATAATGGTTGAGACCAAGAGCAAGTCTTGGTGGAACCTTTAGTGGGGGACCCATGGTGGAGGGACTCATGTGATGGTGATATGGTTGGGTGACCAAGTTCACTAGACCGAATTTACAGACTTGGATGATGATGACCAATTGTTGTGATGGACAACATGGGCAACTTAAGTCACAGACATCAAGTTGGAGACATGGAGCATGACAGTCTTTTGCAGGGACATTATGCAAGAGCACTTGTAGAAGTATCACTTATGGGCATCCAATGAGGAGTGCCAAGCCAGGGATGTTGTGCAGGTGGATTTGCTGATGTGACATGGAGACTTATTACTTATGATCTGATGGATAGGTTTTTCACTCATGTACAACAAGGCCATGGATAGGGTGGAGTTGTGAGCAAACTATGGAGCATTCCTACTATATGGAGCGCTGAGGCATCTTGTATAGACATTTGGACCGAGACTTGTATGCTTGCTGGATGATGGTTGGAGATGACTCATGGAGCTCATGATGACATGAAGTTGTGACTTTTGGGGACTTCATCTATGGTGGACTTAGAAGATCTGATGCATTGAGGAGCTGAGGTCAGGGACTTTGATGCGGGATGGGGTGCATACTTTCGAGTACATGTATGGGTGTGGCTTGGAAGAGTGACCTGATGTGGAGGATCGATATGAGACACTTTGGAGTGATGGAGTTATAATGATGATTATGCCTTGGTGGCAACACTTGGGCATGGGTTGAGCCAAGACTTAACCACTTTCACACATGGGAGCTGATTGATCTATGATCATAGGCAGCACATGGACAACATGTTGCAGATGAGATGAAGATTACTTCATGGACTTGGACATGACTTATATGGATATGAATTCTTGATCGAGTTGATGATGTGACAGGATGTTCTAAGAAATGACTGATGATGGCATGAGGATGTGCATTCTTATGATTTGAGTGTGATAGTTGGATTAGCTACCCAGCTAGTTCGAATCATGGGGACCGGTAGTGTACAGAGATGTGTTATTATTATGTTGGAGTATCATGGAAGTAGTTCACATAATGACGATGCATGATGAGGTCGACACAATATGTTACATGAGGCATGTAGCTTGAGATGGAGGGGCCATCCTTCCACGATGGGAGAATCATGTAGAGATTGCAACAAGGTGATTGATGATCATGGATTAAGATGACTTTCTGATGTATGACATACCAATGGAGTATATGCCTTGGTATGGATATCTTGCTAACAAATGATTGCCAAGATGAGGAATTTTCGAGGACGACAATGATTTCAAGTGGGGGAGAATATGAGGGCCACAAGCTACAGGACATGCAGATGGGCGAGTTGCAGCCATGATGGAGTCACACAAAGTGTTTTGGAGTTATGCAATGGAGAAATGACGAGTTGAATTTATGTCAAGTAGGCGGTCTCGGGGTGCCCCGCACGAAGGGAGGGCCGACGGTTGGACTGGCTGAATGATGGGGTGACCAACCATGGAGATGGGTAGGCCAACGTGTTGTGGAAATGGTGAAGCCAGCAGGAGGATCATGTTATGACAGGTCGGCTGGGCACATAGACAAGGCATGCGAAGAGTATAAGTTGGACGAGTTTTGGAGGAGTTCAACACAAGTTCGATCAACGAACTCACAAGGAGTTCTGTAGTTGGACGAGGTGGAGAGTTCTACGACAAGCGACCAAAGTGCAGGTGTGAAGGTGATAGCGGCCAACCGCAGGTCATGAGCCCACATGACAGGTGAGTCAGAAGAAACGACGGTTGACATGGGTGGCGTGCACAAAGGTTGGTCGGGCGAACCGTGGAGGGCGTTCGCTAAATGGTGCATGGAAAGCCTGAGCAGGGGTGCATGAAGGTAGGCTAGGCAACCCGTGGAGGGCGTCAGGTGCATGAACATATGTAGCACTAGCTGATCATGTGGACGGGTGACTCGAGTAGGGTGCACCGTGCATGACAAGTTGGTTGACATAGTGAACATGCTGACGGGCGACCTAGGTAGGCTGCAACGTGCATGACGAAATGGTGGAAACGAACTGGGTTGTTTTGGGTTGTCGAACCAGAGGTCGTAAATGGGAGTCGGTCAAGCGGTACTACGTGCAACCCATTGAACAAAGGGAGGTCGAAACCGTGAACGAGAGTTCGAGCGAGTGGTGACACGAGTGCGTGTGCACCCGCCGAATGAAGGAACAATTGGGCTAAACGATAGTGTCAGGCAGGGTAACATGGTTTGGGTGTTTTTTGAATGAACGGTGGGTGAGCCAGGTGAAGACGTGCGATGGGTGAGTGAAGAGTTGGGCAGAATTTGTGGTGATCGTTCAGGTAGGCAGACGAGCTAGGCAACTGAGTTTGCCGAAGTTGGAAAATTGGCTAAGTGTAAATTTGCGGTTTCCTAAGATTTAACTTATACTTTGTAAAAGTGAAGATTATATATATTGATTCAGGCAGACTCATATTGCAAGGAATTGCCCCTCCCTTTACACTATTATGCATTTCTACTTGTATAATGTTGTTGATGATGAATGTGTATGGGTTTTCATCTGTAAAAAGGAAAAAGATAATAATTAGTAACGAAAAATAAACTAAGTATGAAATTTAAGCGTAGTCCATGAACATAAGTATTGGTGAAAAGAAAGTGTTCAGTGGTGCCACAACTCACTATAGTGTGGTTGGAAGATTACTGCCAGTGTAGGGGCGTGACATCACCCTTCATGTAGCTCTGCACGGACACCCAACTTGGGTCGCCCGTCATGCAACCCTGCATAGATGCCTAATCTAGGTTTGCGCTGCATGACCATGTCACTGACACCCTACCCTGGCGCTCTCTGCACGACTGATGCCTCCATCTAAACTTTGACACCTGCAGCTTGCCCTCACACTTCTTTACTCTTCCTTGTCTTCCCAAGAGATCTGCATCCAGGTTGTTTGCTCCAACTCCAAAACTCATCCAACTTATACTCTTCACACGCCATGATCGTGTGCCCAGTCGACCTACCATAACACACTCCTCCCATCGGCTTCACCATTTCCACAACATGTTGGCCTGCCCATCTCCATGGTTGGCTGCCACATCGATCAGCCCGTCCACCCATCGGCCCACCCGTCATGTGGGGTAGTGGGGACCACCTACCCGATATATATATCTCCGCACTCAAAACTCATCGCACTTCACTTTCTCCACTTTGCGTGACACCACCGTGACCATAGCTCACCCATCTGTGCACCCTGCAGCTCGTGGTCTTCACATAGGCGGCCCAACGAATCGTGGGGGTGGCGGGGTGATTCCAAGAATAACCCCACCCTCTGCCCCACCTCGGGGACCCAAAGGCTCACGGGAGCGGCGAGGTGATTCCGAGAATCACCCTGCCCTCCGCCCCATCTCATTGGCCCAACGACCCAGAGGGTTGGGAATCACCCCGCCCTTTGCCCCACCCCAATTGTCACACCTCTACACTGGTTTTACTCTTCCAACCACACTATAGCGAGGTGCGGCATCACTGACCCTTTTTTTCATGCCCCTACACTCGCGGTACTATTCCAACAACACTATAGCGAGGTGCAACACCACCGACCACTTTATTTTCACCAATACTTGAAATCGTGGACAACGCTTAACATTTGTACTTAGTTTATTTCTTTGTTACCAAGTATTATGTTTTCCTTTATACACAATGAAAACCATAAAAATTCACCATAAAAAAAATTAGTAGGTATAAATGCACAACAATACAAAGGGAGGGGCAACTCCCCGATGTGAGTCTGCCCGTATATCAATATATAAAGTTAAATCTTGAGGAAACACCAAATTTACACTTAGCCAATTTTACAACTTTGGCAAACTCAATTTCCCAGCTCGTCGACATGCCTGAAAGGTCGCTACACGTTCTTCCCAACTCTTCATTCACCCCTGAACGCGTTCGCTCAGCTCGTAGTGATGTTTGCCCAACTTGGGTGCCCTCCTCGTGTCACTGTGCACACCTACCCAGCACATTAGCATGTCGGTCACCTTCATTCACAACTCGCCGCACTTAGTTTTGTTCACCAACTATCTCATTCACCATTCATTCAGCAAATGCCCTCACCATGTTACCCTTCCTGACATTATCTTTTAGCCAACAGCGCCTTCGTTTGGTGGGCGCACATGCACCCATGACGCCTCTCACCCGAACTCTCATTCATGGAATTGACCTCCCTTCATTTAGTGGGTAGCATGTAGTACCCCCTACACAAACTCCCATTCATGTCGTTCGGTTCACTTACTCATCGTTTGGCGGAAGCCCTCACCGTTTCACCCTACATGAACCTTCATTCGACAGACTCCCTCACCAGGCCACCCTGCATGAACCTCCGTTCAGCGGATGCCCTCACTAGGTCGCCCTGCGCAAACTTCCCAAACAACCCTTAACGACACCCTCGCATGCCTTATTCGGTTCGCCCGGTCTACATGATACACCACGGTTCGATTTTCCCATCGTGCGGACACATCTGCACACTGAACTGTACCTCAACTGCAAACTTAGCTTGCACTTCCAACTCGTCCAAGTTCGAATGGCCATCTCCAAATCTCCTCCGTGTTATGTATACACATCACACATTGTGTGGGGGCACCCAGGCCGACCCACCAACACGCCCACAACGTGTCGGTTTGTTCTCCTTAACTCGTCGACCTGCTCATTCATCCAAGCTCATGCACCCATTGTTAAGTTGGCTCACCCATCGGTTAGCTGCCCATCGGCTCCCATGGGACCGACCATGGGTTATAAACACTCCAACCACCAAAACACTTCATATTTCCTCCATTTTTCTTCACGGTTTCTCCCACCATGCCGCAGCTCATCCAACTGCACGCGTGCTCGAACGCCCTCCAGCTTGTGGGCCTCACATTCTCCCCCTCTTGAAATCATTGTCGTCATCGAAAATCTCTCATCCCGGCAACCATCTGTCACCAAGATATCCATACTAAGGCATTTACCCCATCGATATGTCATACATCGGAAAGTCTCGTCAATCCATGATCATCAACCACATCTATCGCAATCCCCACATGCTACTCTGATCATGGAAGGCTGGCCCCTCCATCTCAAGCTACATGCTTGCTACAACATATCGTATCGACCTCATCATATACCATCATCGTGTGAACTACTGCCATGATACTTGAACACAATGCTAACACATCTCTACACACTGCTCGATCGTCATAACCTGAGCTAGTTGGGTAGCTAATCCAACTGTCGCACTCAAACCATGAAAATGCACATCCTCATGCCATCATTAGTCGTTTCTCATAACATACTGTCACATCACCGACCCAATCAAGAATCCATCTCCATATAAGTGTAAGCCATGCTCAGGTCCATGAAGTAAACTCCATCTCGTCTGCAAGATGATGTCCATGATGTTTGGTGTCAATGTGCTATATGAAATCAACTGCATCTATCCCAACATCAACATCCATCCATGTGCTACCCATGATCATAGATCAATCAGCTCCCATGTGTCAAAAGTGGTTAAGTGTCAGCTCAACCCATGCCCAGGTGTTGCCACCAAGGCATCATCATCGCTGCAACTCTATCACTCCAAGGTGTCTCATATTGATCCTCCTCATCAAGTCACTCTTCCAAGCACACCCATACATGTACTCAAATGTATGCACCCCATCCTGCATCAAAGTCCCTGACCTGAGATCCTCAATGCATCATACCCTCTAAGTCCACCATATATGAAGCCCCCAAAAGTCACAACCTCATGTCATCGTGAGCTCCATGAGTCATCCCCAACCAACACCCAGCAAGCATACAAGTCTCAGCCCAAAGGTCTCCGCAAGATTCCTTAGCTTTCCATGTGTAGGAATGCTCCATAGTCTACTCACAAATCCAACCACATCCATGGCCTTGTTGTACAAGAGTACACAACATCTCCATCAGCTCATAAATAATAAGTCCCCATGTCACACCAGCAAATCCACCTACACAACATCCCCGCCTTGGCACTCCTCACTAAATTCCCATAAGGGACACCTCTACAAGTGCTCCTGCATAATGTCTATGCATAAGACTGCCATGCTCCATGTCTCCAACCTGATGTCCATGACTCAAGTTGCCCATGTTGTCCAACCAAGTAGACCCATCACAACAATAAGTTATTCTGATCCACGTCTGCAATCTGGTCTAGTGAACTCGGTTGCCCAACCATATCATCATCATATGAGTCTCTTCCACCATGGCTCCCCCACTGAAGGTTCAACCAAGACTTCCTCTTGATCTCGGCCATGATAATTCCACCCAAGTATCACCATTCTCAAGTGTGTGACCTTTCCCAATCTATCCATGAGTCATGTCGGGCACTTAGCCACTTTCGCCATGTGGCTAAAGCACAACCCATTACTCCGCAATGATCATCACATTCCTCCCTTGTCATGGGCCTTTTCACCTTCTATCACAAGGTCACAAACAACCCCAAAAAGTCCTGCAACAGTCAATGGTCCTTGCTTCTCCATACAAGGTCTCATCGTAAACATCCATGGTAAGATTCTCCCTTGCATCGACAAATTGATTTTTCTCTTCCCTCCATACGGTTCATCTACCAAATGCTCAACTGAAACACAAGTATCAATAGTACTTACTTCATCATGAGGCTCCTCCATGTGAGTATCCTCATCCACCAATGTCTGCAAACTACATGATCCTAGTCCAACTTGATCAATTTCAAGTTCATCCTCCACTGTTGTCATGTCTGCAACATCCTCGTATTGGTCCTTGAGCTCCTCAAGTTCTTCCTTTATCTTTACACAACCTTCCCGAATTTCTATATTTTGGGCCTTCATCGAAGTCCATTCAGAACTCCATCTACTCATTTCTTCCAATACCTTATATCAGAAAGCTTCACTTGCATCATGGCTAGATTCACCTGCCATAGGTCCTTCCACCATCTCAGTTATCCACTTTCCTTGCAACCCAGAATCACCCTGATATACCACCTGTCACCTGCAAAACTTGAACTCCCTGCCAAGTCTTTGGCCTTCTTACAAAATTAGCTTCTTGATTCAGTTCATTAGCTCTAATACCAATTGTCACACCCCTACAATGGCGGTACTCTTCCAACTGCACTATAGTGAGGTGCGGCACCGTCGAGCACTTTCTTTCCACCAATACTTGCGATTTTGGACTATGCCTAACATTCGTACTTAATTTATTTCTTCGTTACCAAGTATTAATTTTTCCTTTATACACAATGAAAACCATAAACATTCACCATAAACATCATTAACATGTATAAATGCACAATGGTATAAAGGGAGGAGAAACTCCCCAATGTGAGTCTGCCCATATATCAATATATATAAGTTAAATCTTGAGGAAACCCCAAATTTAAACTTAGCCAATTTTACAACTTCGAAAAACTTGGTTGCCCAGCTCGTCGGCACGCCTAAATGGTTTCCGAACATTCTACCCAACTCTTCGTTCACCCCTGAATGAGTTCGTTCAGCTCGTCATGCTGTTTGCGCAACTTGGGCACCCTCCCCGTGTCACCATGCACGCTTACCCAACACGTCGGCACATCGGTCGCCTCCATTCATAACCCATCGCACTTTGTTTCATTCACCAACCATCTCATTCACCATTCATTTAGCAAATGCCCTCACCGTGTTACCCTACCTGACATTATCATCTTGCCAACCGTGCCTTTGTTGAGCAGACGCACATGCACCTGTGTCGCCTCTCGCCTGAACTCTCGTTCATGGAATTGACCTCCCTTCATTCAGTGGGCCACACATAGTACTACCTGCACAAAATCCCATTCACGCCCTTCGATTAACCTTTTTATCATTCGACATATGCCCTCACCGGGTCGCGCTGCACGAACCTCCGTTCAGCGGACGCCTTCAACGATTCGCCCCGCGCAAACTTCCCAAACGAACCTGAATGATGCCCTCACATGCCCTATTCAGTTCGCTTGGTCTGCAAGATACACCACAGTTTGACCTGATCATCGTGTGGGCACATCTTCATGGTGAACTACACCTAAACTGCATAATTAGCTCACACTTCGAACTCGTCCAAGTTTGAATGACCATCTCCAACTTGACTCCGTGTTATGTATACACATCGTACATTGTGTGGGGGTGCCCAGGCCGACCCACCAACTCACCCACAACATGTCAGTTTATTCTCCTTAACTTGTCGGCGCCCTCATTATCCAAGCTCGCCCACCCATCAATAAGTTGGCTTGTATGTCGGCCCACCCAGGACCTCCCATGGGTTATAAACACTCCAACTACCAAAACACTTCATATTTCCTCTGTTTCGCTTCACGGGTTCTCCCACCGTGCCGCAGCTTATCCAACCACCTGCACGCCTGAATGCCCTACAGCTCGTGGGCCTCACACTTTTCTTTTCACCAATACTCACAGTCATCGGCTATGCCTGACATTCGTACTTAGTTTATTTCTTCATTACAAGTATTAAGTTTTCCTATATACACAGTGAAAACCATAAACATTCACCATAAATAGCATTAACATCTATAAATGCACAACAGTATAAAGGGAGGGGAAACTCCGCATTGTGAGTCTGCCCGTATATCAATATATATAAGTTAAATCTTGAGAAAACCCCAAATTTACACTTAGCCAATTTTACAACTTTGGCAAACTTGGTTGCCCAGCTCATCGGCATGACTGAACGGTCACTGCATGTTCCGCCCAACTCCTCATTCACCCCTCAACGTGTTCATTTAGCTTGTTGTGCTCTTTGCCCAACTTGGGTGCCCTCCTGTGTCATCGTGCACATCAGCACGTCGATCGCCTTCATTCACAACCCGTCGCACTTCTTCACCTGGCTCGTTCACCGTTCATTCAACAAATTCCCTCACCATGTTACCCTACCCAACATTATCGTTAAGTTAACCATTCCTTCATTCGGTGGGCACACACACACCCGTGTCGCCTCTCGCCCAAACTCCCATTCATGGTTTTGACCACCCTTCGTTTGGTGGTTTGCACGTAGTACCGCCTGCACAAACTCCCGTTCACACCCTCTGGTTCACCTGCTCATCATTTTGCAGACATCCTCATTGTGTCACCCTGCACGTACCTTCATTTGGTGGATGCCCTCACCAGGTCACCGTGAATGAACCTCCGTTCAACGGACGCCCTCACTGGGTCGCCCTACACGAACTTCTCGAATGACCCTGAACGACGAACTCAAATGGCTTGGTTCGCCCGGTCTTCATGATACACCATGATTCCACTTACCTGTCATACAGGAACATCCACACACTGAACTACACCTTAACCACAGACTTAGCTCGCACTTCCAACTCATCCAAGTTCGAATGACCATCTCCAACTCACCTGTGCATTATGTACACACATCGCACATTGTGTGGGGGCTCCCAGGCCAACCCACCAACTTGCTCACAATGCGTCGGCTTGCTCTCCTTAACTTGTTAGCCGCTTGTTCATCCAAGCTCGCCTACCCATCGTTAAGTCAGCTCGCTCATTGCCTCACCCGTCGGCCCGCCCGTCAGTTAACCCACCCTTCGGCTCACCCAGGACCTCCCATAGCTTATAAACACACCAACCACCAAAACACTTCGTATTTCCTCATTTCGCCTCACGAGTTCTCCCACCGTGCCACAACTCATCCAACCGCCCATGCATGCAAAACCCCTGTAGCTCATGGGCTTCACATTCTCCCCCTCTTGAAATCATTGTCGTCCTCGACAATCTCTAATCCTGACAATCCTCTATCACCAAGATATCCATACCAAGGCATATACCCCATCGGTATGTCATACATTGAAAAGTCTCCTCACTCCATGATAATCAACCACATCCGTCACAATCCCCACATGCTGCTCCCATCATGGAAGGTTGGACCCTCCACCTCAAGCTACATGCTTCCTACAACATATTGTGTCGACCTCATCATGTACCGTCATCGTGTGAACTGCGGCCATGATACTGCAACACAATGTTAACTCATCTCTGCACACTGCTCGAGCCTCATAATCTGAGCTAGTCGGGTAGCTAATCCGACTATCATACTCAAACCATGAGAATGCACATCCTCATACCATCATCAGTCATTTCTTAGAATATCCTGTCACATCACCAACTCGATCAAGAATTCATCTCCATATAAGTGTAAGCCATGCTCAGGTCCATGAAGTAAACTCCATCTCGTCTGCAACATGCTGTCCATGATGTCTGGTGTCAATGTGCTGCATGAAATCAGCTACATCTATCCAAACATCAACGTTCATCCATGTGATGCCCATGATCATAGATCAATCAGCTCCCATGAGTCAAAATCGGTTAAGTCTCCGCTCAACCCATGCCTAGGTGTTGCCACCAAGGCATCATCATCGCTGCAACTCTATCACTCCAAGGTGTCTCATATCAATCCTCCTCATTAAGTCACTATTCCAAGCACACCCATACATGTACTCAAAGGTATGCACCCCATCCTGCATCAAAGTCCCTGACCTCAACTCCTCAATGCATCAGATCCTCCAAGTCCGCCATATATGAAGTCTCCAAAAGTGACAACCTCATGTCATCATGAGCTCCATGAGTCATCCCCAACCAACATCCAACAAGCATACAAGTCTCGGCCTAAATGTCTCTGCAAGATGCCTTAGCTCTCCATGTAGTAGGAATGCTCCATATCTGCTCAAAAGTCCAACCAAGTCCATGGCCTTGTTGTACAAGAGTTCACACCTCTCCATCGGATCATAAGTAATAAGTCTCCATGTCACACCAGCAAATCCACCCGCACAACATCCCTGCCTTGGCACTCCTCATTGGATGCCCAAAAGTGACACCTCTACAAGTGCTCCTGCATAATGTCCCTACATAAGACTACCATACTCCATGTTTCCAACCTGATGTCCATGACACAAGTTGCCCAAGCTATCCACCCAGGTAGACCCATCACAACAATCGGTCACCCTCATCTAAGTCTGTAAATCTCGGTCTAGTGAACTCGGTCACCCAACCATATCATCATCACATGAGTCTCTTCCACCATAGCTCCCACATTAAAGGTTCCACCAAGACTTCCTCTTGGTCTTGTCCATGAGAAGTCCACCCAAGTATCATGATACTCAAGTGTGTGCCCTCCTCCAATCTGTCCATGAGTCATGCTGGGCACTTAGCCAATTTCTCCATGTGGCTAAAGCATGACCCATTCTTCCGCAATGATCATCATGTTCCTCCCTTATCACGGGCCTTCGTACCTTGTACCATAAGGTAACAAAAAACCCTAACAAGTCCTGCAACAGTCAATGGTCCTTGCCTTTCCATACAAGGTCTCATCGTAGATATCCATGGTAATATTCTCCCTTGCATCGGGAAACTGATTTTGCTCCTCCCTGCATATGGTTCATCTACCAAATTCTCAACTAAAACACAAGAATCAATAGTACTTACATCACCATGAGGCTCCTCCATGTGAGTATCCTCATCCACCCATGTCCGCAAACTACACGATCATGGTCCTACTTGATCAATTTCAAGTTCATCCTCCACCGTTGTCATGTCTGCAACATCCTCATATTGGTCCTTGAGCTCTTTGAATTCTTCCTTTTTCTTTAGACAACCTCCTCGAATTTGTATATTCTCGGCCTTCATCGAAGTCCATTTAGAACTCCATCTACTCGTTTGTTCCAATACATTGTATCAAAAATATTCACCGGGATCATGGCTAGATTCACCTGCACTAGGTCCTTCCACTATCTTGGTTATCCACTTTCCTTGCAACCCTGGATCACCCTAATATAGCACCTATCACTTGCAAAACTTGAACTCCCTGCCAAGTCTTCGACCTTCTTGCAGAATCAAGTTCTTGATTCAGTTCACCAGTTCTGATACCAACTGTCACGCCCCTACATTGGCAGTACCCTTCCAACCACACTATAGCAAGGTGCCGCACCACTAACCATTTTCTTTAAACCAATACTCATGCTCATGGACTATGCCTAACATTTGTACTTAGTTTATTTCTTCATTACCAAGTATTAAGTTTTCCTTTATATACAGTGAAAAGCATAAAAATTCACCATAAAGAACATTGACATGTATAAATGCACAACAGTATAAAGGGAGGGGCAAGTCCCTGATGTGAGTCTACCTATATATCAATATATATAAGTTAAATATTGAGGAAACCCCAAATTTACACTTAGCCAATTTTACAACATCGGTAAACTTAGTTTCCCAGCTTGTTGTCATGCCTGAATGGTCACCGCACATTTTGCCCAACTCTTCATTCACCCCTGAATGAGTTGGTTCAACTCATCATGCTATTTGTCCAACTTCGGCGCCCTCCCCATGTCACTGTGCATTCCCACCTGGCACGTCCGCACATCAGTCACCTTCATTCACAACCCATCGCACTTCTTCATCCGGCTCATTCATCGTTTGTTAAGAAAATGCACTCACCGTGTTACCCTACCCCACATTATCGTTCAGCCAACCATGCCTTCTTTCAGCGGGTGCACACACACCTGTGTCACTTCTCGCCCGAACTCCCATTCACGGTTTTGACCTCCCTTCGTTTGGTGGGCTGCACGTAGTACCACCTGCACGAACTCTTGTTCATGCCCTCCGGTTCACTTGCTCATTGTTCGGTGGACGCCCTCACTGAGTCGCCCTGCACGAACCTTCTTTCGGTAGACGCCCTCACTGGGTCACCCTGTATGAACCTCCTTTCAGCGGACGCCCTCATCAGTTCGCCCTGTGTGAACTTCCCAAATGACCCTGAACGACGCCCTTGAATGCCCTGTTTAGTTCACCTGGTCTACATATTACACCATGGTTCAACCTGCCCGTCATGAGGGCACATCTCCACGTCGAACTACACCTCAACTGTAGACTTAGCTCACACTTCCAACTCATCCAAGTTTGAATGACCATCTCCAACTCGCCTCTCCATTATGTATACACATCGCACGTTGTGTGGGGGCACCGAAGCCGACCCACCAACTTTCCCACAACACGTCAGTTTGTTCTCCTTAACTCGTCAGCCCTCTCATTCATCCAAACTCGCCCACCCATCATTAAGTCGGCTCGCTCGTCAGCCCGCCTGTCGGTTCACCCGCCCATCTGCTCCATCAGGACTGCCCACGAGTTATAAACACACCAACCACCAAAACACTTCATATTTCGCAGGTTCTCCCACCGTGCCGCAGCTCATCCAACCGCCCTACAGCTCATGGGCCTCACACCGGTGGCCCAACGACTTGCGAGGGTGGTGGGGTAATTCTAGGAATTTACCTATCCTTCGCCCCACTCTGGCGGTCTAATAGCCCAGGCCTCCGAATCACCCCGCCCACTGCCCAACCTCGATGGCCCAATGGCTTGCGGGGGTAGCTGGGTGATTACAGGAATCACCCCGTCCTCTACCCCACCCTGGCGGTCCAACGACCCGCGGAGGTGGTTCGGTGATTTCCAAAATCACCCCGCCCTCCACCCCACCCTCACGGCCCAACGACCCATGGGGGTGGCAGGGTGAGTTTGGGAATCACCCCGCCCTCCACCTCACAATGTTGACCAAATGGCCCACGCGGGTGGCGTGGTGATTCCGAGAATCACCCCATATTTCGCTGCACCACGACGGCCCAATGACCCACAGGGGTGGTGGGGTGATTCCGAGAATCACCTTGCCCTTCGCCTAACCCCAACGGCCCAGGGACTCACAGGGTTGGCGAGGTGATTTTGAGAATCACCCAGCTCTCCGCACCAACCCTGCTACCCAATGGCCCGTTGGGGTAGTGGGGTTATTCCAGGAATCACCACACGCTCCGCCCCACCTCAATAGCCCAACGGCCCCCGAGGGTGGCGGGGTGATTCCAAGAATCACCCTACCCTATGCCCCACCCTGTCGGCCCAACAGCTCGCGAGGTTGGCGGGGTGATTTCGGGAATCACCTTGCCCTCCGTCCTACCCCAACTGTAAGGACCACGAGCTGTAGGTGGAAATGCGCAAGTTGCGATGAGCAAAGAGTTATGGCACGGTGGGCAAAATGCGACCAAGTGTCAAGTGTTTGGTTATATACACCATGGGTAGTCGCAGTGGGTCGACGGGCGGGAAAGCCAAACGATGAAAATGCACAAAGGTTGGGTTTGCCAACGAGTGGGCCAACCCATTCAGAAAGTTAAAACGGTGAAGTATGGAGGTCGGCAAACAAGAGGACACATTGGTTCATGAAGTTGGGCGAGCCATATATATAGAGTAGCTTTGGAATTAAGCTAAGGAATCATTTGTTTAAGCAAAAGATCGTACAGACAATGTCAAAGGTGAAGTGTGTGGGTTTGAAGACTGAAACGAGCGAAGGTGTAGGCGGACAAGTGCAGGGCCGAAGCACGGAGCCGAGACAAAGTCGTGCAAAGGCATCATGCGAGGGCATCGTTCAAAAAATCGTGCGAGCGCATCATGCGAGGGCGTCATTTAGGAAATTGTGCAAGGGAATCTTTCAAGAAATCGTGCGAGGACATTGTTCAGGAAATCATGCAAGGGCATCGTGCGAGGGCGTCATTCAGGAAATAGTGAGAGGGCGTCATGAAAGGGCATTCGTGCAGGATCGTTCAAGGGTGTTTGAGTAGGGTTATTTGAGGTTGTTAGAGGGCGTGGTAAGGTGTCTGCCCGAATGACATGAATTGGTGGACGTCGGTTTGGGTGAAGGCGCGAATGGGTGCATAGTGAATGACTCGTCGACGGAGAGTTGGCGAGTTGGGCATTCGGTGGAGAGCGCTCGCTGGTGGATGAGTTGGTCGAGTTGAAAGAGACGCATTTGGGTGAACCTGCGGAGACAAACGAGGAGTTGGGCAGAGTCATTCAAATGACTGTGCGGGCATGCTGATGAGCTAGTTGAACGCATTGTGCTGGCGAATGTAAAAATATTCTAAGCGTAAATTTGGGGTTTCCTTAAGATTGAACTTGTATATTGATATATTATTATTATGGGCAGACTCATTATAGGAAGTTGCTCCTCCCAGTTATACTGTTGTGAATTTATGTTAATGTTGATGAATGTTTAACTACTATGTTATAATAAATCAAAGTCCTTGGTAAAAGAGAAAATAAACTATGTATAGAAGTAAGGTGTAGTCCATGGCCATGAGTATTGGTGAATAGAAAAGGGTCGGTGGTGCTGTACCTCCTGTAGTATGGTTGGAAGAGTACTGTCAATGTAGGGGCGTGACACTAGTGGCCCAACAGCTCATGGGGGTGGTGAGGTGATTCCCGGAATCATCCCACCCTTTGCGCCACCCCGGCGACCCAATAGCCCACGGGGGTGGAGGGGTGATTCTGGGAATCACCCCGACCTCCACCCCACCCCTGCGGCCCAACATCCCGCGGGGTGGTGCAGTGATTCTGGGAATCACCCTGCCCTCCGACCCACCCTGGTGGCTAATGGCCCATGGGGGTGGTGAGCTGATTCTTGGAACCACCCTGACCTCTGACCCACCCCAACAGCCCAACGACCCGCAGGGGTGGCGGGTGACTCCTAGAATCACCCTACCCTCCTACTCACCCTGGCGGCCCAACTCCCCACGGGGGTGGGAAGGTGATTCGAGGAATCACCCTAACCTCTGCCCCATCTTATCGGCCAACTGGCCCACGAGGGTGTGAATCACCCCGCCCTCTGCTCCACCTCGGTGGCCCAATGACTCGTGAGGGTGGCGAGGTGATTCCATGATTCACCTCATCCTCCGCCCCACCCAAGCGGTCCAATGGCCCATGTGGGTAGCGAGGTGATTCCGGGAATCACCTCGCCCTCTGAATCACCCTGCCCTGCACACCACCTCGATGGCCCAATGGTTCACGGGGGTGGTGGGGTGATTACGGGAATCATCCCGCCCTACGCCCCCACTGGCAACCCAGCAATCTGTGGGGGTAGCAAGGTGATTATCGGAATCACCCCGCCATTAGCCGCACTTGAATGGCCCAACGGCTAGCGGGTTATGGCAGGGTGATTCTGAGAATCACCCCGCCCTCTGCCCCACCCTAGTGGCCAAACGGCCCATGAGGGTGGTTGGGTGATTCCGGGAATCATCCCATCCTCCGCCCCACCTCAATGGCCCAACGGCCTGAGGGGGTGGTGGGGTGATTCCGAGAATCACCTTGTCCTCCACCCGACCCGGACGGCCCAATGGTTCACAAGCTTGGTGGGGTGATTATGAGAATCACCCCCATTCCTGCACCAACCCAGCGGCTCAACGGCCTGCTGGGGTAGCGGGGTGATTCCAGGAATCAACACGCGCTCCACCCCACCCGATGGCCCACGAGGGTGGTAGGGTGATTCAGAGAATCACCCCGCCCTCCACCCCACCTCGGCGGCTCAACGGCCCAACGACCCACGGGTGTGGCAGGGTGATTTCTAGAATCAACGCATCCTCTACCCCACCCTAATGTCCCAGCAATCTGCGAGGGTACCAGGGTGATTCCGAGAATCACCCCGCCCTCTGCCCCACCCCGGTAGCCCTTCGCCCCACCGTGGTAGCTCAACGGTCCACCGAGGTCGCTCCATCCAACCTGGGTGGCTCAATGACCCATGAGAGTGGTAGGGTGATTCAGGGAATCACCCCACCCTCTGTCCTAGCCAGGTGGTTGGGTGCTTCTGGGAATCACCCCACCCTCTGCCACACCCGGGTGGCCCGACGACCTGTGAGGGTGGTGGGGTGATTCCAAGAATCACCTCGCCTTCTGCCCCACCCTAATGGCCCAGCGGCTCGTAGGGGTGGTGGGGTGATTCCGAGAATCACCCCGCCTTCGGCCCCACCCCAGTGTCCCACTGGCCCGTGGGGGTGCCTCGGCCCCTCCTCGGCGGCCTAACGGCCCGCGGGGCTGGTAGGGTGATTCTAAGAATCACCTTGGCCAACTCCCCACCCGTACGGCCCAACGACCAGTGGGCGTGGTGGGGTCATTCTAGGAATCACCTCGCCTTGGACCCCACCGTTGCAGCCCAAAGGACCACGTGGGTGGTGGGGTGATTCTAGGAATCACCACGACGTTCACCCCACCTTGGCAGCCCAATGGCCCGCTAGGGTGGTGGGGTGATTCTCGGAATCACTCCACCCTCCACCCACCCCGGTGGCCCAACGGCTCGTGGGGGTAGTGGCATGGTTCTGGTAATCACCCCACCCTCTACCCCACCTCGACAGCCGAACGACTCATGGGGTGGCGGGGTGATTCCCCTCCGCCGCACCGCGGTGGCCCAACTGCTCGCAGGTGTGGCAAGGTGATTCTGGGAATCACCATGCCCTCCAGCCTACCCCGGTTGCCCAACAGCCCACGAGGGTGGGAATCACCCCTCCCTCTGCCCCAGCTTGATGGCTCAACGACTTGCGAGGGTGGCGGGGTGATTCCGAGAATCAACTTGCCCTTTGCCCCATCCTGGTGGCCCAATGTCTCGTGTGGGTGTCAGGGTGATTCCAGAAATCACCCCACCCTTCGCCCCACCGTGGTAGACCAACGGCTAGCGGGGATGGTAAGGTGATTATGGAAATCACCTCACCGTCTAGCCCAACCTGGAGGTGAAACTACTCGTAGGGGCCCTCCGCCCCACCCCAATGGCCCAACGTCCCACTAGGGTAGCGGGGTGATTCCGGGAATCACCCTGCCCTCTACCCCACTGCGATTGTTGAATGGCCCGCAGGGGTGGCGGGGTGATTATCATCCCACCCTCCACACCAGCCCGGCAACCAAACGGCTTGCAGGGGTAGCGAGGTGATTCCGGGAATCACCCGGTCCTCCGCCCCACCCCGGTGGCCTAATGGCCCATTGGGGTGGCACGGTGATTACTGTTCTCCCCACCACGGTAGCCTAATGGCCTACAAGGGTGGCAGGGTGATTCGAGGAATCACCCCACAATCCACCCCACCATGGCTGCCCGACATCTCATAGGGGTGGCGGGGTGATTCTCGGAATCATCCCTCCCTCCACTCCATCCTAGTGGCCTAACGGCTCCTGGGTGTGGTGGGGTGATTCCAAAAATCACCCCGCCCTTCCCCCCACCCCAGCAGCGCAACGACCCGCCAAGTGGTAGGGTGATTCCAAGAATCACCCTGCCCTTCGCGCCAACCCGGTGGCCCAATGGCCGACAGGAGTGGCAGGGTGATTCCGGGAATCACCCTGTGCTACGCCACACCACGGCAGCCCAATGACCCATGGCGGTGGCGGGGTGATTCCAGGACTCACCCCACCCTCCACCCCACCCTGGCAGCCGAATGAGTCTTGTGGGTGGTGGGGTGATTCTAGGAATCAACTTGCCCTCCACCCCACCCTGGCGGCCGAATGAGTCTTGTGGGTGGTGGGGTGATTCTAGGAATCAACTTGCCCTCCACCCCACCCTGGCTATAATTCCTTGAGATCCATGCGACGAATGGGTACCTCACCAAATGAAGCAACGAGTTGCGGAGACAAAGTGTGAGGTCGCACGAGGTGAGCTACAGGCCATGCGAATGACTTGGAGAAAAGTGTGATGGAGAAAACATGATGGTTTACATATATCGTGTGGGCGGTCCTGGGGTGCCCTGAATGATGGGCAGGCCGACGCGCTAGTTGAAATGCGATGGGGTAGCTGAACGATGGAATGGTCAGGCCAATGCTGCAAATGTATGGTCAGGCCGACGATTGTGTGAAGAATGGTAGGTCGGCTGGGCGTTGAACTATGGGTGTTCAAGGCGTATTAATAGAAGGTGAAGATGGAGTTGGAACTCAATCATTCGATCATCTAAAGGTAAACTAAGAGGAGTGTGAGCTATGCGTGGGAGTTGTAGTTAGACGCAAGTCGAACGCATGAGCCCAGGCTGAATGGGCGAAGTTGGGCATAGAGTTCATTGGCAGTCAAGCCGGCTAAGGTGAATGGGTGACCCAGGTAGGGCCCTGGGTGAACGAGCACAGGGCGGCGGGTAGGTTGACACAATAGAAGGTCAGGAGACCCGCAGAGGCCATCGGGAAAACAAAATGAAGTGCGACCAGGTGAAGGTGCACGAGACAAGTCGGGCGACTAGAGTAGGGCACCGGGTGAATGGGCAACTTGTGGTTGGGCATGCCCTGTTCGGGTGGACTGTTTTTGTAGGTTGACACAGAGGGTGGATAGGTGACCCGCGGTTGGGCTCGCTATGCACAGTGAAACGAGTTGGTGAGCCAAGTGGAGGGCGACCCGTGGTTGGGTGTGCCGAGCACCGGTTGGAGAAAGAAGTGAAGTGTGAGTTGGTGAACAATGGTGCGATGAGGTGTGCGGAGGGCACCCAGGTTGAGTGACATGTACATGAGAGGCGCACCCGAGTTGGGCAAATGACACGAAATGTGCGATGGGTGAATGATGTTTTGGGAGATTTGTTTGGCAACCATTCAGAGGTTCCGACGAGCTAGGAAACTGAGTTTGCCGAAGTTGTGAAAATTTGGCTAGGTGTAAATTTGGGGTTTCCTCCAAGATTTAGCTTATGTTGTGAAAATTAAATATTATACATATATTGATTCGGGCAGACTTACATTGGGGAGCTACCCCTCCCTTTATACTGTTGTGCAATTGTCCATGTTATTGTTGTTTATGATGAATGGTGATGGTTTTCATTGTGTATAATGGATAAAATAATACTTGGTAATGAAAAATAAACTATGTAAAGAAAGTGGTCGGTGGTGCCGCACCTTGCTATAGTGCGGTTGGAAGATTACCGCCAATGTAGGGGCATGACAAGTGGTATCAAAGTTGATTCGGTTTGCAAGGAACCTTGTGAATGGTGGATGGTCTATACTAGATCATAAAGAAGGAAGACGGTTGAGATGGAAGGAGAACCTCAGATTGTGACAGGTGAGTCTAGTCTCAATGTAGGTGAAGCTTTCATGGGCCGAGTATTGGAAAGGATGGAAGAATTGGATTCTTTCTGAATTTTGAAGATGGTCAAGGTCGCTAAAGATCAAGAAGGCAACATGAAGATGAGAGGGGAATTCAATGAACTCCGAGAATGATACGAGTATACTGAATGGAAGTATATACAATTAGAAGAGGAAGTCAAGGAGATTGGGAAGGCGAGAGATCAATGTTTGGCAGAAATCTTGAACTTGTAGAAAGTTCTTGACAAAACAAAGGATGAGATCTTAGTTTTGAAGAAGACCATGAGACATAACTCAGGTGGAGGAATCTCTCATGTGAAAGTCAAGGAACTAGAATCTTATGATGGTACAAGAAATGCAAAGACTCTTGGTAACTTTCTATGGGACATGGAGCAATACTTGCCATGCTTGGATTTACCTGATGAGGAGACTAAGGTGAAAGTGACTGCTTAGTTCTTCACAAAATATGCTAAGATGTGGTGGCGAAGAAGGATGGATTAGATTTCCAATGGCAGTGCTGACGACATGAAGAAGGCTTTGTAGACCCACTTCAGTCCTCAGGATAAAAGTTGGGAAGAAAGGATGAAGATAAAGTATATAAAGCAAACAGGATGTTTGCAGGCATATCAGCGAGAGTTTGCAAGTGTAGTTCTGGAACTTCCAGACATGATGGAGAGGGACAAGGTGTTCAACTTTGTTATAGGGTTGAAACCTTGGGCATGAAATGAGGTGAAGAGGTAGAAGATTAAGCCACTTGAGGAGGCTTTTGTTGCCGTGGATTGTTTGGTGGAGAATTATGACGAAATTTCTGACGAGAAAAAGAAGAAGTTCGATAAGCCGAAAGAGAAGAGTACGAAAGATGATGCTTCGAAATCGAATGACAAGTCAAAGACAAAGAAACCATTGAAGTGTTGGATATGTGCGGAACCACATACGGTGAAGAATTTTCCTTCAAGATCGAAAGTGGCTATGGTGGCATAGTCTAATACAAAGAAAGAAGAGATTCCTATGGGGCTGATGCAGATTCTTGGAGTTGCAGTTGCTACGGAAGCGGTCTCACGAAGAGATCCAGAAAGGAACAACTTGGAGTATGTTCGGATGAAGGTTGGGAGTGCGGATGTACTGACTAAGGTGGATAGTGGGGCTACTCACAACTTCATGAGTGAAGATGTTGTGAGAAGGATTGGGCTGAAATTTGTATCGGTACAGGCACATATTAAGACAGTGAATTCTCCTCCTGATTCCATGATTGGTGTGGCTAAAAAGGTGGACACAACACTAGGTGAGTGGACCGGGAGAGTCGACTTCATGATGGTGCAGATTGATGACTATGAAGCTGTACTAGGAATGGGGTTTTTGAAACTCTATGAGGCAATGAATGTTCCACATTTGAAGAAGATGTACATTTATTACGGAAGGGAAAATGTACCCATTAGTGTTCCAACCATTGGTGTGACAGGACTCGAGTGTAAATCGGCAGTGATGCAAATGGAAGACAAGAAGCGTATGGATGAGGTGTGTAAGAAGTGGTCTATTGTTGAGGCAAAGCTTGCGGAATAGTCACAGGTTATCAAGACATTGTCCAATAGCATCTTGGATTTTTCTAGGAGGTTGGAAGAAGTTGAGGATGACGATGACGATGATGAGGTTTATGTGAGGCCGAATGTCTAGGGGGAGGATCAGGTTGCATATCTACAGAGGATGGTGATAGAAGATCCAGACAGGTGGATTGAGCTAATCAGTGAGGGAGAGACTTCAGGCTCTACTCCATCCACATCTTCTTAGATGACTTAGAAGATGGGGCTATTATTAGTTTCTCATGGCAATGATTCCTTTACACAGGTGGAGTAGGTATGAAAGATAGATGATGCAGGAATGGTTTGGCATTAGCATCATGGCATGTTTCAGATGGGATGGAGTTTCCATGGAACTGAGCATGGGGTTGGAGCAGATTCTTGATGAGTTCAGATTGTGGTAGAGTCTAAGAAAAGACTGATGATGGCATAAGGATGTGCATTCTTACGATTTTACCGTGACAGTTGGATTAGCTACCCAACTAGTTCGAGTCATGGAGCCTAGCAGTGTCAAAAAATGTGTTAGCATTATGTTGGAGTATAATGACGACAGTTCACGTGATGGAACGACACATGGTGGAGACAATCATTTTTCATATGTTGTAGGGAAGTTACAATGCATGGGTAGGCCGACGGTTTAAACATTTGGATAGGCCGACGATTGTGTGAAGAATGGAAGGTCGACTTGGCATTGAATGATGGGCACTCAAGGCATATTAATAGAAGGTGAAGTTGGAGTTGGAAGGCATAAATCATTTGATCATCTCAAGGTCAACCAAGAGAAGTACGAGCTGTGCATAAGAGCTACAGTTGGACACAGGTCGAACGGATGAGCCTGGGTTGAACGAGTGAAGCTGGGCACAGAGTTGGTTGGCGGTCGAGCCAGCGGAGGTGAACGTGCAACCCAGGTAGGGTGCTGGGTGAACGAGCACAGGGTAGACGGGTAGGCTGACACAATGGAAGGTTGGGCGACCCACGAAGGGCGTCGGGTAGACAAAATGAAGTGCGACCGGGTGAAGGTGCATGAGACAGGTCGGGCGACCCGAGTAGGCCGCCGAGTGAATGGGTGACCTACGGTTGGGTGCGCCCTATTTGGGCAGAATGTCGTGCAGGTTGACACAGAGGGTGGACGGGTGACCCGCACTCGGGTGCACTATGAACGATGAAATGAGTTGGTGAGGTAGGTGGAGGGTGACCCGCAGTTGGGTGTGCCAGGCGCCAGTTGGAAAAAGAAGTGAAGTGTGAGTTGGTGAACGAAGGTGCGATGAGGCATGCGAAGGGCACCCAGGTTGGGCGACACATACATGGGAGGCGTGCCCGAGTTGGGCAAACGACACAAAACATGTGATGGGTGCGCGAAGTGTTAGGTGAGTTGTGTGGCAACTGTTCGGAGGTGCCGACAGGCTGGGCAACCGAGTTTGCCGAAGTTGTGAAGATTTGGCTAAGTGTAAATTTGGGGTTTCCTCCAAGATTTAGCTTATGTTGTGAAAGTTAAATATTATACATATATTGATTCAGGTAGACTTACATCGGGGAGTTGCCCGTCCCTTTATACTATTGTGCAATTGTTCATGTTATTGTTGTTTATGATGAATGGTGATGGTTTTCGTCATGTATAAAGGATAAACCAATACTTGGTAACGAAAAAAAAATAAGTACGAATGTTAGGCGTAGTCCACGATCATAAGTATTGGTAAAAGGAAAGTTGTTGGTGCTGTTGTACCTCACTATAGTTGGTTGGAAGATTGCCGCTAGTGTAGGGGCGTGACACCGCTGTCATGCCCCTACACTGGTAGTACTCTTTCAACCACACTATAGTGATGTGTGGCACCACCGATGTTGGGTTCTGTTATATCCTTTCCACGTAGTTAACAGGGGGTTTGAAGGGCACCCGTAACCCCACTTTATGGGGTCCAAAGCAGCGCCCCAAAAATTTTTGGTTTTGGACCCTATGTTAGGTTGGGTGGACCCACCTATGGTTTTTTGCATGATTTTCACACATGTTTTTTGGACGCGATGGCTTTTGGTCCACGGTATTGGATGCTTCGGCATGTATAAATATGTATTATAACATTCAAAGGAACATAATGAAAAATAAAGTTGGTAGTCCTGGTTTTGGGATCCAGGGGAAATCTTTGTGTATATGTGTTTTATGTGTTCTGCTCTCGCATTATTTATTTTCTTTGTTTTAGAATTCGTATGCAAGTAATTTCTGTACGGGGTTAAAACTGACATTTGGTATCAGAGTAGATTTGGCTTCAAGGGGATGCCTTTGTTGTTGAGGGGTTTAGCTCAGGCCTGTGGTAGACCCTTTTCAGTGGGAGATCTGTGAGATCGATTCTGGTGGTGAAAGAAGATGGCGAGCAGTGGAAAGGTAGAGACCAAGAAATTTAATGGTCGGAATTTTGAGTTGTGGAAACTCAAGATGGGGGATCTATTGGTGGATAAAGATTAGTGGATTGTGGTAGATCCGGGTACTAAACCAATGGGAGTGTCCGATGAAGAATGGAAGGAGTTGGATCGAAAGGAAAAGAGCATAATACGATTGTGTGTCTCGGATTCAGTATTTTTGAATGTATCACAGGAAGCTACAACAAAGGCTTTGTGGGAAAAGTTAGGGACTTTGTATCAATCTAAGTCTCTGGTGAATAAACTCTTCCTGCGGAAAAATCTGTATAACCTGAGGATGAAAGATGGAGACTCGGTGACAAAGCATCTAAACACATTTAATATTGTTGTAAGTTAGTTAGCATCTATTGATATTAAATTTTTAGATGAAGACAAGTGCATTAGTTTGTTGTGTTCTCTACTAAATTCGTGGGATAGTCTAGTTATTGCAATAGGTAGCAATGCAACTGCCTTGCAGTTTGATGAAATAATCTCAGCCTTGCTGATGGAGGAGATGAGACGAATGAATATGGAGAGCCAAAATGGTGATGCCTTGTCTGTATGAGGATGGTCCCATAATAGAAACAAAAATAAGTCATCGAGTGGGAGATCTAAATCTAGATGGAAATCTAAATCTCCAGGAAAACCTATAAAGGTGGTGTGCTAGAAATGTGGAAAGGAAGGCCATTTCAAAAGGGACTGTAAATCTAAAGCTCCTAACAAGGGAAAGGGATATGATGAGGCTCCTTCTGCAGAGGCGAAAACCACCTCAGATGAAGGTGGGGATGTGTACTTGGCTTCTTCAAGTACACATGTAGATCATGAGGCATGGTTGATTGACTCAGGTGCATCCTTTCACTTCACTCCCCATAGAGAGTGGTTCTATGAGTATGAGAAATATGATGGTGGTGATGTCTTCTTGGGGGATGAGAGGAAGGCTAGAATAATTGGTCGTGGAAAAGTAAAGTTGAAGCTGCAAGGTGGAAGGGTTGGAACACTTACGGGTGTTCTGCATATTCCTGCATTAGCCAAAAATCTTATTTCTGTTAGTAAGCTGGATGATGTAGGTGTAAAAAAAGTGTTCGAGAAGGATTCTTGCAAGATGGTTCAAGGAGCATTGGTATTGATGCGGGGAGTTCAGATTAGAACTCTGTACAAGATACAAGGTAGCACTATTGTTGATGGGTGCAATAGTTCCGTGGTTCTTGAAAGTGGAGCAGAAAATCTAGTGCTCTCTGGAGAAAGGAACATGTTGTGGCATCAAAGGCTTGGACATATTGGATAAAAGGGCCTTCAAATACTTCATGGTAAAGGTATGGTAGAAGGTATGAGTAATAGCTTTCTGGATTTTGATATCTATGAAAATTGTGTATACGGGAAGCAGAATCGGGTGAGTTTCCCATCTGGTGGTAAGAGGGCGAAACATATATTAGAGCTTGTGCATAGTGATGTGTTTGGATCTGTGAAGGTTCCATGACTAGGTAAGTTTGTGTACTATGTATCATTTATAGATGACTTCTCAAGGAATACATGGATATATTTCATTAAGAAGAAATCTGAAGTCTTTGATAGGTTTGAAGAATTTAAGGCTCTAGTGGAAAACTAGACAGAGAGGAAGATAAAGGTGCTTAGGACAGATAATGGTGGAGAGTTTTGCAGTAAGGAATTTGAAGAATTCTACAAAAAGTGTGGTATAGCATGGTAGAATACTACTTCATATACACCTCAGCAAAATAGAGTTGCAGAAAGAATGAACAAGACATTGATGGAAAGACAAGAAGCATGCTCAGTGGTGCTAGGTTAGGACAAGAATTTAGGGCAGAGGCAGTGGATACTGCATGTTACCTGGTCAACAGATCACCTTCATCAGCGTTGGAGGATAAGACTCCACAAGAGGTATCGACTGGTAAGAAACCCTCTCTTTCACATCTGAGGGTATTTGGATTTGATGCGTATGTACATGTTCCAAAGGAGAAAAGAACAAAGTTGGATAATAAATTTGAAAAGTGCATCTTTATTGGGTATAAGGATGGTTTAAAGCATTATAAACTTTGGAACCCAGTAACAAGGAAGGCTATGTACCACTGAGATGTGGTGTTCAGAGAGGTGAAAGATGTTATTAAACATGAAGTCCAACCAAAGGAACCTGAGAAGATAGAGTTTGAGCTAAAGGAGGAAGAATCATACTCTAGAGCAGAGGAGGAATCAAAAGATGAAGAGCCACAAACTCCAGTTGTGAGAAGATCAGTTCGAGAAAGAAGGCAGCCAGAAAGATATAGTCCATCTACTTTCTGTTCAAATTTTTCTTTATCTCTTACTGATGATGATCACAGAACTGTGAAGGAAGCAGTGGATTCAGAGGATGGAAAACTATGGAAAGAGGCCATGGTTGATGAAATGGCATCTTTGCACAAAAATGAGGCTTGGGATCTGGTGGAGTTGCCGACTAGAAGGAAACCCATTGGCAGCAAATGGGTGTTCAAAAAGAAGACAAATGTAGAAGGAAAAGTTGAGAAATACAAAGCTCGATCGGTAGCAAAAGGTTATTCCCCAGTGCCGGGAATTGATTTTGGTGATATTTTTTCTCTTGTTGCCAAGGTAACTTCTATTAGATTACTTTTATCTGTTGTTGTTGCTTTTGATTTTGAGGTAGAACACATGGATGTGAAGACAACATTTCTTCACGGGGATTTGGAAGAGGTGATATACATGAAGAATCCTGAAAGCTTTGCGATGAAGGGTAAGAAAGAACTGGTATGTAAGTTAAAGAAGTCTCTATATGGGTTAAAACAGTCACCAAGGATGTGGTATCAGAAATTTGATACATTTATATGGAGACTTGGCTTCACCAGAAGCAAAGTAGATCATTGTGTGTATTTTAAATTAATTGGTGACTGTGTTATTTATCTGGTCTTGTATGTGGATGATATGTTGTTGGTTGGAAATGAAAAGAAAGTTATCCAGGATTTGAAGACTCAATTGTCCTCCAAATTCGACATGAAAGATCTTGGTGCTGCAAACTATATTTTGGGCATGGAAATTAAAATTGATCTGGCAAAGAGGAAGCTTTGGTTAAACCAGAGGAAGTATGTCGAGATATTATTGCAGAGGTTTAATATGTAGGATAGTAAACCAGTGAAGGTTCCTATTCCTGTAGGTGTGAGGTTATCTGCTGAAAAGTGTCCCAAGACACAAGAAGAAGAAGAGGACATGTCTCGTGTTCCATATGCAAGTGCAGTCGGTAGCTTGATGTATGCAATGGTCTGTACTAGACCAGACATTGCACATGCAGTGGGAGTATTGAGCAGGTTTATGTCAAAACCAGGGAAGGAGCACTGGACAACAGTGAAGCGGGCTTTCAGGTATTTGCGTGGCACTAGTGATTATGGTTTGTGCTACCAAGGAAGACCAGGATTGGATAGAGTGTTGTATATTCATGGCTTTGTTGATGTAGACTAGGTTGGAGATCTAGATCAGAAAACATCTACAAGTGGGTATGTGTTTAACCTATGTGGAGGTGAAGTCAGTTGGATGAGTAAGAAACAATATGTGGTGGCACTGTCAACTATAGAGGTAGAATACATGATAGCCACTCATGCAAGCAAGGAATTAGTTTGGTTGTAGAGATTGTGTTCAAGTATTGGATTAGTATAGGAAGTTATAAAGACAAACTATGACAACCAAAGTGCAATTTTCTTGGCAAAGAACCCCGCATATCATTCAAAGACAAAGCACATTGATGTTCAGTATCACTTTGTGAGGGATATGATAGAAGACAAAAAGGTGTTGCTAGTAAAGGTGGACACAAAGAAGAATACAGTAGATGCATTGAAAAAATCTGTGAGCTCTGAGAAGTTCTCTTGGTGTAGAGAGACAATGGGAATTTAAGGGCTGGAAAAATGACTAAGCTCTCTTGTGCCCCCCTGTGGAAAGAAAATAACAAGTGGGAGAATGTTGGGTTGTGTTATATTCTTTCGACGTAGTTAACAAGGGTTTTTAGGGGCACCTATAACCCCACTTTATGGGGTCCGGGGCAACGCCCCAGAAATTTTTTGTTTTGGACCCTATGTTAGGCTGGGCAGACCCACCTATGGTTTTGTGCATGATTTTCACACATGTTTTTTGGACACGATGGTTTTCGGTCCATGGTATTGGACGCGATGGTTTTTGGTCCATGGTATTGGATGCTTCGGAATGTATAAATATGTATTATAACATTGAAAGGACCATAATGAAAAATCAAGCTAGTAGTCCCAATTTTGGGATCCAGGGGAAAATCTATGTGTATATGTGTTCTTCTCTAGCATTATTTACTTTCTGTGTTTTAGAATTTATATGCAGGTAATTTCCGTATAGGGTTAAAACCTACGACAAACCACTTTCTTTTCACCAATACTTGCGATCGTGGACTACACCTAACTTTCGATACTTAGTTTATTTTCTTCTTTACCAAGTATTATGTTTTCCTTTATACACAGTGAAAACCATAAACATTCACCATAAACAACATTAACATATAAATGCACAAAAATATAAAGAGAGGGGCAACTCACTGTAATGAGTCTGCCCAAAATATCAATATATATAAGTTCAATCTTGGGAAACCCCAAATTTACACTTAGCCAAATTTTACAAACATTAGCAAACTTAGTTGCCTAGCTTGTCAGCACCTTGAATGGTCGCCGCAAATTCTACCCAACTCTCCATTTACCCCTGAACGTGTTCTTTCATCTCGTCGAATCAACCATGCCTTTTGCCCAACTTGCGTGCCCACCCATATCACAGTGCATGCCTGCCTGGCACGTCTGCACACTAGTCGCACCTCGTTCACAACCTCATCACACTTTGTCATTCACTCTCGCTCAGTGTGCCCAATTGTGGGTTGCCCTACATGAGTCACCAACTGAACCGACTACCCAACACATTCGTTTGGTGGGTGCACATGTCGTGTCACCCTGCCCGACCTCTGCTCATTTCCTCTTGTCGGTTCAACAGTCATGTGTGTTCATCTACAGGCCTTGCTCCACCACAGAACCGTGCCTTGTCCCCTTCACACTTCACACTTGTTCACTGCTCATCCAATTGTGTTAATCAAATGTGATGTCCAACCTCCAACTCGCCACCACCTATACATATGTGTTCACCATTGTGTGGGGGCGTTTGGCCGACCCACCAACCACACACATAAATCGTCGGCTCATTTGTTGCTTCATACATCAGCCCACCCATTATAATGTGTGGCCGCCCCAAATTTCGTTTCAACATGTCGGACCTCTCATGTGGCTGCCCAACTGCCATGACTCTTGCTATCACGCCCCTATGCTGGTGTTAATCTTCCAACCACATTATAGCGAGGTGTGGCACCACCGACCTCTTTCTTTTCACCAATACTTACGACCATGGACTACGCCTAACATTCATACGTAGTTTATTTTTCATTTACCAAGTATTGGTTTATCCTTTATACATTCTTAAAACCCATACACATTTATCAAAATAGCATTAACACCTATAAATGCACAACAGTATAAAGGGAGGGGCAACTCACTGTAATATGAGTCTTCCCAAATCAATATATATAATCTTCACTTTTATCAAGTACAAGTTAAATCTTGGAAAACCCAAAATTTACACTTAGCCAAATTTTCACAACTTCGGCAAACTCGGTTGCCCAACTCGTCGGCACCTCCAAACGGTTGCCGCATGACTCACCCAACACTTCATTCACCTGTCACACGTTTCCACCCAACTCATTCACCATTCATTTAGAAAACGCCCAAACGGTGTTACCCTGCCCGAAATTATCGTTTAGCCCTTTCTTCATTTGGCGGGCACACATGCACCTGTGTCGCTTCTCGCCCAAACTCTCATTCACGGTTTCGACCTCCCTTCATACGGTGGGCCACACGTAGTACTGCCTACACAAACTCCTATTCGCAACCTCTGGTTCAACCACCTTTCGTTGGGCTAATGCCCTGACTGTGTCATCCTACACAAACTTTCAACCTCCGTTCAGCCCTACATGGACACCCTACCCGGGTCACCCATCGTTTAGCTCTACACGGACGCCCAACTTAGGTCGCCCATCGTGCAGCTCTACACGGATGCCTAACTCAGGTCGCCCATCATGCAACCCTACATGGATGCCCAATCTGTGTGCGTGCTACACGACTGTGTCACTGATTCCCTACCTGGGCGTGCTCTCCATGACCGGCACCTCCATCTAAACTTCCACACCCGTACTTCACCCTCACACTTCTTCACCCTTCCTTGGCTTCCAAAGAAATCTGCATCCAAGTTGCTTCCTCTCCAACTCCAAAACTTTTCCAACTTATACTCTTCACATGCCATGATCATGTGCCCAACTGACTTGCCATAACACGCTACTCCCATCGGCTTCATTGTTTCCATAGCACGTCGCCTTGCCCATTTCCATGGTTGGCCACCCCATTGTTCATCCAATCCACCCGTTGGCCTACCCATTGTGCGGGGCACCTGAGACCGCCTACCAAATATATATATCTTCGCACTCAAAACTCATCGCACTTCACTTTTTCCACTTTGTGTGCCTCCACCATGACCACAACTCACCCATTCGCGCGCCCTTCAGTTCATGGTCCTCACATTCTCCCGCACTTGAAATCATTTTCGTCCTCGATAACTCCTCATCCCAACAACCACCTATCACCAAGATATCCATACCAAGGCATATACCCCACTGGTATGTCATACATCAGAAAATCATCTCAATCCATGATCATTAACTACCTTGTCACAATCTCCACATGCTACTCCCATCATGGAAGGCTGGCCCCTCCATCTCAAGCTACATGCCCACTACAACATATCGTGTTGACCTCATCATGTATTGTCATGATGTGAACTACTGCCATGATACTCCAACATAATGCTAACACATCTCTGTACACGCTATATCCCCCATGTCTTGAACTAGTTGGGTAGCTAATCCAACCGTCACGCTCAAACCATGAGAATGCACATCCTCATGCCATCATCAGTCGTTTCTCAGAACATCCTGTCACAACATCAACTTGATCAAGAATCCTTCTCCATATAAGTAAGCCATGCCCAAGTCCATGACGTAGTCTCCACCTCGTCTTCAACATGCTGTCGATGATGTTTGGTATCAATGTGCTGCATGAAATCAACTGCATCTACCCATAATCATCCATTTGCAAAACATCCATCTCCTAAAAGTGAAGAGATCCTCTCCTGACTCTCGATGTGTCACATCCAAGTCCATGAAGCCACCTCCATCATCTCTGTAATGTGCCATCCCTCAAGTTTTCCATAGAAACAAGCATACACCTATCTCATCTCTCCATGTGATACCCATGATCATAGATCAATCAGCTCCCATGTGTCAAAAGTGGTTAAGTCTCGGCTTAACCCATGGCCAACTGTTGCCACCAAGGCATCATCATCATTGTAACTCCATCACTCCAAAGTGTCTCATATCAATCCTCCTCATGAAGTCACTCTTCCAAGCCACACCCATACATGTACTCAAAAGTATGTATCCCATTCTACATCAAAGTCTCTGACCTCAGCTCCTCAATGCATCAGATCCTTTAAGTCCACCATATATGAAGTCCCTGAAAGTCACAACCTCATGTCATCATGAACTCCATGTGTCATCTCTAGCTAACATTCCAGCAGACATACAAGTCTCGGCCCAAAGGTCTATGAAAGATGCCTCAGCTCTCCATGTAGTAGGAATGCTCCATATTTTGCTCACAATTCCAACCAAGTCCATGTCCTTGTTGTATAGGAGTGCACAACCTCTCCATTGGCTGACAAGTAATAAGTCTCCATGTCACACCAACAAATCCACCTGCACAACATCCCTTGGCACTCCTCATTGGATGCCCATAAATGACACCTCTAGAAATGCTCCCGTATAATGTCCCTAGATAATACTGCCAAGCTCCATGTCCCCAACTTGATGTCCATGACTAAGTTGTCCATGTTGTCTAGCTAAGTAGACCCATCACAACAATCGGTCATCCTTATCCGAGTCAACAATCTTCGGTCTATTGAACTCAGTGTACCAACCATATCATCATCTTATGAGTCTCTCCATCATAGCTCCCCCACTAAAGGTCCCAAAAAGACTTGCTCTTGGTCTCGGCCATGAGAAGTCCACCCAAGTATCATCATACTCAAGTGTGTGCCCTCCCCCAATCTGTCCATGAGTCATGCTGGGAACTTAGCCAATTCTCCATGTGGCTAAAGCATGACCCATTCCTTCGCAATGATCATCATGTTCCTCCCTTGTCACAGGCCTTTGTACCATCTACCATAAGGTCACAAACAACCCCAACAGTCCTGCAACAGTCAACAATCCTTGCTTCTTCATACAAGGTCTCATAGTAGACATCCATGGTAAGATGCTCCCTTGCATCGGCAAACTGATTTTTCCCTTCCTTGCATATGGTTCATCTACCAAATGCTCGACTGAAACATAAGTATCAATAGTACTCACATCATCATGAGGTTCCTCCATGTGAGTTTCCTCATCCATCCACGTGTGCAAACTGCACGATCCTGGTCCAACTTGATCAATCTCAAGTTCATCCTTTGTTGTTTTCATATCTACAACATCCTTGTATTGGCCCTTCAGTTCTTCAAGTTCTTCCCTGATCTTCGAATAACCTCCTTGAATCATCATATTCTCGGCCTTCATCGAATTCCATTCAGAACTCCATTTACTTATTTGTTCCAACACTTTGTACCGGAAAGCTTCACCTATATTATGGATAGATTTACCTGGCATAGGTCCTTCTACCATCTCAGCCATCCACTTTCCTGCAACCTGAACCACCATTCAGATTTCTTCACCATTCACCAGGTTCTCCCTGTAATATTGAACTAGCTCTTGATTCCGCCTGTCGATGAGATCAACTTCCTTCACTTGCACTTCACTTGAATCAGCTCTGATACCACTTGTCATAGAGTGCAAGTGTGTATCGGCTTCAACACTTCAACACCAGCTCTGATACCATTTTTCATGCCCCTATACTGGAGGTAATCTTCCAACCGCGCTATAGCGAGGTGCGGCACCACCGATTACTTTATTTTCACCAATACTTATGACCATGGACTATGCCTAACATTCATACTTAGTTTATTTTTCATTTACCAAGTATTAGTTTATCCTTTATACATGATGAAAACCCATACACATTCATCAAAATAGCATTAACACTTGCAAATGCACAACCGTATAAAGGGAGGGGCAACTCCCTGTAATATGAGTCTGCCTGAATCAATATATATAGTCTTCACTTTTATAAACTACAAGTTAAATATTGGAAACCCCAAATTTACACAGCCAAATTTTCACAACTTTGGAAAACTCAGTTTCCCAGCTCGTCGGCACCTCTGAACGGTCGCCGCACGACTCACCCAACACTTCGTTCACCCATTGCACATTTCCACCTGGCTCGTTCACCATTCATTTAGCAAGTGCCCAAACTGTGTTACCTTGCCTTACATTATCATTTAGCCCAACCATTTCTTCACTTGGCGAGCACACACACACCAGTGTTGCCACTCGCCCAAACTCTTCATAGTTTCAACCTCCCTTCGTTCGGTGGGCCGCATGTAGTACCACCTACACAAACTCCTGTTCACGACCTTCGGTTCAACCACCCTTCGTTCGGCTAACGCCCTCACCATGTCATCCTGCACGAACTTTCAACCTCTGTTCAGCCTTGCATGGACGCCCTACCCGGGTCACCCGTTGTTCAGCTCTACACGGATGCCCAACTAAGGTCACCCGTCATGCAACTCTGTATGGATGCCTAACTTGGGTCGCCCATTGTGCAACCCTGCATGGACGCCCAATCTGGGTGCATGCTGCATGACCATGTCATTGACGCCCTAACCAGGCGCGCTCTACACAACTGGTGCCTCCATCCAAACTTCGACACCTGTAGCACTTCTTCACTCTTCCTTGGGTTCCTAAGAGATTTGTGTCTAAGTTTCTTCCTCTCAAACTCCAAAACTTGTCCAACTTATACTCTTCACACGCCATGATCATGTGCCCATCCAACCTGCCATAACACGCTACTTCCGTCAACTTCACCCTTTCCACAGCACGTCAGCCTACCCATCTACATGGTTGTCTGCCCCATCATTCAACCATTCCACCCATTGGCCTACCCATCATGCGGAGCACCCAGGACCGCCTACCTGATATATATATCTCCGCGCTCAAAACTCATCACACTACACTTTTTCCACTTCGTGTGACTCCATCGTGACCGCAGCTCACCCATCCATGTGCCCTGCAGCTTGTGGTCCTCACACTTCATCTTTGGCTCAAGTCATCTTGTGGGCTCGAGCTACCCACTCGCCCACTATAAGTCTGTAGCCCGACTCTTTGCTACATGCGCTTGCTCACTCGTTTAACTGCAGGTCGCCTCGCCCATGCCTCGCCAACCGTAGCTCACCTATTTTCCATCGTTTAGCTCGCCCTATGAGAGCGCCCGTGCCACCCAACCATTTCAACAATAGTAGGGCGTTACGTCCTCCCCCACCTAAAGTCATTGCCATTCTCGACAATCCAGCCATCCATCGTCGCTTCATCACCAATGCCACATAATCCATCAGTATGTGTTCTACGAATAGTCATCTTCTTGATCCATGACTTCAATCCATCTATATATCACAAACATCCCTACAACATATATAATATGACAGTCGTCATCATGTTTTGTTTCATCACGTGAACTCTTCTGCATAATACTCCAGCCAACACAACATCTTTGGTCAAAACCAAGACATTTATAAAACACAAACCCAATGCACGACATGCCCCCATATCATTGAACTGATTGGGTAGATAATCCAACCGTAATGCTCAACCCATGAGAATGTACCTTCTCCATGCCATTGTCAGTTGTTTCTTTAGCATCCTGTCACAATCCCAAACTCAACCAAGAATCTGCTCTAAAACCATGCTCAATTCCATGGAACGCCCATCCCATCTGTGATGAGCCCCAATTTTGGTACAATTCGGGCTCATTTTAGCCTATTCTATTTGCTCAAACCATTCACTTTTTACTGCTTATGCATGCATTTCTTAGTTTATTCGTGTTGTTTGTAGGAATAAGGGTAGACACTTTATCTACATGACTAATGCATTATGATTTCAAGTTTTTTGCATTAAAAGGGAGAAAAGACCACGTGAAAAGGAGACAAGGAGGCAATGAGGTGGCACTGCTGGTTTTTAGGAGAGGATGTCCATGGTCTTGGGGACATTCCTCGTGATTCCCACCAAGAACTCCGAGCTCCAATCCATCTTCCCTCCGAGCTTAGAAGCAGCCAGCTGTTCTACAGGAACAGCAATTATAAACTGCTTTACAGGAACAACAGTTATGACCGTCCTACATGATCTGCAGTTGAACTCTAGTTGGACAGCCGAGCTCCTAAAATCAAGGACACCTGTTGGATAGTCGTTTTTGCATAAATACTGAGGCCGTAGCCTTGTAGAGAAGCTTTTTGAACCTTGGCATTACTCTTGTAATTGGAAAGTACGAGCTAGAGCTCAGTTTTTGTTCCTTTTTGTAAGCCAATTTGGCATAACATCAGATTATGAATAAAGAAGGCAGATTTTGATTTAGCTCTGAGTTTTCTTAAGGATACTATAGCTCTCAGGTTAGGGCCCAACCTGAGAGCCATAGATCCCCTCTGCTGTAGTGTTGTTTCCATTTCGTTTCAGCACTTTGAGTTTTCCTTTTCACATGCAATTCGAATTACAGGTTGCTCATTTAGTTGTTTTCATGAGTTTAGATAGGATTTGCTTATGGTGAATTGGTTTACAGTTGCTTAGGTTAGAAGAGGATAGATACAATCTATTGGAGCTCCAACAAAAAGGTTGTTAAGGCTCACTGCCATCTCATCTGGGATTGGAATGCAGTCCATGACTAACCACCAAAAATACGCATTTCTTTATTCCATGATTGCTGCAAACACAGTCACGTTATGTTAGATGCTTCCACATGATTCACACCTACACCAGACTCCTTTACCACAGCTTCATGCACATTCTCCTTCGCATTTAGATTGCTGTTCATTGAATTTATAAGCACAGGTAGTCTAAGTTAATGCATTTTCGGTTTGGTGATAGTCACAAGCATTTGTTCCATTTACACTGCTTTCTCTCGTTCCATTACTTCGTCCTCCATCTTGATCACGCATGAAAACACATCTTTGGCCTCTTCTCCGCTTTGTTATCTCCCAAAGTCTTTCACTCCTCACGTACTTCCATTCTCTAGCCCTTTCGTTTACCTAGCCCTCTATCTTCCAACCTACTCCCTACATTCACTCCCTATCCTATTCCTCCACTTCTACAGCCATCACCAGCCTCATTCCTACCTTACACATCTCCCCCTACCATTTCATCACCCCTCCATCACGCCAAACACTCACGGTAGGTCATCCTGTAGCTGTTGGTAGACATCCTGTAGAAACCAGAGTATCCTGTAGGATCCCCTGCAGACTTCCTGTAGGAGACCACTCACTCGGTTGCCGAGCTTCTGAATGTGAGGAACCTCTGTGGATGGATGCTAAGGATCCCTAGGGACCTCTCCTAGCCTCCCCAACCTGTCCCACGCTTTCCTTCCTTCTCCATCCCATCTGCACAACCAAACCGTAGTTAGCACAAGATCACAATCATTCCACACACTTAAAGGAAAAATACAAAAACATATCTTTCATGATGCAAGTAGTTTAGATCCATGCATTTGCACTTATTTGAGGTAACAGCAACATTGGTAGAAGTTTCATTCACATTTTTTGCATTGTAGAGGTTAGACTAGTTAAATTAGGGTTTCCTAGGTTTACATGCTTTGATTCGCTTTCAGTCCATTTTGTCAAGTAGAGTAGTTTTCCTTTGAGAATAGCTTTCATCCATCAATTAGCAAGCTTTTTCTGAGAGCCTATAGAAGTTGGCTTGAGCCCTAGCGGACTTGTGCCAGCTGACCAAGTGACAGCTGCGACAAGAGCTAGTACTTGTGCATATAGCACCGTCGCTTCCAAGTTTGTACGAACTACCGGGTTGATAAAATGAGAGACAGGAAGCCCCAGGAGTTGTAGCATTATTGCTACAATACTGGAGCTCACCATCTTTTTGGCGCCGTTGCCGGGGAAGCGTCAGAGTATTAGTAATTGTTGCTTTTCTTCTACTTTCGTACTCTTACTTCTGCTCAGTAGTTTATTTCATTTCCATTCTGCAAAAGTAGCTTAGTATTTCCTACTTTCCTAGATTAGCATTTCCTGCTTTCCTAGATTAGCATTTCCTACTTTCCTAGATTAGCATTTCCTGCTTTCATAGATTAGCATTTCCTGCTTTCCTAGATTAATATTTCTTGCTTTCCTAGACTAATATTTCTTGCTTTCCTAGAGTAATTTTTCTTGCTTTCCTAGATTAGCTTTCCAATTCTGCAATTTCATTTGAGCAATATAGTTAGTTGTAGATCACTTTGTTTCAGTTTTGCAGGTACCAAAGAAAAAGCAAAAGCACTCAAAAAAGAAAAGTCCTTTCCATTTCATGCCTCGTAGGAACCGAGATAGATCAGGCAAATTCCTACCAAACACCCCCACCACATCACTGAGTCACCCTTCTCTCTTCTTTGGTGACAGTGACCCAGAGGAACCTATAGGTGAACATCCTGAGATATACCAAGACCCTATAGAAGAAGAAGAGTTAGAAACCACTCCATCTGAAGCCATGGCTGATAATAGGAGAGAAGATGAGAGAATAGAAGGAGATTTCCCCATCCGAGAGACCAATGGAGATATGAAAATGAAAAACATTAGCCCCTCCGCCTTGCCTCACTTCCATGGACTGACCACTGAGGATCCTGATACCTTCTTGTTCGAGTTTGCTGTCCTTTGTAGAACCTATGACTATACTGAAGATGAGCAAAAGCTGAAGCTTTTCCCTTCCACTCTTAAGGATGCAGCACTACGCTGGTTCATGGGATTACCTGGGAATAGCATCGCTACTTGGGCTCAGATGCAGCAAGCCTTCAATACCAAGTATAGGGATTATTGTAGGTCCAAGGAAACCAAGGGAGAGATCTTTCGAATGACCATGGGGAATGATGAGTCTTTAGAGGATTATGAGGAGAGGTTCCAACTTAGCTATAAACGGGCCAGGTGCACACTTGACCCTGAATCCCTCAAGTTGGTTCTACTCCGAGGAGTCCCTGAAGATCTCTTAGACACCCTTCACATGTTAGCTGGGGGGGACATTTACCAACTGCCTTATGAGGACATCAAGACTATGTTTCGAAATCATTCCAGGGCAGCTAGAAAACTAGGTAGAGGAAATCTCCTCTCCACTGGTGTCCCTTTCTCCAAACATGAGTTTACAAACCAATTAGAAGATCTTAAGAGTGAGGTGAGACAGACCATTGCCATGCAGCTGGACACATTCAGGATCCAGCAGAAGAAAGAAGAAGCTGAGAGAGCCTTGGCTGTCTTCTGTCCTAGGTGCACCAGAAGACACCCTAAGAACGAATGTCCATTGCATTCGGTTGAAGTGTGTTTCATTTGTGAGGAGGACCACCCAACAAATTAGTGTCCAACCCTACCTGGGTTTAAAGCCATGTACTAAGGAACCGAATCCCCCACTGAACCTCTCTACTTCATCAACCAAAGGAGGCCTCAAGGATCTAGACCTTATCAGCAGGGGATGCAAGAGGCATCTCAAGCTTATTACAACCCCAACCACTCGACTCCCATGCCTTCCTGGGGTCCCCCTACTCATCCTTCTTGGTCCATGCCTCCTCCATGGTCTTATCCACCTCAGTACCCTACTCAACCTACTTCTCATCCATATCACTCACATACCAAGTCGCAGCCTCAATGGAGTGCTCCTCAGTCGGGGTGGAGGCCCCAATACAACACTCCTCCTGCCATTTTGCCTCCACCACCAGTTCAACCTCAGCCTTTACCTCCTGCTCCTCCAAGGCAACCTTAGATGCCTGCTCAACCGAACCCGAACCCCAACAATAGACAGGATCAGCAGGTATATACTGGGGAGACCCCATGCCCTACCTATGCTGTGGAGATCCAGGAGATCAATCTTAGATCTGGAAAGACTCTTCCAGATCGCCAACCTCCTCCCCCAGAGGATGAGGAAAACCATCAGGAGAGTGAACCAAAGCCTATTCCACCCTTTCCTGAGAGACTAACAGCCACCACACAACCTAACCCAGAAGAAGATGAGCTTTTGGGTGAGCTCAAGCAGTTGTGTGTAAAAATCCCACTTCTCCAAGCCATCAAGGATGTGCCAATATATAACAAGCTGGTTAAGGAGAAGTGTTTCAAACACCCAGGCAGACGGAAGAAAGATGCCTCAACTATCAATGTCATAGGACAGCTGTCTGACCTTATGCTAGGACAAGTCATCTGCCCAAAGTACCTAGATCTTGGAAGTCCTGTAGTAGATGTTCACATCAATGGCACTATTATCCCCCACACCTTGATTGATCTGGGGGCGGCCATCAATGTGATGACCAGGGATACCATGCTTAAACTCAATCTTCAGGGTTCCTTGAGGAAGACCTCGACAGTACTGCAATTAGCAGATCGCTCCACCGTGACTCCCGAAGGGATTGTGGAGGATGTCTTGGTCTCTATCGATTCTTGGGAATAGCCTGCAGACTTCCTGGTTCTGCAACCAAAGGCCAAGCTTACTGGATATCCTCTCATCTTGGGAAGGCCTTGGTTAGCTACTGCAGATGCTTACATAAGTTGTCGGGCAGGAAACATGACCATCAAAAATGGTCCCATGTCCAAGCAGCTAGTCCTATACCCTCCTGCCCAACCTTCTTTAGAGCATGATTTACCACTCTGGTTGGAGGAAGGAGAGGAAGACGAGGTGTAATCTGCACCTCTGTGCACCCTAGATACCACTAGAAGAGACCATCCTACCGAGGATGATTTGATTGAGACCCTGATCCAGAATCCACCTTCCAGTGCACTATCTTTAGAGAAGTTGGTGGAGGATGCCCAAGCTAGCACCTTAGTGGACCTTTGTACAACCAGCCCTGTCACTCCCAGAGTCAAAAGTGTGGAGTTCGGCCCTGAGAGAGCATTGAAGATCAGCTCCTCCCTATCTCCTTCCTAGGAGAAGGAGTTGTGTAGCCTATTGGCCAGCCACTTAGATGCTTTTGCTTGGAGCTATAAGGAGATGAAAGGAGTCCATCCATCGGTCTGTACCCATCATATATACATCAAAGAGGATTGTAAACTAGTTAGGCAACCCCAGAGGAGAATGAATCCAGCCCTTAAGGACATTGTCAAGGAAGAATTGCAGAAACTGTTGGATGCTGGATTCATCTACCCCATCTCAGATAGTGAATGGGTGTCCCCTCTGGTCTTGGTTCCCAAGAAAAATGGGAAATGGAGAATCTGTGTAGACTACCGAGAGCTGAACAAAGCTACCAAGAAAGACCATTTCCCTCTGCCTTTCATAGATCAAGTGTTGGATGGACTGGCAGGAAAGAAGTTCTTCTCTTTCCTGGATGGGTTTAGCGGGTACAACCAGATTCAAATCAGCCCGGAAGACCAAGATAAGACCACCTTCACTTGTCCTTGGGGTACCTTTGCCTACCGTGTCCTTCCCTTTGGGCTATGCAATGCCCCTGCTACCTTCCAGAGAGCTGTCTTGAGCATCTTCTCGGAGTTGGTCCATGATGCAGTAGAAATCTATATGGATGACTTTACTCCTTATGGGGCTAACTTCCAGGAAGCATTGTCCAACTTGGGAAAGGTCCTAACTAAGTGCATCGAGATGAACTTGTCCCTTAGCCCTGAAAAATGTAAATTCCTAATGACTGAAGGGACTGTGCTAGGCCATACCATCTCTCGCCAAGGGTTACAGGTGGATCCTAACAAAATCGCTCTAATAAAAAAGGTTCCACCTCCACAAAAGGTAAGGGATGTTAGGAGTTTCTTGGGATTAGCAGGATATTAATGAAGATTCATTAAAGATTTCAGCAAGCTAGCCTCGCCATTGTTTGGTCTGTTGGCAAAAGATGTGGAGTTTAATTGGACTGACGATTGTCAGAAGAGTTTGAATGAATTAAAAGACAAGTTAGTATCAGCTCCAATCCTAAGAGGTCCAAACTGGGCCCTACCTTTCCACATCCACACTGATGCCTCGAACAAAGCCATAGGTGCAGCCTTAGGACAAGTTGAGCAAAAACTTCCATATGCCATTTACTTCGTTAGCAAAAACTTGTCCAAAGCAGAGCTGAATTACACTGTAACCGAGAAGGAATTCTTAGCTGTGGTCCATGCACTGAACAAGTTCCGACATTATATTACTGGTTACCAGAGTTTTGTACATACTGACCATGCTGCTATTAGATATTTGATGAATAAACCAGATGTGAATGCTCGTATTATTAGATGGTTACTTTTATTGCAGTAGTTTGATCTAACCATTGTTGATAAACCAGGGAGAGAAAATGTTGTTGCTGACTTCTTGTCTAGATTGGATTTGTCTGCAGATGAAGATGGGACGGTGGATGACCAGATGCCTGATGAGCATCTGTTTCCTATCTCAGTACTCTCTCCATGGTTTGCTGATATAGCAAACTACCTTGTTTCAGCTCAGTTCCCTCCGCACCTCTCTTCAAAAGAGAAGAGCAAAATCATCAGAAAGAGTGCCTCATTTACATGGATTGGGGGCAATCTGTTCAAGCTTGGCCCCGATCAGATCTTAAGGCGTTGTGTAAGGGAGGAGGAAGTCTTTGACATCCTCCTCACCTGTCATGATGGGCCTTGTGGAGGACATTTTGCAGCAAAGAGAACTGCCTTCAAGATCCTGCAGGCAGGCTACTATTGGCCCACACTTCATCAAGATGTCAGAAGATATGTCAGCCAGTGTGACCAATGCCAAAGAATGGGGAAATCGACCCAAAGGGATGAGATGCCTCTCCAACCTCAAGTGACTCTTGAGCCATTTGAGAAGTGGGGCATGGACTTTGTGGGTCCAATCAATCCCTCTTCGAGGCAAAGATCCTACATCATTGTGTGCACTGACTACCTGACGAAGTGGGCAGAGACCAAAGCAATCAAAGCAGCAACAGAAGAAAAAGTGGCCGAGTTCCTAAGAGAGAACATCTTCTATAAGTTTGGCTATCCAAGAGAGCTGGTCACCGATCAAGGGAGCCAGTTCACCTCCCACCTGGTTGAAGATCTCCTAGCTCATCACAAGATCAAGCATAGAAATTCCACTCCCTATCATCCTCAAGCAAATGGGCAGGTGGAAGTCACCAATAGAGCATTAGAAGGGATCTTGACTAAAGTGGTGAGCAGCAGCAGAAAGGACTGGGCAGATCGCCTGGTTGAAGCCACATGGGCTTACAACACCACTTGGAAGACCACCACCGGCTTCACACCTTATGAGATGGTCTATGGGAAGAAAGCTTTGCTGTCCATTGAGTTTGAGTATAACACTTTGAGGATGGCAGCTCAGCTGGATCTAGATCTCAGCCATGCACAACAAGAAAGGCTATTGCAGCTGAATGGACTGGATGAGCACCGCATGCAGGCCCTCCTTCACTCAGAAGTGGTTCAACTTCAGAGGAAGGTGTGGCATGACCAGCATCTTCATGACAAGCAATTTCAGCCGGGAGATTGGGCTTTGTTGTATGATTCTAGATACAAAGATTTCAAGGGGAAGCTGAGAACCAGATGGCTAGGGCCATATTCAGTGGAAAAATGTCATGACAATGGATCTGTTCTTATCCGGACCATTGATGAGGAAGCCATCCCCATGCTTGTCAACGGGCATCGATTGAAGATCTACAGGAGGCCTCCCTCCAGACAAGAGTTCATCAAAACTATGGAGAAAGCAGTATTGGTCATAGAGAAGGGTCCTGCCCCTGCTTTGGGCACACCCTGAAGAATCTAAAAAAAAAAAAAAAAAAAAAAAGGAAAAAATAATAAAGATCCTTGGGTGAAAACCTTCCTGAGGCGCCCAAGGCAGGTGGTAGGGGTGAAAACCTCATCTGAGGCGCCCCTGCTATCTTTCAAAAAAAAAAGAGAAAAAATAAATAAAGATCCTTGAGTGAAAACCTCTCTGAGGCGCTCAAGGCAGGTGGTAAGGTTGAAAACCTCATTGAGGCGCCCCTGCTATCTTTCAAAAAAAAAAAAAAAAAAAAAAAAAAAAAAAAACAAGATCAATAAGCTATTATGTGAAATTTGCATGCAGATTGCAGGTGTTCTATGGAGGAGAGGAAGCCTCTCAAGTCAAAGTCAAAGGTCTTTCTCATGCAGCCAGGACACCTCACAAGCTCCTCCTCCAAGAATGCTTATGTTTTTCAAGGTATGTGCAATTTTATCATGGTTTGAATCTTCTACAGGAAACTGCTGTCTTTCTACAGGAAGGCACAGTTTTTCTACAGGAAGGCGCGGATTCTCTACAGGAAGTGCAGACTCTCTACAGGAAGGCCGAACTTTCTACAGGAAGCTCTGTGTCTACAGGAAACTTCCTGTAGGAGTTTTGGGCAGCCAGAATTCGTCGTAAAAGGAGATTTCGCGACCATGGCTTGGTTTGGATGCATGCAAGCCTCTGTTAAGCATCCTTGCACGTTGCTGTCACCATGCTCCACCACCTGTGTCGACATGCGGCCAAGTCCCTGCACAAACAAAGGAAATCGATGAGTTCTCGTGAGAAAGCCATTTCCAAATAGAAAAATGATGGGATCTCATACCACAGGCATCAAGAGCTCCGGGATCGTGATTAGAACCGCCATCGTGCAGCATGCACCCAAGGAGAAAGGACTGTTACGAGACCCCTCGCGGGGATCCTGTAACAGTTCAACCTACTCAAGTGGATGCCATTCACAGCACCGTCATCTGAGATGAAACGCAGGCGCATGCAAGCAAATCCGTCCACTCCAGCGTTGGCATCCGGTTACCACGAGCTTCCGGGTCTGTGTACGCCGCATGCAGCAGGTAGATCCGCTCCCCGTCGTCCAAAAACCGAAAAATCGTGTGCAGCCGCACGCAGGTAAGTGTCTTCCCCTTCATTCCATCAAATCGCATGAATCTAACTTTGAATTTGTTTGCAAAGCGTAAAATTGAATGGTTGAGCGGCCGTATGGCCAGTCGACTGGCCACGTCGGCTAGTTAAAGTGTAATTGGGTGATTGGGTGGCGGACATAACAAAGAGAATGAACGGAATGCACATGGGAGCACTCTCGTCAGAAGCATGGGTTTAACAGGAAAGGCGGCGGCAAATCTGAGGAAATGAATGCAGCAGTGAGTGAGAACGCAGGCGGAGGATGGATGACGTCGCCCAACGGTCCACGGGGACAGCTCATCCCCCGCGCCATGAATTGCGCCGGTTCAAAATCCAATCGGCTAAATCAACCGCACGCATTTATCATCCAACACTTCAACTCGGCTAAGCCATTCTGATTTCTTCTGCATTTTGATACGCCGAGTTGTTGGCTACCAGAACGCTGGTCAAGCACACAGTGAGTGCGGCCAACTACAGTCCTCCCCGAGAATTGCGCGTGGCTTCTACAGGAACGCAGTCCTACAGGAAGCAGTCTCTACAGGAACGCGGTTCTACAGGAAGAGGAATTCCTCACATAAGAAAAGGTGGCAGAAAAAAAGGTAACCCTGAAACTCCTTCCGCAATTGGCTTTCAAAGGTGGCAAGATCATTATTCACAATCTGGTCATAAAAATATCGGATTGCTGTGCCTATACTATCGCTTCTACAGGATAGCAGTATCATTAGACTGTGTTTTGTGAATTGTATGCATGCTCTGCCTGGAATAGACCGAATCTCCTTTGCATTTGTCACCTTTAGTCAAAACCCCCGTGTCCATCATGCCGGGTGGCTTTATAAGACGAGAGCCCACTGATTCAAATACATTAAGGAGAAACCCGGCAGTGGTTGAGCTCTTCACCAGAGCACAATGGATGCCTTTTTGTGATAAGCTACAGGGCTACGATGATGAAGTAGCTGAGGAATTCTTGCAGGCTCTGCAGCCTAAGTCCCAGACACTGGCCACAGTAACCTTCAGAGGTCTAAGCCTCAAACTCACCCCAGAACACATCAGTCGGATCACAGAACTTCCTATGGGCCTGCCGTGGGACAAAGACGAGAGAAAGCTGAGTCAGCAAGCCAAGAAGGAGTTCTTCCCACCTGAGGAAGAATTCTCTGAGGATAAAAACGGGGTGAGGAGGACCAGCCTGTCACCACCATGGAACGAAGTCAGTTTGCACATTATGAAATATATCACTTGTGAGGGGCGTTACAGCATCATATATGCATATCACTTCCGGCTGCTCAGTGAGCTAAGACATCGGCTTGATCTTCCCGCAGAGCAGAGACTGAGCATTCCTTACTTTTTACTGCAGTCCCTAAAGGAGTGTGCTACAAAGCTAAGACAGGGCATCCCTGATCAGATAACCCATCATGGGTTAATAAAACTGCTTGTGGAGGACGCATTGCACTCATATAAGGTACCCCTCTCATGGGAATCCTTTCGCAATCTGACCAAAGACGGGGATATTAAAATGATGGTCGAAGAAACGGGTTCCTCTAGCAGTGAGGAACACGAAGCAGTGGCCGAAGAACAAAGGAAGGAGCATGAGGAAAAGAAAGGCCAAGAAAAAGGTGGCACACCTACCCCGTTAGCAAGGGAAAAGAGGATGAAGAGCAGAATGGACAAAGCAGAGGTGGCCCTTGTCAGCCCAAGCACCTCAACAGCACCTACACCCAAAGCAAAAAGCAAAGTTCAAGCAGGCAAGCAAGCGGAAGTGAAGACCCCTGTGTCTACAGGGAAGCAAAAATAGGCTTCTACAGGAAGCCCGACAACACAAACTCAGGCTTCTACAGGAAGCCCAAAAATCATTGAAAAGCAGGCTTCTACAGGAAGCCCAAAAGCAAAGACCAAGGCTTCTACAGGAAGCCCGAAAATCGTTGGAAAACAGGCTTCTACAGGAAGCCCGAAAATCGTTGGAGAAAAGGCTTCTACAGGAAGCCCGAAAGTGCAACCACAGGCTTCCACAGGAAGCCCGAAATCTGAAAAGGAGGGACCCTCTACAAGGAGCTCTGAGAGAGCAAAACGCAAAAAAGAGAGGGTTGGCATTCTCGAAAAGAAGGCTGCAGCGGCGCTGGCTGCCCTCAGTACACCTCCAAAACCGAAGGAGAAAAGAGAGAGGGAGACCCCTCTACAATCTGAAGCCAGGAGAAGCAAGAGGATGACCACGGGCAAGCCACAGCCTCCACCCAGCAGCCAAACCACTTCAGGGGACGTCCCTACTTCACCCAGTGCAAGAACCCCTTCTAAAACATCAGCCACCCTCGAAAAGGGGAGCCCAAAAATAACTTCCTGGACACGAAGGATAGGCCAGTCGCCTTCCGAAGCCAGGCTCAAGGAAATAGGAAAGGGGAAGGAAGCATCACCTTTGTCACCACCAGGGGCAGCAAAGGCAGGGCCGCCAAAAACGAGAAAAGAAGAAGTGCCACCCTCGGCAGAGAAGGCAGCACCACCAAAATCAGGGAAGGAAAAGCATGCTCCGGGCTCTAGTTCTCGGCCAAAGACGAGGAGCCAGGGCGAGGTTGCTCAAGGATGAGCAAATGGTTCAGCTGGGGGGTGATGATGAGCCCCAATTTTGGTACAATTCGGGCTCATTTTGGCCTATTCTATTTGCTCAAACCATTCACTTTTTACTGCTTATGCATGCATTTCTTAGTTTATTCGTGTTTTTTGTAGGAATAAGGGTAGACACTTTATCTACGTGACTAATGCATTATGATTTCAGGTTTTTTGCATTAAAAGGGAGAAAAGACCACGTGAAAAGGAGACAAGGAGGCAATGAGGTGGCACTGCTGGTTTTTAGGAGAGGATGTCCACGGTCTTGGGGACATTCCTCGTGATTCCCACCAAGAACTCCGAGCTCCAATCCATCTTCCCTCCGAGCTTAGAAGCAGCCAGCTGTTCTACAGGAATAGCAGTTATAAACTGCTCTACAGGAACAGCAGTTATGACCATCCTACAGGATCTGCAGTTGAACTCTAGTTGGACAGCCGAGCTCCTAAAATCAAGGACACCTGTTGGATAGTCGCTTTTGCATAAATACTGAGGCCGTAGCCTTGTAGAGAAGCTTTTTGAACCTTGGCATTACTCTTGTAATTGGAAAGTATGAGCTAGAGCTCAGTTTTTGTTCCTTTTTGTAAGCCAATTTGGCATAACATCAGATTATGAATAAAGAAGGCAAATTTTGATCTAGCTATGAGTTTTCTTAAGGAGACTATAGCTCTCAGGTTAGGGCCCAACCTGAGAGCCATAGATCCCCTCTGCTGTAGTGTTGTTTCCATTTCGTTTCAGCACTTTGAGTTTTCCTTTTCACATGCAATTCGAATTACAGGTTGCTAATTTAGTTGTTTTCATGAGTTTAGATAGGATTTTCTTATGGTGAATTGGTTTACAGTTGCTTAGGTTAGAAGAGGATAGATACAATCTATTCGAACTCCAACAAAAAGGTTGTTAAGGCTCACTGCCATCTCATCTGGGATTGGAGTGCAGTCCATGACTAACCACCAAAAATACGCATTTCTTTATTCCATGATTGCTGCAAACACAGTCACGTTATGTTAGATGCTTCCACATGATTCACACCTGCACCAGACTCCTTTACCACAGCTTCATGCACATTCTCCTTCGCGTTTAGATTGCTGTTCATTGAATTTATAAGCACAGGTAGTCTAAGTTAATGCATTTTTGGTTTGGTGATAGTCACAAGCATTTGTTCCATTTACACTGCTTTCTCTCATTCCATTACTTCGTCCTCCATCTTGATCATGCATGCAAACACATCTTTGGCCTCTTCTCCGCTTTGTTATCTCCCAAAGTCTTTCACTCCTCACGTACTTCCATTCTCTAGCACTTTCGTTGACCTAGCCCTCTATCTTCCAACCTACTCCCTACATTCACTCCCTATCCTATTCCTCCACTTCTACAGCCATCACCAGCCTCATTCCTACCTTACACATCTCCCCCTACCATTTCATCACCCCTCCATCACGCCAAACACTCACGGTAGGTCATCCTGTAGCTGTTGGTAGACATCCTGTAGAAACCAGAGTATCCTGTAGGATCCCCTGCAGACTTCCTGTAGGAGACCACTCACTCGGTTGCCGAGCTTCTGAATGTGAAGAACCTCTGTGGATAGATGCTAAGGATCCCTAGGGACCTCTCCTAGCCTCCCCAACCTGTCCCACGCTTTCCTTCCTTCTCCATCCCATCTGCACAACCAAACCCTAGTTAGCACAAGATCACAATCATTCCACACACTTAAAGGAAAAATACAAAAACATATCTTTCATGATGCAAGTAGTTTAGATCCATGCATTTGCACTTATTAGAGGTAACAACAGCATTGGTAGAAGTTTCATTCACATTTTTTGCATTGTAGAGGTTAGACTAGTTAAATTAGGGTTTCCTAGGTTTACATGCTTTGATTCGCTTTCAGTCCATTTTGTCAAGTAGAGTAGTTTTCCTTTGAGAATAGCTTTCGTCCATCAATTAGCAAGCTTCTTCTGAGAGCCTATAGAAGTTGGCTTGAGCCCTAGCGGACTTGTGCCAGCTGACCAAGTGACAGCTGCGACAAGAGCTAGTACTTGTGCATATAGCACCGTCGCTTCCAAGTTTGTACGAACTACCGGGTTGATAAAATGAGAGACAGGAAGCCCTAGGAGTTGTAGTATTATTGCTACAATACTGGAGCTCACCAATCTGCAACATGTCATGATGGTAATGCTAATGTGTTGCCTCGCAGTCACATTCATTCCTACATCATCTACCTGTCTCCAATGCCTACTCAAATGTTTAAGGACTCACTACCATAAGTAGCTAACAATGAGCCCCATCTTCTTAGTCATCTAAGAAGATGTGGAGGGAGCAGAGCCTGAAGGCTCTCCCTCATTGATCAGCTCAATCCATCTATCTGGATCTTCCACCTCCATCCTCTGTAGATATGCTACCCAATCTTCCACTTGGATATTTGGCCTCATATAATCGTCATCATCATCATCATTCTCAACTACCTCCAGCCTCCTAGACAAATCCAAGATGCTATTAGACAATGTCTTGATAACCTTGACTGTTCCCTAAGCTTTGTCTCTGCAACAGATATCCACTTACAGATCTCATCCATATGCTTCTTATCCTCCATCTGCATCACTACCAACTTACACTCAGGTCTCGTCACTCCAATGGTTGGAACAACAATGGGCACATCTTCGCTTCGGTCATAAATGTACAACTTCTTCAAATGTGGAACTACCATTGCATCATAGTGTTTCAAAAAATCCATTTCTAGCATAGCTTCATAGTCATCAACTTGCACTATAGTGAAGTCGACTTTCCCGATCCACTCACCAAGTTTTGTGTCCACTTTTTCAGCCACAGGAACGGAATCAGGAAGAGAATTCACTGTCTTTATCTGTGCCTGCATCGGTACAAATTTCAGCCCAATCCTTCTCGCAACATCTTCACTCATGTAGTTGTGAGTAGCCCCACTATCCACCATAGTGAATACATCCACACTCCCAACTTTCATCTGAACATATTCCAAACTATTTCTTTCCAGATCTCTTCGTGATACCACTTCTGTGGCAGCCGTAGCTCCAAGAATCTGCATCACTCCCATAGAAGTCTCTTCTTTCTTCGTATTAGATTTTGCCATCACGGGCACTTTTGGTCTTGAAGGACAATTCTTCATTGTATGTGGTTCCACACATATCCAACACTTCAATGTCTTCTTTGTCTTCATCTTATCATACGATTTCGAAGCATCATTTTTCATAGTTTTCTCTTTCGGCTTATCTAACTTCTTTTTTTCTCATCAGAAGCTTCGTCATAATGCTCCACCAAATGATCTATAGCCATAAAAGCTTCTTCAAATGTCTTTATCTTATACCTCTTGACTTCATTGTGTGCCCAAGGTTTCAGCCCTATAACAAAGTTGAACACCTTGTCTCTCTCTGCCATGTCTGGAAGTTCCAGAACTGCACTTGCAAACTCTCGCTGATATGCCTACAGACTTCCCGTTTGCTTCATATATTTTATCTTTATCCTTGCTTCCCAAGTTTCATCCTGTGGACTAAAGTGGGCCTGCAAAGCCTTCTTCATGTCTTCCCATGAAGTTATGTCGTCAACATTACCACTGGCAATCTGATCCATCCTTCTTCGCCACCTCATCTTAGCATCTTTCGTTAGGAACTAAGCACCTATTTTCACCTTAGTTTCCTCATCAGGTAATCCCAAACGTTCCAAATACTGTTCCATGTCCCTTATAAAGTTACCAAGAGTCTTCACATTCCTTGTACCATCATAAGATTCTGGTTCCTTGACATTCACATGAGACACTCCTCCACCTGAGTTATGTCTCATGACCTTCTTCAACACCATGATCTCGTCTTTCTCTTCGTCAAGAGTTTTCTACAAGTCCAAGATTTTTGTCAAACCTTGGTCTTTTGCCTTTCCAATCTATTTGACTTCCTCTTCTAGTTGTGTATAATTCCATTCTGTATACTTGTATCGGTACTTGAGTTCATCAAATTCTTCTCTCATCTTCACATTTCCTTCACGATCCTTCATGATCTCGGCTATCTTTGAAGTCCAGTCAGAATCCCATTCTTCCAATCTTTCCAATACCCTGTTCATGAAAGCTTCACCTACATTGTGGCTAGACTCACCTGTCACAACCTGAGCTTCACCTTCCATCTCAACCATCAACTTCCTTTGTGATCTAGTATAGACCATTCACCAAGGATACCACCTATCACGAAGTAATAGTGGAACTAGTCCTTGTCACAATTCTCCTGAATCAATTTTAACACCAGCTGTCACCTGCAGACCTGAATCACCCTTCAAATTTCTCGATCATCAGCTTCGATTCCACCTGTAGTGGGATCAACTGTCCATCGTACAACAGCTCTAATACCACCTGTCACGCCCCTACACTAGCGATACTCTTTCAACTACACTATAGTGAGGTGTGGCACCACCGACAACTTTCTTTTAACCAATACTTGCGATTATGGACTATGCCTAACTTTCGATACTTAGTTTATTTTCTTCTTTACCAAGTATTATGTTTTCCTTTATACATAGTGAAAACCATAAACATTCACCATAAATAGCATTAACATATAAATGCACAATAGTATAAAGGGACTGGAAACTCCCTGTAATGAGTTTGCCCAAAATATGAATATATATAAGTTCAATCTTGGGAAACCCCAAATTTACACTTAGCCAAATTTTACAAACATTGGCAGACTTGGTTGCCTAGCTCGTCGGCATGCCTGAACGGTCGCAGCACGTTCTGCCCAACTCTCCATTTACCCTTGAATGTGTTTGTTCAACTCATCGAATGAACTGTGCCATTCCCCAACTCAGGCGCCCACCCATGTCACTGTGCACACCTGCCCGACATGTTTGCACACAAGTTGCACCTTGTTCACAACCCCGTCGCACTTCGTCATTCACCCTCGTCAGGCGCACCTAGCCGCGGGTCACCCTGCATGAGTCACCAACCCAACTAACTGCCCAATGCCTTCGTTCGACGGGTGCACACGCTATGTCACCCTACCCAACCTCCTATCATTTCCTCTTCTTGGTTCACCCGCCATGCGGGTTCATCCACATGCTCTGCTCCATTGCAGAACCGTGCCTTGTCCACTTTGTACTTTGCACTTTTTCGCTGCTCGTACATGTGTGTTGATCAAATGTGATGTCCAGCCTCCAACTCGCCACCACCTATACATATGCATTCACCATTTTGTGGGGCCGTTCAGCTGACCCACTAGCCACACACATAAACCATCGGCTCATTTTTTGTTTCATACGTCGGCCCACCCATTATAAGGTGTGGCCACCCAACCTTCATTTTAACATGTCAACCCACTCATGTGGCTGCCCAACTGCCATGACTCTTCGCCTTTGGCTCAAGTTGGCTCGTAGGGTCGAGTTGCCTGCTCGCTTACTATAAGTTCGTGGCTCGGTTCTTTGCTACACACACTCACTCGCTTATTTAACCACAGCTCGCCTTGCTAGTGTCTCACCAACCGCATCTTGCCTGTTTTCCATTGTTTAGCTCACGTAGTGAGTGCGCCCATGTCCCCTGACCGTTGTAAAAATCGTAGGTCCAACAGCTCCCGTGGGTGGCGGGGTGATTCTGGGAATCACCTCGGCCTTGAAATCACCCGGCCTTCTGCCCCACCCTGGTGGCCAAATGGCTCACCGGGGTAGTGGGGTGATAATGGGAATTACCCCGCCCTCCACCCCACCTCGCCAGCCCAACGACATGTGAGGCTGGTGGTACGATTCCAGGAATCACCACGCCCTCTGTGCCACCCCGATGGCCCAACGACCCAACTGAGTGGCGGGGTGATTTCGGGAATCACCCCACCCTCCGTCCCACCCAGGTGGCCCAACGGCCCGCGAGGGTGGGTGTGTGATTCCAAGAATCACCCCGCCCTTCACACCAACTCGGTGGCCCAACGGCCTACGGGGGTAGTGGGTTAATTATAGGAATCACACCACCTTTAGCTCCACCTCAGTAGCCCAACGGCCCGCAGGGGTGGTGGGGTGATTCTGGGAATCACCCTACCCTCCTTCCCACCCCAACGACCGAATGGCCCATGGGGGGAGGCAGAGTGATTCATGGAATCATCTGATTCTCCACTCCACCCCAGCAGCCCAACAGCCCACGAGGGTGGCAGGTTGATTCCAGGAATAACCTCGCCCTCTGCCCCACCCCGGTGGCCCAACGGCTTGTTGGGGTGGCGGGGTGATTCCTGGAATCACCCCGCCCTTCGGCCCACTCCGGTGGCCCAATGGCCCACGGGGGTGGAAGGGTGATTCCGGGAATCACCTCGCCCTTCGCTCCACCTGGGCTGTCACACCCCTATAATGGCAGTAATCTTCCAACCGCACTATAGCGAGGTGCAGCACCACTGAACACTTTATTTTCACCAATACTTATGTTCATGGACTATACCTAACAATCGTACTTATTTTTATTTTCATTACCAAGTATTATATTTGTCCTTTATATAGAAGAAAACCCATACACATTCATCATCAACAACATTATACAAGAGAAATGCATGACAGTATAAAGGGAGGGGAAACTCCCTACAACATGAGTATGCCCGAATCAATATATATAATATTCACTTTTACAAAGTATAAGTTAAATCTTGGGAAACCCCAAATTTACACTTAGCCAAATTTCCAACTTCGTCGTGTCATTTGCCAAACTTAGGCACCCCTCGTCGTAATTGTGTTGCCTCTCCGAGGTGCCCTCCATGCGAGTCACACCTCTATTTCACCAAACAAACACTCCTTTGTTTCGTTGTGCATAGTGTGACCTACCGGGGTCAACCGTTCGCCCATTCACCGTGTTAACCATATCGTCGTGCATGGCTACCCACCACACACGTTCACTCAACATTCACTCGTTCAAGTCAACTCATCAAGGGGCGCAACCATCATGCCGCCCTTGCCCGTCTCACCGAACTTTCCACCAAACGCCTTGACCGTTCCACCATTCACCCATCTACCTAACTCGTTTGCAAGCGCACCCATCGTGCAACCTTGCCCGACTCGCCGAGTTGTCTTGTACACCTTCATGTCGACCTGCCTGTCATGCGCGTGCATGACCTGCAAAAGATCGCAGTCACCTACACCTTCACACTTTCTGTAACTCTCCAACTCGTTGCTCGAACTCCTTCGCACTTGCTACTTGATCTGTTCGATTGATTGTTGGTTGGATCGATGCCTTTTTCCATCCCATTGCATGCCCATATATAACATTTGGTGGGTGAGTCAGCCACCTTGCCGACCTATGTCTTTTGCCCAGCCGACCTTCGCATTTGCAACTTATTGCACGGATGGTGGGTCGGCTCGCCCCCAACTCATGGGTGTTCGCCCCCTCTGCATACCCATCGAAAACTCCTCGATTAATTAGTCAGCGAGTCGAGCCCAGCTCGACTACCTATAAGTCTATGACCAAACACTTTGCCCACATGCACTCATCCATCGTGTCTCGTTCGTTTTAATCCCAACTCATCCATTTCTTCACTCGGTGGGTTGCCTTGCTCGTCGCACTGACCGTAGGTCCTTACATCCTCCCCCACCTAAAATCATTTTTGTACTCAACAATATCTCATACCAATAACCATTTGCCACCAAGATAATCATCCGAACAATCATATCCTTGATCCATTATATCAACTAGCCTATACACTGCAAACATCCTTGCAACATATGCAAAACGACCATCTCCACCATGTGTCGTCCTGTCGTGAACTGTCGTCATGATACTCCTACATAATGATAGCACATCTCTGCACACTGATGTCCCCAATGACTCGAAATGGTTGGGTAGCTAATCCAACTGTTGCGCTCAAATCATAATAATGCACATCATTATGTCATCATTAGTCTTTCTCAGACTTCTGCCACATCTCAGACTCATCAAGTATTTTCTCCAACCCCATGCTCAGGTCCATGGAATCTCTATCCCATCTACAACATGTCCATCCAATCCATGGCCTTGTTGTGCAAGTATGCACAACCTATCCATCGGCCCATACGCAAGTCATCTCCATGTCATACCTACAAATCCACCTGCACAACATCCCTACCTTGGCACACCTCATTGGATGTCCATATGACACCTCTACAAGTGCTCCTGCATAATGTGCCTACATATGACTATTATGCTCCATGTCTCCAACCTGATGTCCATGACTCAAGTTTCCCATGCTACCCAACATCCCAACATCTGGTCATCTACATCCAAGTCTATAAATCTGTCATCATAAAGAAGCCTCCAATAAGGCCCCTTGTCAAGGTGGTGCAGCCCCTTCCAACCAAGGTCCCTGCACCAACCCATCTCCAAGGTTGTCTATCGAGAATGAAGGGCCAGGAAGTTTCCTCCCTGACTGTTATCTACCCATGTATCAGATTGGTACTATGTCCTTAAGTATCTGTTCACAGCCTCAACCTCCTCACATGTACACCCAAGCTTCCCAAGCTTGTCTTTCGTCAACTAAAAGTCATATATGCCCAAAGAATACCTACAAAACTCCACTATGCCAGCTGGATCTCTACCTGCATAATCTTCTCCAACCACTGCCTCTAAAGTAGTACTTGGACTCCCTTCATCTACAACTCCATTGTGAAGATCTTCAGTAGAAGATGTCCTTGCCAAGTACTTTAGGATTCGTGAGATTGATCTCTCACTTCCTTCCTTCTTCCTCGCTCTTGCAACGAAGTCAATCAGCTTCCCTTCTGTTAGGTACCTATATCAATAGGTTTCATATTTCATGATTGGCAAATTCAAGGGCCAAATATGCTCTGCTTTGATGGTACAAAGATCCCATATTTTCAAGACAGCAAGGTATGTGAATAGGTTCATGTTTACTCAAATCTTGATGGATGGTCCAACAGCCTAACCTGGACCATGCCATGTTTAAATTTTCTGTTGTAGAATAGAGAAAGAAGTCTGTCCAAACAGTCTAATCTTGGCAGACAAGTAGCTAGGTAGAGAATTAAGGTTCCCGACTGCTTAATCTGGGGCCTTGGAAGGAATAAGGGCAGTCTTAGATAGATGATCAAAGGAAAAAGCCAAAGGAAAAGAAAAGGCACACAAAGGGTCTGCAAGTCTAAATGCACCCTCCAAGAAGAAATAAAAATGCTAGGCAAAGTAGCTGGGTAAGTAGATGGGGTTGCAGAAGTGATATTCATTTCAGATTTATCCTTGATGGTCAAGATGAGAAAAGCAAAGCAAAGAAGCATGTCTAACCTCCCTTTTTCCCCTTTTCCCATTGGTTACTAACATCCCCTCATCAGTTGAGATTCATGGAAGGACTTATGGTTTCAAGGAGGTTCTTCATCCTTTAAAGGCCACATTTCTTGGATAAAGATTCTTTTCATTTTGATCTACTCCCTAAACTAATTGAGTTTCAAATAAACTTAGTGATATCCCCCCCTCATCCACTCATTTCATCCATATTAACCACTAATTTTATTATATAAATCCCCTATCTTACCCTTTCCCTAGTATTATTAACACCATGGTGTATAAACCCCAAACATGGTATAAATATCCTCCTTTTAGCATTATAGCTAAATAACTTTGTTTAAGGGAGACTTTAGTCCACCTGGGACTATGCTCAACCCTGTCAAGGGATTACTCCAACCACTGGTTAGGAGTAATAACCTCTCTATAAGCCCTAACCTCACCCCTGCTAAGCCCACTCTTAAATCCCTTTTTCCCTTATAAAACCCTTGAAAAACCCCAAAAAACTCACAAAAACCCGCAATCCTAAGGTTCTCCGCCCAAAATATTTAATTGAATATTTTAAATGGGCCGGCGGGACCCCCCCAACCTGCACGATCCGTCGGAGGACCCGCCAGCTGTCCGATCTCCGCCACCCAGATCTAACGGTGGGCGGTCATTTTCGCTCCCCGACCTGCCGACATTTAGCGTCCGGGGAAAGTGGTTTTCCGCCCCGTACAGGGACGCGTGGCAGGCGGTGAGGTTGTTCGGAGCCCCCCTCCCCGATACCGCCTTTGCCCAAAGGTGGTACGGGGAACCCGCTTACCGCTTCCCCATTACCACCCAGCCGGCCACGTCGCCCTCACGTCATCCTGATGTCATGTCGCCTCTGCCCGCCCCCGCGTCCCGTGGCCCTCCACGCAGCCCTGTCACCGCATCCACCCGCCACCATGTCCTGCCACCCTGGCTTACACCTCAGCAGCCACGTCACCTCCGTACTTGGGCCCCGCCATGACGTCATGCTGACGTCATCGGCGGAAAGGCGCCAATTACCCTATTTTTCCGAATTTTATCGTTAAAGTCATGTTTTGAGTCATTTTCAATCTTATTTTCGCGTGAAAGAGGAGATAGTCGTTGCAACTGCCAAAGTGACTCCAGACCTCCAAATTCAAAATTCAACCATCCAAATTCATCAAGTCAACCTCCACAGTTCGGCCCGCGAGGTGTCTAAGCGTTCTGTCCAGGTATTCACCGTGATTCCTCTGTTTGGCCCATGCTTACCAATTCTCTGTGAATTGCCATTAAAATACCTGTTGAAATTCATGTAAGCTCTACACCTGTTATCTAAAGTAAGCCAAGACAACCTGCATTGCCCCAGCCCTCTAATTCAACATAAAATACAATCAATTTGCGGGTAAAAACTGTCAAAATTACCTTTGAAACGCCCGACATTGTTCCCTTTTGCCGGGTGTACACACCAGCTGCAGCCTTTCACCTAAATAATTCCTCATACCCTCTGCAAACTGCCCTGAGTAGTTCACAATCCCTGGGAAACTTGCTAAAAACTGCAGAAGCAAGACTGCGTGTTCTTTCATTATAAGACACAGTTCAGACATTGACTGCAGTTGACCTGCTACTGAAGCTCTTGAAGACACTTTTCAAACCATTGCCACTACCTATTCAAATTCAGATTATATCATGGCAGCCTCTGCATCCTCATCCCTCAGTGTTGCTCCATTAAATCAACCAAATAAGGAGCTGGAGGCCTTGGCATTTGTTGACAAGGACTATCTCATTGAAGACTTTGAGGGTAACAGGGACTTCTTGCAGACCTTCACTCAACTAAGAGAGGACTGTAAGGATGGTCATGGTACACATGGGATATGGGAGTCAAACCTACCTTATTACTGTCTCCCAGCTGTAAATGTCCTCCCTGAAATTATTCACCTATGTGCTGAAAACTATGATGTGCAGCACAGAGCTGTCAGCACTCCATCTGGGAGGATCCTTTTCTACATCAATGCTGAGTCCATCAACAAGATGTTACATTTTGATCAGACAGAGTTGCTGATCCCATTCTCCATGAGCTATTTGCTGGAAGCTGGTGACAAGATGACCAGTGAAGAGCTTCAAAAGGTCACCAGGACCTTCATGAGACCTGAGTGCCAGCCTACAGGGCCACCTCCTTACCTGGATGTCCATTTCAATGATGTAGGCAGGCTGTTACTAGACATGATTGCCTATGTGTTGGGATACAAAAACAGTGAGCATGTGGATAAAACAATGCTAGTATTGCTGTCTGTTTACAGCCCATGCCAGCACCCTGCCCGAAAATATAACTTTGCTAAGTTCATAGCCAACAAGATTCATGATCAGTTGAGCAAAGTGGACAGACATGGGGTCTTCAAGTACTCAGCCTACATTTACCACCTGTTCATGTTCTATCATTCTGAAGACTTCCCATGCTACATCAAAAGGCTGGATCATAGAGGGGAGAGAAGATCTGTCATCTTCTGGACCTCTGTTGATCACAAAGTCACAAATTCACCCTATACCTACTGTGAATTTGTAGACCAATTTGTATACCCAGTCTCTTGCATGTTGATGAAGTCCCCTCCTCCCAGAATATCAAATGAGATCAAGAAAGCTCTGCAGCTCTCCAAAAAATATAAAATAGGTGACTGGTACCTATATGAACACCATACTGTATTTAGGATCTATGGCTGTGAGCTTTGCCCATACAGGCTCCCAAAATATGTACCTATGAGGTTATTTGCCTTGGAGTATTACAGGCAGTTGATTCAGTCCGACCTCACCCATTTCCACAGTGCCAAAAAGAAGGCCCACCTCAAGTTCAAACACCAGTTGGGCCCCTTCATCATGAACAAGAAAGAAGGGTGGGAAGAGGCAGACCTAGTCCTTAAGGATAAATACAAGCTGTCCTATAGTTTTCGGTGGGTCCATTATGACCCTGAAGGTTTCATCACTGCTAGGAGAAACAAGTATAGGCTTATAGGAATTAAACATTGCCAGTACCCACATATTGAAAAATATGCCAACCTGCAAGAATGGCAGATGGATACTCTAATTGAAAATCTAACTGAGGAAGAGAGAATGCTAAAGAATAGGAGAGAGCTTGAAAAAACTATTGACCCAGACTATGTGCAGCAGGTACCTTTCAGACCGCCTTATTTAGTGGGAGAAGGGACCTCGGCTACAAGGACTGCACCACAGGCACCCTCTACATCAGCACCGGTGACAGACAAAGGCAAAGGCATAATGGGTGCAGAGGAGGAAGCAGTAAAGGAAAAGTCTGCCCCTGTAACAGAGCAGCAAACAGAGTAGCAGCCAGGGCAAACTGTCCTACCACAAACTAGGCCGCCAGCAGCTCCAATAACGCAAACACCACCACCTCAAACTGAGCCATTGACTGCCCCAATTTTGCAGACCCCAGCACATGAGGAAAGGGGTACAAAAAGAGAAAGAGAAGAGTCCACTCCTCTCAGTGGATCCTCCCACCAGCCAGAAGCCAAAAGGCAAAGAGCAGACTCCCCAGAGGTAGAAGACATTACTGAAGATGTCTTGGATAGTGCAAGAAAAGACAGGGAGGGCAGTCAGCATACAGGCACAAGCTCCTTTCAGCAGGAGCAAACTTTACAGCTTGGTTTGGAGGTGTCCTCTTCTTCCCAACAAAGCAAGAAGCCCAAGAGCACCAAGGCTTCTTTCAAAGAAATAAAGGCTCAGAATGAGCTGCTGAGGGCTGAGGTCTATAAGCAATTTATAGATGCTACACCAGCCCAGCAAGAAAGGCTAATGTCTGTGTATGACATTCAACAGGAAAAGATAATCTTCAGCCACTTTAAGCCCAAAGGGCCGGAGCCTAAGACAGCTGCAGATTTTATAAAGACAAGGGTGGAGGTCCAAGCCAAAGACATCCATCCCATGGACCAAATTGAACTCCATAAGCAAGCTGGGGAGATGGTCTATGCAACCTTGGTAGAGAAGGCCACCATGGCACATGAGCTGAAAGAGTCCCTAAAGAATACCAACACACAGTTGGACTTTGAGAGAATGTCCTCTCTGGCAAAATATAACAGAATAAAATCTTTGGAGGACATCATCATTGATCTTGGACATGATCCTAGTGATCCAAAGGGTGTGAAGGCCCTCCTGAAGAAGAAAGATGATGACCTGAATGCAATGAAGAAGAGGTTGAAGCTGCAGCCCACAGAGCACCCTCAAACAGCAGAACTTCAAAAGCAAAAACAGGCTGAGGACCAACTAGACCTCTTAATGCAGCAAGACCAGAGGATCAGGGAATTGGAGAAAGAGCTGGAAGGAGCACTACAAGATAAACAGGGAGAATCCACTTCCCAAGCTCCTCCAACTACTTCCACGACAGCAGCAACTTCAGGGGCAGCAGTGGCCCCCACAACAGAAGCAGCAGGAACAGCAGCAGCTCCAGATGCCAGCCCAAGTGTAGAGGAATTGACCAAGGCCGTCAAAGCAATGGAGCTCCAGGCAGATGAAATAAAGAAGGCCAAGGAGAAGTTGGCAGAACTGGATGCCAAGTATGACAAGTCCAAAATGACTGTAGCAGAACAGGGCAGAGAAATAAAGGCCCAAAAGGAAAAGATAAAAGCCCTAGAGAAAGAGCTGAATATAGAGACTGCTATGGCCCACATCAAGAGAATTCTATGGGCAAAAATTGGCCAATCCATCAAACAAAAATGGAGGTCAACAAAAATAATGCATGAGCAGATGGATTTAATGGGCCAAGCTCATGCAGAAATTCAGAAGGCCAAGACAGTGCTAGGGAACAGAGCAGAACAGGCAAACAGAATGATTGATTTCCTGAACAGGCAAGAAAGGGAGGAATTGGCAGCCATAGGCATTCCCAACAGAACAGAGGCTGTCCTCTCTGCTAAGAAAGTGCTTACCCTCAGGAACTATATACAAACAGTAGAGAGGAAGTACTATGAGATGCAAGCAGATGTGGAGGAATACAAAGCCAAAATGGGAGTGCTGCAAGGAAAAGGTCTGCCCAGCCTACTAAGTGGTGCAGGGAAACTGATCTCTCCAGATCAAATGGCCAACAGAATGGCAACCACTATAGAAAATCAGATTATTGCATCTGGCAGTTCATTTGAACAAGCAGGGCCTCCCACAGGACAGAGCATATATGAAAAACTTGAAGGCCTGTTCTTCATTGAGAATGAAGTGAATCACCTGTTTGAGACCCCTCCCAATCTTTATAAGCATACAGAGGCCGAGGAAACATTGATAAAGATGCGCAGACATCAAATGCCTAAGGAGGATTGGTGGCAATTCATGCTTCAGATTTTGCCACCATAGCTTCAGTCATTCGGCCACTGCCAGCTCCAGGTCACTACAAGACGAATGACATGACAAATGTCAGCAGTTAAAGCAGCTAAAAAAGTGACTCATCACGCAGACGTGACAACTAGCCAAGTTTGGACAGCGCATCTCCAGCCGACTCCAACAGCCATAAAGTCCAAATATTTTCTGACCATTTTGACGGCTGAAGCATTAAGGAATTACTGCAGCATTCACTCCTTCAGCTACTGCATTCCGGAGATTAGCATATCATAAATGAGATATTAACTCATTCGTTGATATTTTTGATGTAAAATTTTGTATATAAACTCCCCTGAGTAACTCATAAGGGGTTGGTAATTTTCTCTATGAGAACACTTGTATTGTACACTTTCAGATTTATCTAATACAAAGGGCTGGATGAGCTCAGTAATTTCCTGAAATATTTGATGTCTGGAGGATGCTCCATGTGTTGATGCAGAATTCCTGTGCTGTCTGATGAAATAACAAGTTTTTTCTTCAAACTTTGTTCCTGTTTTCTAATGTTTTGTCAGATCATAATCATGTTACACTAAGCTAGCAGTAAAGGAAAAGAATAGTACAAGATTTGTTTCACTACACCTTGCACTCAAAATTTACTGCTATGAATGTTTTGTCTTCAGGATTACTATGCACATGAATTCTTAACTGCTCATGTCTGTATTGATTCTATACGTATGAATATTGCCTAGAAATTCTTAATTGCTTCTAGGATAGTATTCCCTTTGTGTTTCTTCAGCAGTTCACTGCAAGATTCTTCATTGCCTTGCATTAACTGGATACACTCCACTCAATCATTAAATATAAACGTTGTTCTCAGACACTAATCTGGCTCTGCAGCATCACTACAGTATCAAAGCAGCACACCAAAGACCTAAGGACCACTGACTCCATAGCCCAATGGACTAGAACACTTTGGAAATTGCATAAGAACCTAGACTGAAATTATCATCCAACAAAGACCTTCAACAAACCTGAACTCATAGCTAGCCTAAAATCATTTCAAAACAGAGACAAATCATAAAGAGAGAGCCCTCTCTGATTACAGTTTGGCTAGGCACTGTAATCCAAAGATTGGTTAGTGGTTACCCCGGCCGTATTCCCTTAGAGTCAAAGGGAACAACCTGGGTGTTAACATAAATGGCGACTCCACTGGGGACTATTTAGGATTTTCCAATTTCTATCTATCTCCCAAAGCTATAGACCAAGCCTGTATATCAGTCAGGAAGCCTTTAAAACTGTTTCTGTGTTACATTAACAGCTTTAGGGAAGAGCTGCTTCAGTCAATCTTCTTAGCTTTGAAACATATATAGCCATTTCAAAATCTTTATCCAGTCCTTGCAGATATAAAAATTTCCTATAAAATCCTAAAAACAGTTAGAAGCTGGCTCCTAAGAAAAATCCGCGGCACACTAGGGCAAATCCTGACCCTAATCCACCCATCATTGTTGATAATCCAAATACCATCCCTAGAAACTTTAGGAGGCAGCAAAGGCAGGAGCAACCTGCTGATTTGACCTCAGATTCAGATCATCCCAGCCTTATCTCCACTCCATGCAAGGTCCTTTTCCGGTCTACCCCTAGTTCCCCTAGTTCACCATCCACATCTCAAAGTCCTCCTCTCACATCTTCATCCACTGCACATATTCCCTGGACCAATACTCTTGGTGTAGCTTTACCTGTTACCCCTGTGGTACCCATCGTTCCTGTTGTCCCAGTTGCCCTTGTCAATCCTATAAACCCTGTAAATATGGCTAACAGATATGCACCCTTGCAGATACCAGCTAATGCTGCAGCCCTACCCCAAGATTACCAAACCAAAATCTCATATTTTGACTCCAATGGCCCTCTGACAGCTGTCCAACATACTAAGAGGATGCAAGATCATTTTGAGACCTATGAAATAGATGATGACAGTGTCAGAATGAGGATGTTTGTTCAAAGCCTAACTGGGGATGTAAGAACTTGGTTTAGGTCCCTGAATGCAAATTCCATCACAACTCCTGATGAACTGTATCAAGCCTTTACTAGCAGATGGGAGAAGAAGAAGGATCCTCTGCACATACTTGGGGAATATGACACTATCAAAAGAGGTCCTCAAGAGACTGTTCTGGAGTATTGTGCACGATTTAACAATGTATATAACGCAATCCCACAAAATTTAAGACCCCCTCCTGATTTAGCTTTGTATAAATTCCCTGATGGTTTTGACCCTGACATGGCCTATCAGTTAAAAGAAAGAGATCATCAGTCCCTTGCAGAGGCCCAAAGGGTTGCTGTTACAGTGGAAGCCAACCTAATTGCCAAAAGAAACAGATCAAGGTTGGAAAAGAGGACTGTTTTCAAAGAGGAACCCTCTGCCTTTGATCAAAAGCTGGATGCAATACTCACTGGAATGAAGAGTTTGGGTGATAGGGTGGAATCAGTAGAGAGGAAAGCATCATGGGAAGCACCACAAAACAATCCTCCTAGGAATCCAAATTTTAGGAGAACTCAAAACCCAGGCATTGGTAAGGCCAGTGCTGACCAAGACATAAGGCCCCCTTTCCAAGAAAATTATGCAGAAACTTCCACATCAATAGAGCCCAATGAAGATCCTGAGATTAATTTAATGGGTCTAGATGGTGAGAGTCAAGTTTTCTTAACACAAGAAGATCATGAGGATGATGAAACCAAACTGTTCCAAACTAAATCAGGTGAATCCTTTGACTTTAAACAAGGCTATGACACTGCTGTTTATGAAGTCCATAAACAATACAAGCTGAGGAGCAGAACTGTGAATGTAAACCAGCCTGAAAAGATAAAGGATAATCAGCAGCCTGAAAGAGTCATAATCACAGAGCCTAATGATAAAACAAATTCACCCGTAGAAGAAGTGATTATTGTAGAGATCACTGAACCACTGTCCTCAAAACAGCAGCCTGTGGCCACTTCACCTTCTCAGCCTAATTTGAATGATACTCCCCAAGAGATGAGTAAACGAGGCAAGGCCCAAGATCAAGGTAAGAACCAAGAGGAAAATACAGTAAACAAAGAAAAGGTTGCTGCTCACAACATTAAGGTGCAAACTGAAAAGCCTTTTGATTTGGAGGCTGAAATTGGCAAACTGAAAGTGGCTGTTCCTCTCTCAGAATTGGCCAAACATGACATTTATAAACAGCAGATCAAGAAATCCCTTCAACTCACTCATAGTAAAGATAATTTCAATGTGTTGGATGACACCCCAGAATTGCTATTTGGCCCAGAGGTTGATGGGAAAATAGCAGTCACAGGGATATTACCTTTCTATGTTAGTTTGCATGTGCATGACAAGATACTGCACAATGCAATGTTTGATTCAGGAGCTTCTCATAACCTCATGCCCAAATCAGTGATGGAGAGACTGAATCTAGACATTACAAGACCATATAAGGACCTATTTTCATTTGACTCCAGCCAAGTTAAGTGTTTAGGTTTGATAAAAGACTTGTGTGTATCCCTTGTCCAATACCCAAACAAAACAATCCTGATGGATGTTGTAGTTGCTGATATCCCACCCAAATATGGAATGCTGTTGTCAAGATCATGGGGGCTAAACTCCAAGGATCCTTACAGTTAGACATGTCATATGCCACAATCACAGTCTTTGGTCAACCCAAGAGACTATATAGAGAATCCCTCATGAAATATATGGTCAGCAGTGAAGAGAAACCTCAAAAATTTCCCATATATGCTGTCCATTCTGATATAGATTCATACATCCTCTTCAATAACAACTCAGGTCTAACAGATAATGATGAAACTAAGACACCAAAACCAGAGTAGGGATGTAGTGAACAAACAACTGCTCTAGAAGTAAAGATGATCCAAACAAGTGATGAAACTTTCCTAAAAGATGAACTAAATAAAAAACCAGAACTTCAACTCTCAATCCCAGACCATAGACAAGTTATCAAAACTCCCCTACAACAAGAAGTCTTATGGTTTATGGAGTTTGATGGATCAGTCAACAAGTTAGGGGCAGGGGCTGGAATCTGGATACATAATAAACAAAACAGTCATGCAGAGGGCAGAGCTTATAGATTAAACTTCAGATGCACAAACAATATGGCTGAATATGAGGCTCTTATACTAGGTCTCAAGCTAGTAAAGTCCCTGCAAGCTATAAAAGTCTCAATCCTAGGAGATTCAGACCTAGTTATCCAACAAGTCAAGGGTAATTTTGTCACCAATGACAAAAGACTGAGGTCCTACAGGTCTGCTGCTGCTGAACTGTTAAATTCATTCACTGAATTTCAGATTACCAAAATTCCTAGGACTCAGAACCTGCATGCTCATAGCTTGGCCACATTTGCAAGTACCTGTAAGTTACCTTTTGAGCCCCACCACTGCTTTACAGCTGAGATAAAACACAGACCATCTGTCCCAAACAATGTTAAGGATTGGCAAGTGTTTGATGATGACATGCAAATAAACAATTTCTTGACTTTGCAGCAAGAATTTTCAGGACTAAGTATTGACAATGATAGAGCAAGTCAATCACAAATACTTGAAACATCAAGTCAATCACAAATACTTGAAACAGCAAGTCAATCACAAATACTTGAAACAACAAGTCAATCACAAATACAATATGAAAAGGACAATAAAGCAATATCACCGAAAACAGCTAACCAAATGCTAAATCCCACAATTTTTAACAAAGACAACATACTGGAAATTCAACAAATTGACTGTGAAGAGACAGCTGATGATGAAGCTGAAGTCATACAATTGAAAGATAATTTTCTTCCCACTGGTTTAGCTCCTTTGGAAGACATTTTCGATTCCAATGATGTTCCCAGCAAACCAAAAATGCAGCCCCTCAACACTGCCATAGAAGAGTGCAACATTGGAACCGCTGAACAACCCAAAATCATAAAGCTGTCTGCTGCACTACCCCCTGATCAAAAGCCTAAATACATTGACCTTTTCAAGGAGTTTCAGGATGTCTTTGCTTAGAGTTATGAGGATTTAAAATCCTATGACACCTCTGTAATTCAACACACCATCCCTCTCAAGCCAGATCAAAAACCCTTTAAACAAAAACTTAGGAGAATTAATCCTATGCTTCTCCCAACAATGGAACAAGAAGTACAGAAAATGTTTAAGGCAGGAATCATAGCACCAATCAGATTCTCTGATTGGATTTCAAACTTAGTCCCTACAAGAAAGAAAACTGGTGAAATAAGGCTATGTGTGGACCTAAGAAATCTGAACCAAGTATCCCTCAAAGACAACTATCCCTTACCCAAGATGGATCACATTCTCCAAAGAGTGGTAGGGGCCTCAAGGATCTCATTACTTGATGGATTCTCGGGCTTTAATCAAATCCTGGTGCACCCTGATGATCAAGACAAAACTGCATTCACAACCCCATGGGGAACTTTCAAATATGTAAAGATGCCTTTTGGATTAAAAAATGCAGGGGCCACATTCCAAAGAGCAATGGATATTGCTTTTGCCAAAGAAATTCATGACTTCCTTGTCATTTACCTAGATGACCTCACACCTTTTTCCAAATCTGACCAAGAACATTTGAAACATCTGAGGCAAATATTCATAACTTGTAGAAAATATGGAATTTCATTAAATCCCAAGAAATCTCTGTTTGGATTGGAGGAAGGTAAGTTGTTGGGTCACATTATCTCAAAGGATGGTATTAGGATTGATCCACACAGAATCGAAGCCATCTTACAAATGCCTCATCCAAGAAATGTGAAGGAATTGCAAGCCTTCTTAGGAAAAATCAACTTCCTAAGAAGATTCATCCCAAATCTGGCCGAATTAAGCAGACTGCTCAATAACATGCTTAAAAAGGATTCAAAAGTAAAATGGTCAGTAGAAGCGAGTCAAGCATTTGAAGGAATAAAGGTGATCCTCACCCAAACTCCAGTCCTAACAAATCCACAATTTGATAGGGAATTCATCATATTTTCCTTTGCCTCCCAACACACAATTGCTGCTGTTCTATTACAGAAAGATGACCAAGGAAATGAGAAACCCATTGCTTTCTTTAGTAAAGCTCTTAGAGATGCACCCCTGAAATACAAGATCATGGAAAAGCAAGCATATGCCTTAGTCAAGGCTATTAAAGACTTTAGAATCTACATCCTATACTCCCATGTCATAGCCTATGTACCAAGCCCAATTGTGAAAGACATACTTACTCAAGAGAACTTAGAAGGTAGAAGAGGAAAATGGATTGCAAATATTTTGGAATTTGATATTGAAATAAAACCTACAAAACTGATAAAAGGGCAGGGCTTGGCCAAATTAATGTCTGAAACAAATTTCCAAGCCTTGGACATCAACCAACTGGACAATGAACCGGAGCTGGCGACTCCAAAGATCAATGTAGCCTTTGAACAATCCCCCTGGTATTCTGATATCTGTTATGTGTTACAAAACCTGTGTGCTCCCCCAGGACTGTCCAGAACTAAATGTAGGTTTGTGAAAATGAAAGCCTCAAGATTCTGTGTTATGAATGGCAATTTGTTTTGGAAAAATCATGAGGGTATCTTACTAAACTGCTTGATTGAAAATGAAACTAACAAGATCAGGGAAGAATTCCATGCAGGTGATTGTGGTGGGCACTTGTATTGGAAGTCCATTGTGGATAAAATACTGAGGGCTGGTTACTATTGGCCCACTATGTTCTCTGATGTTAAGAATTTTACTACCTCATGCCATAAGTGTCAAATATTTGAGGGAAAAAGAAAGCTGCTGCCACTTCCCTTGAGGCCTATTGCAACAGAAAGACCTTTTCAGCAATGGGGCTTGGATTTCATTGGAGAAATTCATCCTTCATCTTCAGGCCAACATAGATGGATCCTCACAGCCACAGATTACTTTACCAAATGGGTTGAGGCCATCCCATGTAGACAAGCAAATGATTCAACAATTATTCAGTTCTTGGAGAACAACATACTGTCTAGATTTGGCTGCCCCAACAAGATAATAACAGACAATGCTGCTGCTTTTAGATCCAAGAAGATGGTCAACTTCTGCCACAAATTTCAGATTACTTTGGGCCACTCCACTGCTTACTACCCTCAAGGGAATGGTCTAGCTGAATCATCAAATAAAAGCCTGGTGAACATTATAAAGAAAGTATTAGAAGAAAACAAGAAGAATTGGCATAAGAAACTTGTGAATGCCTTATGGGCAGATAGGCTAACAACCAAAAGGTCCATTGGGGTCAGCCCATATGAGTTAGTTTATGGACTAGAAGCCAGATTTCCTTCCTCACTGGGGGTTCCTGTCATGAAACTACTGCAAGAAAGTCAAGCTGAACCCAATGATATGCAAAGGAGGGTCAATCAAATTATCTGTTTACAGCAAACCAGAGACCAAGTTTATAACAGAGTTCAAATCCTTCAAGAGAAGCTGAAGAAAGCTTTTGATAGAAGAACCAAAGCTGAAGACTTTTTTATAGGGAACAAGGTCCTCAAATGGGATTCAAGAAGGGAAGATAAAGGTAAACATGGAAAATTTGATTCCCTTTGGAGAGGACCATTTATCATCCAAGCAGTACAAGGAAACAACACATACTTTCTTAAGAACCTTGATGAAACTGATCTGGATGAAGGTCCTGTAAATGGCAGGATGCTGAAGCACTATTTTGATTACCTTCCATGAATATAGCCTAGTGACTCCCTTGTACATAAATTACTATGTGTAGTGTTCCTTTCAGCATGTAAATAACTTAATTTCAAGGATTTTGCAGAAGCAAGCAAGGGCTGTATTTCAGCAAGTTTTGTAAATGTGACAGTTGACAATTTTGATGTTTCAAAGAAGAAAAGAGCCCAAATTGTACTAAAAGAGAAGTCATAGAGGCAAGGCATTCTGACCTGCTGTTCTTGGTCTTTCATGAAGAAAAACCATCCCCATGTGGAGCCACTGTTAGGTACCTATATCAATAGGTTTCATATTTCATGATTGGCAAATTCAAGGGCCAAATATGCTCTGCTTTGATGGTATAAAGATCCCATATTTTCAAGACAGCAAGGTATGTGAATAGGTTCATGTTAACTCAAATCTTGATGGATGGTCCAACAGCCTAACCTGGACCATGCCATGTTTAAATTTTCTGTTGTAGAATAGAGAAAGAAGTCTGTCCAAACAGTCTAATCTTGGCAGACAAGTAGCTAGGTAGAGAATTAAGGTTCCCGACTGCTTAATCTGGGGCCTTGGAAGGAATAAGGGCAGTCTTAGATAGATGATCAAAGGAAAAAGCCAAAGGAAAAGAAAAGGCACACAAAGGGTCTGCAAGTCTAAATGCACCCTCCAAGAAGAAATAAAAATGCTAGGCAAAGTAGCTGGGTAAGTAGATGGGGTTGCAGAAGTGATATTCATTTCAGATTTATCCTTGATGGTCAAGATGAGAAAAGCAAAGCAAAGAAGCATGTCTAACCTCCCTTTTTCCCCTTTTCCCATTGGTTACTAACATCCCCTCATCAGTTGAGATTCATGGAAGGACTTATGGTTTCAGGGAGGTTCTTCATCCTTTAAAGGCCACATTTCTTGTCTAAAGATTCTTTTCATTTTGATCTACTCCCTAAACTAAGTGAGTTTCAAATAAACTTAGTGATATCCCCCCCTCATCCACTCATTTCATCCATATTAACCACTAATTTTATTATATAAATCCCCTATCTTACCCTTTCCCTAGTATTATTAACACCATGGTGTATAAACCCCAAACATGGTATAAATATCCTCCTTTTAGCATTATAGCTAAATAACTTTGTTTAAGGGAGACTTTAGTCCACCTGGGACTATGCTCAACCCTGTCAAGGGATTACTCCAACCACTGGTTAGGAGTAATAACCTCTCTATAAGCCCTAACCTCACCCCTGCTAAGCCCACTCCTAAATCCCTTTTTCCCTTATAAAACCCTTGAAAAACCCCAAAAAACTCACAAAAACCCGCAATCCTAAGGTTCTCCGCCCAAAATATTTAATTGAATATTTTAATGGGCCGGCGGGACCCCCCCAACCTGCACGATCCGTCGGAGGACCCGCCAGCCGTCCGATCTCCGCCGCCCAGATCTAACGGTGGGCGGTCATTTTCGCTCCCCAACCTGCTGACCTTTAGCGTCCAGGGAAAGTGGTTTTCCGCCCCGTACAGGGACGCGTGGCAGGCGGTGAGGTTGTTCGGAGCCCCCCTCCCCGATACCGCCTTTGCCCAAAGGTGGTGCGGGGAACCCGCTTACCGCTTCCCCATTACCACCCAGCCGGCCACGTCACCCTCACGTCATCCTGACGTCATGTCGCCTCTGCCCGCCCCCACGTCCCGTGGCCCTCCACGCAGCCCTGCCACCGCATCCACCCACCACCATGTCCTGCCACCCTGGCTTACACCTCAGCAGCCACGTCAGCTCCGTACTCGGGCCCCGCCATGACGTCATGCTGACGTCATCGGCGGAAAGGCGCCAATTACCCTATTTTTCCGAATTTTATCGTTAAAGTCATGTTTTGAGTCATTTTCAATCTTATTTTCGCGTGAAAGAGGAGATAGCCGTTGCAGCTGCCAAAGTGACTCCAGACCTCCAAATTCAAAATTCAACCGTCCAAATTCATCAAGTCGACCTCCACAGTTTGGCCCGCGAGGTGTCTAAGCGTTCTGTCCAGGTATTCACCGTGATTCCTCTGTTTGGCCCATGCTTACCAATTCTCTGTGAATTGCCATTAAAATACTTGTTGAAATTCATGTAAGCTCTACACCTGTTATCTAAAGCAAGCCAAGACAACCTGCATTGCCCCAACCCTCTAATTCAACATAAAATACAATCAATTTGCGGGTAAAAACTGTCAAAATTACCTTTGAAACGCCCGGCATTGTTCCCTTTTGTCGGGTGTACACACCAGTTGCAGCCTTTCACCTAAATAATTCCTCATACCCTCTGCAAACTGCCCTGAGCAGTTCACAATCCCTGGGAAACTTGCTAAAAATTGCAGAAGCAAGACTGCGTGTTCTTTCATTATAAGACACAGTTCAGACATTGACTGCAGTTGACCTGCTACTGAAGCTCTTGAAGACACTTTTCAAACCATTGCCACTACCTATTCAAATTCAGATTATATCATGGCAGCCTCTGCATCCTCATCCCTCAGTGTTGCTCCATTAAATCAACCAAATAAGGAGCTGGAGGCCTTGGCATTTGTTGACAAGGACTATCTCATTGAAGACTTTGAGGGTAACAGGGACTTCTTGCAGACCTTCACTCAACTAAGAGAGGACTATAAGGATGGTCATGGTACACATGGGATATGGGAGTCAAACCTGCCTTATTACTGTCTCCCAGTTGTAAATGTCCTCCCTGAAATTATTCACCTATGTGCTGAAAACTATGATGTGCAGCACAGAGCTGTCAGCACTCCATCTGGGAGGATCCTTTTCTACATCAATGCTGAGTCCATCAACAAGATGTTACATTTTGATCAGACAGAGTTGCTGATCCCATTCTCCATGAGCTATTTGCTGGAAGCTAGTGACAAGATGACCAGTGAAGAGCTTCAAAAGGTCACTAGGACCTTCATGAGACCTGAGTGCCAGCCTACAGGGCCACCTCCTTACCTGGATGTCCATTTCAATGATGTAGGCAGGCTGTTACTAGACATGATTGCCTATGTGTTGGGATACAAAAACAGTGAGCATGTGGATAAAACAATGCTAGTATTGTTGTCTGTTTACAGCTGACGCCAGCCCCCTGCCCGAAAATATAACTTTGCTAAGTTCATAGCCAACAAGATTCATGATCAGTTGAGCAAAGTGGACAGACAAGGGGGTCTTCAAGTACTCAGCCTACATTTACCACCTGTTCATGTTCTATCATTCTGAAGCCTTCCCATGCTATATCAAAAGGTTGGATCATAGAGGGGAGAGAAGATCTGTCATCTTCTGGACCTCTGTTTATCACAAAGTCACAAATTCACCCTATAGATACTGTGAATTTGTAGACCAATTTGTATACCCAGTCTCGTGCATGTTGATGAAGTCCCCTCCTCCCAGAATATCAAATGAGATCAAGAAAGCTCTGCAGCTCTCCAAAAAATATAAAATAGGTGACTGGTACCTATATGAACACCATACTGTGTTTAGGATCTATGGCTGTGAGCTTTGCCCATACAGGCTCCCAAAATATGTACCTATGAGGTTATTTGCCTTGGAGTATTACAGGCAGTTGATTCAGTCCGACCTCACCCATTTCCACAGCGCCAAAAAGAAGGCCCACCTCAAGTTCAAACACCAGTTGGGCCCCTTCATCATGAACAAGAAAGAAGGGTGGGAAGAGGCAGACCTAGTCCTTAAGGATAAATACAAGCTGTCCTATAGTTTTCGGTGGGTCCATTATGACCCTGAAGGTTTCATCACTGCTAGGAGAAACAAGTATAGGCTTATAGGCATTAAACATTGCCAGTACCCACATATTGAAAAATATGCCAACCTGCAAGAATGGCAGATGGATACTCTAATTGAAAATCTAAATGAGGAAGAGAGAATGCTAAAGAATAGGAGAGAGCTTGAAAAAACTATTGACCTAGACTATGTGCAGCAGGTACCTTTCAGACCGCCTTATTTAGTGGGAGAAGGGACCTCGGCTACAAGGACTGCACCACAGGCACCCTCTACATCAGCACCGGTGACAGACAAAGGCAAAGGCATAATGGGTGCAGAGGAGGAAGCAGTGAAGGAAAAGTCTGCCCCTGTAACAGAGCAGCAAACAGAGCAGCAGCCAGAACAGCAGCAAGGGCAAACTGTCCTACCACAAACTGGGCTGCCAGCAGCTCCAATAACGCAAACACCACCACCTCAAACTGAGCCATTGACTGCCCCAATTTTGCAGACCCCAGCACATGAGGAAAGGGGTACAAAAAGAGAAAGAGAAGAGTCCACTCCTCTCAGTGGATCCTCCCACCAGCCAGAAGCCAAAAGGCAAAGAGCAGACTCCCCAGAGGTAGAAGACATTACTGAAGATGTCTTGGACAGTGCAAGAAAAGACAGGGAGGGCAGTCAGCATACAGGCACAAGCTCCTTTCAGCAGGAGCAAACTTTACAGCTTGGTTTGGAGGTGTCCTCTTCTTCCCAACAAAGCAAGAAGCCCAAGAGCACCAAGGCTTCTTTCAAAGAAATAAAGGCTCAGAATGAGCTGCTGAGGGCTGAGGTCTATAAGAAATTTATAGATGCTACACCAGCCCAGCAAGAAAGGCTAATGTCTGTGTATGATATTCAGTAGGAAAAGATAATCTTCAGCCACTTTAAGCCCAAAGGGCCGGAGCCTAAGACAGCTGCAGATTTTATAAAGACAAGGGTGGAGGTCCGAGCCAAAGACATCCATCCCATGGACCAAATTGAACTCCATAAGCAAGCTGGGGAGATGGTCTATGCAACCTTGGTAGAGAAGGCCACATGGCACATGAGCTGAAAGAGTCCCTAAAGAATACCAACACACAGTAGGACTTTGAGAGAATGTCCTCTCTGGCCAAAGATAACAGAATAAAATCTTTGGAGGACATCATCATTGATCTTGGACATGATCCTAGTGATCCAAAGGGTGTGAAGGCCCTCCTGAAGAAGAAAGATGATGACCTGAATGCAATGAAGAAGAGGTTGAAGCTGCAGCCCACAGAGCACCCTCAAACAGCAGAAATTCAAAAGCAAAAACAGGCTGAGGACCAACTAGACCTCTTAATGCAGCAAGACCAGAGGATCAGGGAATTGGAGAAAGAGCTGGAAGGAGCACTACAAGATAAACAGGGAGAATCCACTTCCAAAGCTCCTCCAACTACTTCCACGACAGCAGCAACTTCAGGGGCAGCAGTGGCCCCCACAACAGAAGTAGCAGGAACAGCAGCAGCTCCAGATGCCAGCCCAAGTGTAGAGGAATTGACCAAGGCCGTCAAAGCAATGGAGCTCCAGGCAGATGAAATAAAGAAGGCCAAGGAGAAGTTGGCAGAACTGGATGCCAAGTATGATAAGTCCAAAATGACTGTAGCAGAACAGGGCAGAGAAATAAAGGCCCAAAAGGAAAAGATAAAAGCCCTAGAGAAAGAGCTGAATCTAGAGACTGCTATGGCTGAAATCAAGAGAATTCTATGGGCAAAAATTGGCCAATCCATCAAACAACAATGGAGGTCAATAAAAATAATGCATGAGCAGATGGATTTAATGGGCCAAGCTCATGCAGAAATTCAGAAGGCCAAGACAGTGCTAGGGAACAGAGCAGAACAGGCAAACAGAATGATTGATTTCCTGAACAGGCAAGAAAGGGAGGAATTGGCAGCCATAGGCATTCCCAACAGAACAAAGGCTGTCCTCTCTGCTAAGAAAGTGCTTACCCTCAGGAACTATATACAAACAGTAGAGAGGAAGTACTATGAGATGCAAGCAGATGTGGAGGAATACAAAGCCAAAATGGGAGTGCTGCAAGGAAAAGGTCTGCCCAACCTACTAAGTGGTGCAGGGAAACTGATCTCTCCAGATCAAATGGCCAACGGAATGGCAACCACTATAGAAAATCAGATTATTGCATCTGGCAGTTCATCTGAACAAGCAGGGCCTCCCACAGGATAGAGCATATATGAAAAACTTGAAGGCCTGTTCTTCATTGAGAATGAAGTGAATCACCTGTTTGAGACCCCTCCCAATCTTTATAAGCATACAGAGGCCGAGGAAACATTGATAAAGATGCGCAGACATCAAATGCCTAAGGAGGATTGGTGGCAATTCATGCTTCAGATTTTGCCACGATAGCTTCAGTCATTCGGCCACTGCCAGCTCCAGGTCACTACAAGACGAATGACATGACAAATGTCAGCAGTTAAAGCAGCTAAAAAAGTGACTCATCACGCAGACGTGACAACTAGCCAAGTTTGGATAGCGCATCTCCAGCCGACTCCAACAACCATAAAGTCCAAATATTTTCTGACCATTTTGACGGCTGAAGCATTAAGGAATTACTGCAGCATTCACTCCTTCAGCTACTGCATTCCGGAGATTAGCATATCATAAATGAGATATTAACTCATTCGTTGATATTTTTGATGTAAAATTTTGTATATAAACTCCCCTGAGTAACTCATAAGGGGTTGGTAATTTTCTCTATGAGAACACTTGTATTGTACACTTTTAGATTTATCTAATACAAAGGGCTGGATGAGCTCAGTAATTTCCTAAAATATTTGATGTCTGGAGGATGCTCCATGTGTTGATGCAGAATTCCTGTGCTGTCTGATGAAATAACAAGTTTTTTCTTCAAACTTTGTTCCTATTTTCTTATGTTTTGTCAGATCATAATCATGTTACACTAAGCTAGCAGTAAAGGAAAAGAATAGTACAAGATTTGTTTCACTACACCTTGCACTCAAAATTTACTGCTATGAATGTTTTGTCTTCAGGATTACTATGCACATGAATTCTTAACTGCTCATGTCTGTATTGATTCTATACGTATGAATATTGCCTAGAAATTCTTAATTGCTTCTAGGATAGTATTCCCTTTGTGTTTCTTCAGCAGTTCACTGCAAGATTCTTCATTGCCTTGCATTAACTGGATACACTCCACTCAATCATTAAATATAAACGTTGTTCTCAGACACTAATCTGGCTCTGCAGCATCACTACAGTATCAAAGCAGCACACCAAAGACCTAAGGACCACTGACTCCATAGCCCAATGGACTAGAACACTTTGGAAATTGCATAAGAACCTAGACTGAAATTATCATCCAACAAAGACCTTCAACAAACCTGAACTCATAGCTAGCCTAAAATCATTTCAAAATAGAGACAAATTATAAAGAGAGAGCCCTCTCTGATTACAGTTTGGCTAGGCACTGTAATCCAAAGATTGGTTAGTGGTTACCCCGGCCATATTCCCTTAGAGTCAAAGGGAACAACCTGGGTGTTAACACCTTCCTTTGTTGTTTGAATCATACTCCCAAGTCCTCTTTGCTCCACATCCTCATGCTTCACATTTGGATCTTTGGGATACAAAGTCATAGAATTCATCCTTGGTCTATACCCCAAGCAACTTCTTATATTCATCGGAACCAACATAGTTCTTCCTTCAGTTGTGATCAAGAGAATGTCCTGGTCCACCATTGGTATGGCTTGTGCAAACTTCATGAAATCTTGCCCCATCACCATAGAATGATCACCCATGTCCACAATCCTCAAGTCCAACTTTTCAAACCACAAGCCCACGCTCACCTGAGTGTTCTCCATCACACCAGTGACAACTTTCATGGTAGAGTTGATTGCTTTGAAAGCACTCCACTCTTTCTCCATCTTAGCTTTCTTCTCAAAAGACTTTTTTGCTTTCCTACTTAAGAAGCTATGACTAGCCCCCATATCTACCAAAGCTACAAATCTCTTGCCTTTCACTGTCACCTGCACAAAACTTAGCTTCAAGGCATCACCCCCCTCTATCGACTTTATCTTGTGTCTCACATTAGCAACCTTTCTCAAGAATTTGGCCTCAGAAGTGTCCATTGGCTTATGTCCCAACCTGAAATCTCTCCTAAGGTACTTCTCTTCCTTGCTTGGCTCATTTAAGCAATTCGATCCTGGATTAGCTTGACTTCCTTCAAGCTTGTCCTCCATCACATTCTGCTCAAGTTCTCCAACCAAGTGCCAATTGACTGCTTCCATAGAACTAAGCTTCCGAACATTTTCCTAATTGTTTCGGTAGTAGTCCCCTAGTATACCAATGTAGTCGAGATCATCCTGCTTAATTACAAAAACCTTCTTACAAAGAAAGTTCTTCTTCATCTCTTCCTCAAGCTGCTTGACTTCGGTCTCCATCATGGCACTTTCCTTCCTTAGTCAAACTCTCTCATCTAAGAGTTCTTGAACACTAAGACCATTCTATTGGATCTCCTCATCAAGTTTCCTGAGTTCAACATCCATCGTACTTTCGCATTGGCTCTTGAGTTCTTCAAGTTCTTCCCTATTCTTTGAACAACCTTCCTGAATCTTCATATTCTTGGCTTTCATCGAAACCCATTCAGAACTCCATCTACTCACTTGTTCCAACACTTTGTACTGGAAAGCTTCACCTGCATTATGGCTAGATTCACCTGCCATAGGTTCTTCTACCATCTTTTCCATTCAGCCTTCTTCACCATTCACTTGAATCACCCTTGATACCACCTGTCACCTACAAAACTTGAACTTCCTTCCAAGTCTTCGGCCTTGTAGAATCAGCTCCTTGATTCAGTTCACCAAGTTTCCTGCAAAACTTGAAACAGCTCTAATACCAACTGTCACGCCCCTACACTGGTGGTAATCTTCCAACCGCACTGTAGCAAGGTGCGACACCACCAAACACTTTCTTTCATCAATACTTATGTTCATGGACTATGCCTAACATTTGTACTTATTTTTATTTTCGTTACCAAGTATTATATTTGTCCTTTATATAGATGAAAACCCATACACATTCATCATCAACAACGCTATAGAAGAGAAATGCACGATAGTATAAAGGGAGGGGCAACTCCAGGCAATATGAGTCTACCCAAATCAATATCTATAATTTTCACTTTTACAAAGTATAAGTTAAATCTTGGGAAACCCCAAATTTACACTTAGCCAAATTTCCAACTTCGTCGTGTCGTTTGCCCAACTCGGACGTGCCTCGTTGTAACCGTGTCACCTCACCCGAGCGCCCTCCGCACGAGTCACACCTTCATTTCACCAAACCAGCACCCCTTCATTTCATCGTGGATGGCACACCCTACCTGGGTCGCCCATCCACATGTTCACCGTGTTAACCATTTCGTTGTGCATGGCTGCCCACTGCACATGTTCACCCGGTGTTCACCCGTTCAACTCAACTCATCGGTAGGCACACCCGTCGTGCCTCCCTTGCCCAACTCACCAAACTTTCCACTGAATGCCTTCACTGTTTTGCTGTTCACCCATCTACCCAACTCGTCAGCAAGCACACCCATTGTGCAGCCTTGCTCGACTCATCGAGCCATCCTAAACGCCTTCTTGTTGACGCACCCGTCGTGTGGGTGCATGACCTACGATAGACTGTAGTCACCTTCGCCTTCGCACTTTCTGCAGCTCTCCAACTCATTGCTCAAACTCCTTCACACTTGCTACTCAGTCTATTCGATTGATCATTGGTTGGATCGATGCCTTTTTCCATCCCACCACACGCCCATATATACCGTTTGGTGGGCGAGTCAGCTACATAGCTGACCTATGTATTTCGCCCGGCTGACCTTCACATTTGCAACTTATCACACTAATGGTGGGTCAGGTCAACGCCAACTCATGGGTGACCGCCCCCTCTGCATACCCATCACAAACTCCTCGCTTAGTCGGCCCCCGGGTCAAGCCTAGCTCACCGCCTATAAGTCTATGACCAAAGCAATTCACCCACACATGGTCATCCATCATGTCTCAATCATTTCAATCGTAGCTTGTCCATTTTTTCGCTCAGTGGGTCACCTTGCCGATCGCACGGACTGTAGGTCCTTACATGAGTGGCCTGACGGCTCGTGGGGGTGGCAGGGTGATTCTAAGAATCACCTCGCCCTCTGCCCCACCCCAGCGGCCCCACTTGAGTGGCCTTACAATTCACGGTGGTGATTCTGGGAATCACTTGGCACTTCGCCCCACCCTGGCAGCCCAACAGCCCATAGGGTGGCAGGTGATTCTTGGAATCACCCTGTCCTCTGCCCTACACCGACAGCCCAATGGCTCACGAGGGTGGCAAGGTGATACTGAGAATCACCTTGCCCTCCACCCCACCTCGACAGTCGAACGACCTGCGGGGGTGGCAGGATGATTCTGGGAATCACCCCTCCCTTCACCCCACCCCGGAGGCCCAATGGCTCGTGCAGGTAGTGGGGTGATTCGAGGATTCACCTCTCCCTTCGCCCCAGCCTATTAGCCCAATGACCTGTAGGGGTTTGAATCACCGCACCCTCCACCCCACTCTGGTGACCCAAAAACTCACAGTGGTGGCGGGGTGAATACAGGAATCACCCCGCCCTTTGCCCCACCTCGTCGACCCTATGGCCCATGGGGGTGGTGAGGTGATTGCATGAATCATCCTGCCCTCCGCCCCATGTTGTTGGCCCAATGGCCCGTGGGGTGTGAATCACCCCGCTTTCTGCCCCACCTCAGCTATAATGCCCAGAGATCCATCTGACGAATGGCTGCCTCATCGGATGAATCAACGAGTTGTGGAGAGGAAGTGCGATGGCGCACGAGGCGAGCTGCAAGCCGTGCGAATGACTTGGAGAAAAATGTGATGGAGGAAACACGATGGTTTACATATATCATGTGGGCAGTCCCGGGGTGCCCCGAACAATGGGCAGGCCGACGGGTGAGTTTACATGCGATGTGGTGGATGAACGATGGAATGGGTAGGCCGACGGTGTAAACGTATGGATAGGTCGACAATTATGTGAAGAATGGTAGGTTGGTTGGGCGTTGAAAGATGGGCATCAAAGGCATATTAATAGAAGGCAAAGTTGGAGTTGGAAGGCATCAATCATTCGATCATCTCAAGATCAACAAAGAGGAGTGCAAGTTGTGCGTAGGAGTTGTAGCTGGACACAGGTCAAACACATGAGCCTGGGTTGAACAGGTGAAGCAGCTGGGTGCAGAGTTGGTTGGCGGTTGAGCCGACAAAGGTGAACCGACGACCCGTGTAGGGTGCCAGGTGAACGAGTACAGGAACGTTCGGTAGGCTAACATGACAGAATGTCAGGTGACCCGCGGAGGGCGTCGGGTAGATAGAATGAAGTAGGGCCGGGTGAAGGTGGATGAGACAAGTCAGGCGACCTGAGCAGGGCACCAGGTGAATGGGCGACTCGCAGTTGGGCGTGCCCTGTTTGGGCAGATTGCCATTCAAGTTGACATGAAGGGTGGATGGGTAACCCGTGGTTGGGCACACCATGCATGGTGAAATGAGTTAGTGAGCAGGGTGGAGCGTGACCCACAGTTGGGTGTGCCAGGCGCTAGTTGGAAAAAGAAGTGAAGTGTGAGTTGGAGAACGAAGGTGCAACGAGGCTTGCAGAGGGCGCCTAGGTTGGGCGACACATACACGAGAGGTGCACTTGAGTTGGGAAAATGACACGAAATGTGCGACGGGTGAACGAAGTGTTGGGTGAGTTATGCAGCGACCATTCAGAGGTGCCAACGAGCTAGGCAACCGAGTTTGTTGAAGTTGTGAAAATTTGGCTAAGTGTAAATTTTGGCTTTCCTCCAAGATTTAGCTTATGCTGTGAAAATTAAAGATTATACATATATTGATTCGAGCAGACTTACATCAGGGAGTTGCCCCTCCCTTTATACTATTTTGAAATTGTTCATTTTATTGTTGTTTATGATGAATGGTGATGGTTTTCATCATGTATAAAGGATAAACTAATACTTGGTAATGAAAAATAAACTAATTACAAATGTTAAGCATAGTCCACAATCATAAGTATTGCTGAAAAGAAAGTGGTCAGTGGTGCCGCACCTTGCTATAGTTTGGTTGGAAGATTACCACCAGTGTAGGGGTGTGACAAGTGGTATCAGAGCTGATTCAGGTGATGAGTAGGTGAAAGAAGATGATCATTGGTATCAAGAGCTGATTTGGTTTGCAGGGAACCTGGTGAATGGTGGATGGTCTATACTAGATCACAAAGAAGGAAGATGGCTGAGATGGAAGGAGAACCTCAGATTGTGACATGTGAGTCTAGTCTCAATGTAGGTGAAGCTTTCATGGACCGAGTATTGGAATGGATGGAAGAATTGGATTCTTTCTAGACTTCGAAGATGGCCGAGGTCACTAAAGATCAAGAAGGCAGAGCGAAGATGAGAGAGGAATTCAATGAACTCTGAGAATGATATGAGTAAACTGAATGGAAGTATACACAATTAGAAGAGGAAGTCAAGGAGATTGGGAAGGTGAGAGATCAAGGTTTGGCAGAAATCTTGAACTTGTAAAAAGCTCTTGACAAACAAAAGGATGAGATCATGATGTTGAAGAAGGCCGTGAGACATAACTCAGGTGGAGGAGTGTCTCATGTGAATGTCAAGGAACCAGAATCTTATGATGGTACAAGAAATGCAAATAATCTTGGTAACTTTCTATGGGACATGGAGCAATACTTGGAACGCTTGGGTTTACTTGATGAGGAGACTAAGGTGAAAGTGGTTGCTCAGTTCTTGATCAAAGATGCTAAGATGTGGTGGTGAAGAAGGATGGATCAGATTTCCAATGGCGGTGCTGACAACATAACTTCATGGGATGACATGAAGAAGGCTTTGTAGACCCACTTTATTCCTCAGGATGAAACTTGGGAAGAAAGGATGAAGATAAAGTATATAAAGAAAACGGGAAGTCTGTAGGTATATTAGTGAAAGTTTGTAAGTGCAGTTCTGGATCTTTCGGACATGGCGGAGAGGGACAATGTGTTCAACTTTGTTATAAGACTGAAACCTTGGGCACGTAATGAGGTGAAGAGGTAGAACATTAAGACACTTGAGGAGGCTTTTGCTGCTATGGATCATTTGGTGGAGCATTATGATGAAACTTCTGATGAAAAAATAAGAAGTTCAATAAGCCGAAGGGGAAGAGTATGAAAGATGATGCTTCGAAATCAAATGACAAGTCAAAGATGAAGAAACCATTGAAGTGTTGGATATGTATGGAACCACATACACTGAAGAATTGTCCTTCAAGACTGAAAGTGGCTATGGTGTCACAGTCTAATGCGAAGAAAGAAGAGACTTCTATGGGGGTGATGCAGCTTCTTGGAGCAGCAGCTACTATGGAAGCAGTCTCACGAAGAGATCAGGAAAGGAACAACTTGGTGTATGTTCGGATGAAGGTTGGGACTATGGATGTACTCAATACGGTGGATAGTGGGGCGACTCACAACTTCGTGAGTGAAGATGTTGCGAGAAGGATTGGGCTGAAATTTGTACCGGTACAGGCGCAGATTAGGACAGTGAATTCTCCTTTTGATTCCATGATTCGTCTGGTTGAAAAGGTGGACACAACACTAGGTGAGTGGACTGGGAAAGTCGACTTCACAATAGTGCAGATTGATGACTATGAAGTTGTACTAGGAATGGAGTTTTTGAAACACTATGAGGCGATGATTGTTCCACATTTGAGGAAGTTGTACATTTACGACAAAAGGGAAGATGTACCCATTGGTGTTCCAACCATTGGTGTGACAAGACCTGAGTGTAAATTGGCAGTGATGCAAATGGAAGACAAGAAGCGTATGGATGAGGTGTGTAAATAGTTGTCTAATGCTGAGGCAAAGCTTGTAGAACAATCACAGGTTATCAAGACATTGTCCGATAGCATCTTGGGTTTGTCTAGGAGGTTGGAAGAAGTTGAGGATGAGGATGACGATGATGAGGTTTATGTGAGGCCGAATGTCCAGGGGGAGGATCGGGTCACATATCTACAAAGGGTGGAGATAGAAGATCCAGACAGGTGGATTGAGATGATCAGTAAGGGAGAGCCTTCAGGCTCTACTCCCTCCACATCTTATAAGATGACTTAGAAGAAGGGGCTCACTGTTAGCTACTCATGGCAGTGAGTCCTTTAAACAGGTGGAGCAGGTATGATAGATAGATGATGCAAGAATGGTTTGGCATTACCATCATGACATTTTGTAGATGGGAAGGAGTTTCCATGGACCTAAGCATGGGGTTGGAGTAGATTCTTGATGAGTTTAGATTGTGGCAGAGTCTGAGAAAAGACTAATGATGGCATAAGGACATGCATTCTTATGATTTGAGCACGACAGTTGGATTAGCTACACAACTAGTTCGAGTCATGGGGGCTAGCAGTGTGATGGAATGACACATGGTGGAGACGGTCATTTTTCATATGTTGCAGGGATGTTGCAATGTATGGGCTAGTTGATATCATGGATCAAGGATATGGCTATTATCTTGGTGATGGATGATTACTGAGATGAGATATTGTCGAGGACAATAATGATTTCATGTCGAGGAGGATGTAATGCCCTAAGATTTGTGCAATGGATGGGAGCCTCACTGAACAAAGTGATGAGCTACGGAGATGAAGTGCGATGGCACACGATGCGAGCTGTAGGCCGTGCGAACAACTTGGAAAAAAGTGCGATGGAGAAAACATGATGGTTTACTTATATCATGTGGGTGGTCCCGAGGTGCCCTGAATGATGGGTACACCGACGAGCGAGCTGACATGCGATGGAGTGGCTGAACGATGGAATGGGTAGGTCGATGATGTAAATGTATGGACAGGCTAATGTTTGTGTGAAGAATGGCAGTTCGACTGGGCGTTGAACGATGGGCTTTCAAGGAGTATTAATAGAAGGAAAAGTTGGAGTTCGAAGGGATCAATCATTCGATCATCTCAAGATCAACCAAGAGGAGTGTGAACTATGCGTAGGAGCTGCAGTTGGATGCAAGTCGAATGGATGAGCCTGGGCTGAATGGGTGAAGTTGGGCACAGAGTTGGTTGGCGGTCGAGCCAGTGACGGTGAATGGTCGACCCGGGTAGGGCGCCGGGTGAACGAGCGCAGGGCGGATGGGTAGGCTAACACGATGGAAAGTCGGGTGACCCATGGAGGGCATCAGGCGGATAGAAGGAAGTGCAGTTGGGTGAAGGTGCACGAGATAGGTCGGGCGACCTGAGTAGGGCGCCAGGTGAACAAGAGGCCCGCGATTGGGCGTGCCCTGTTCACGCAGATTTTCGTGCAGGTTGACACGGAGGGTGGATGGGTGACCCGTAGTTGGGTGCATCGTGCATGGTGAAATGAATTGGTGAGTTGGGTGAAGGGAAACCCGCAGTTGGTTGTGCTGGGTGCTGGTTGGAAAAATAAGTGAATTGGGAGTTAGTGAACGAAGGTGCGACGAGGCATGCAGAGGGTGCCCAGGTTAGGCAACATGTACATGGGAGGCACGCCCGAGTTGGAAAAATGACATTAAACATGCGGGGGGTGAACAAAGTGTTGGGCGAGTCATGCAGCGATCGTCTGGAGGTGCCGATGAGCTAACCAACTGAGTTTGCCAAAGTTGTGAAAAATTGGCTAAGTGTAAATTTGGGGTTTCCTCCAAGATTTAGCTTATGTTGTGAAAATTAAAGATTATACATATATTGTTTTGAGCAGACTTACATCGGGGAGTTTCCCCTCCCTTTATACTGTTGTGCAATTGTTCATGTTATTGTTGTTTATGATGAATGGTGATGGTTTTCATCGTGCATAAAGGATAAAGTAATACTTGGTAACGAAAAATAAACTAAGTACGAATGTTAGGCGTAGTCCACGATCATAAGTATTGGTGAAAAAAAGTGGTCGGCGGTGTCGTACCTCGCTATAGTGTAGTTGAAAGATTACCACCAGTGTTGGGGCATGACACTGGCAGGCCCAATGACTCGCGTGGGTGGTGGGGTGATTCCGGGAATTAACCCCCCCTGCCCTACCTCTACAACCCAACAGCTCGCATGGGTGGCGGGGTGATTATGGGAATCATCCTGCCCTCGGAATCACCCCGCCCTCTACCCCACCCCAGCATCCCAATGGCTTGTGGGGTTGGTGGGGTGATTAAGGGAATCACCTCGCCCTCTGCCCCACCCCAACGACTTAATGACTTGCGGGGGTGGCGAGGTGATTTTCGGAATCACCACGCCCTCCACCCCACCCCGGTGGCCTAATAACCCATTGGGGTGGTGGGGTGATTCCAAGAATAACCTTGCCCTTTGCCACATCCCAGTGGCCCAACGACCTACGGGGGTGGCGTGGTGATTCCGGGAATCACCCCGCCCTCCGCCCCACCTCAATGGCCCAACGACTCGTGGGAGTGGCAGGGTGATTTCAGGAATCACCTTGCCCTCCGCCCCACCCAGATGACCCAATGACTCGAAGAGATGGTGGAGTGATTATGAGAATCACCCTGCCCTCTGCACCAACCTGGTGGCTCAACGACCCTCTCTGGTAGCGGGATGATTCCGAGAATCACCCCATCCTCTGCATCAACCGGTCGACCCAATGACCCACTGGGTAGTGGAGTGATTCTAGGAATCACCTCGCCCTCCGTCCCACCCGAGTGGCCTAACAGCCCTCTGGGGTGGCGGGGTGATTTCGGGAATCACCTCACCCTCCACCCCACCTCACCGGCCCAATGACTCATGGGGGTGGTGCAGTGATTCCTGGAATTACCCTGCCCTTCACCCCACCCCAGTGACCCAACGGCCTGCAGGGGTGGCGCGGTGATTCCCCCACCCCGACGACCCAACAGCCTGTAAGGGTGGCACGGGGATTCCCAAAATCACCCTGCTCGCCACCCTACCGCAGCGGTCGAATGACCCATAGGAGTGAGGGTGTGATTTTTAGAATCACCCCGCCGTTCGCCCCACCTCGGTAGCCCAACAACCCGTGGAGGTGGTGGAGTCATTCTGGGAATCACCCTACCCTCTGCCCCACCCAGCGACCCAAAGGCCTGCGGGGCTGGCTCCGCCCCACCTCTATGGCCCAATGGCACGCCGGTGTGGTGGGGTGATTTCGAGAATCACCCCGCCCTCCACCCCACCCCAGCAGCTAGACGACTTGCGAAGGTGGTGGGGTGATTCCTGGAAGACCCTGCCCCCTGCCCTACCCCAGTGGCCCAATGGCCCGTGGGGTTGGAGGTGTGATTCTGGGAATCACCCCTCGCTCCGCCCCACACCAGCGGCCCAATGACCCATGGGGGTGGCGAGGTGATTTTGTAAATCACTCTGCCCTCCTCTCCACCCCAACAACCCACCCATGGTCCCGTTGGAGTTATTGTTATTGTCAAACTTCAAGGGGAAAACAAATTCTAGGATGCATGTTACATGATAAGACATTTAAAATGTATATTGATTAATGTTGAAAAAATCATTTATGTACAAGTTAATTGAACTTTTATTATTTCATGTTACAAGCAAAAAGTCAAATTTTCTTAACTGTGAAGATCAACTATTTATAAATGATTGTGAGTTCATCCATATCGATAGTTGGGCAAAAGATAATAGCTATATGTCTATGATTTTTAATCAGGTAGATGGAAAAATTCATAGCCAAATACTAACTTATGATGTTGTTGTGAGAAAACTAACATATGAAGACAAAAAAGCAAAAGGAGAAATAATTAACATTTATCAAAAACCACAGTTATTGATTAACTATCTTATGAACATATGTTCAAGTGAAGGAGATTGGGTTCTGGATTTATTTTCTGGCTCAGGTAAGTTTTATCATATGGAATTGAATTTCAATATGTTATTTCTTAATTTATATGTCATTGTACTAATTTACTTCATTATTTCTTTTGTGCTTGATAATTAGGTACAACATTAGCATGTTGCCTTCAAAAAGGAAGAAATTGCATTGCCATTGAAAAGATCCAATACAGTGCAATTTTATTCAGCAAAGAATTAATTCACTTTAATTTCTTCCAGATGCAATGCAAGAAATTGGGTTGAACAAAGGGGACTTTAGTGAATCCCGTGTGACAAAAAAGGAAAAGGAACCCCAACCACCATTACACAAAATGATTGGAAAGGCATAGATTAGGAGATTCGGAGACATCAAAGATCTATTAGAAGAGGAAAATGAGCAAAATGAAGCAGAAAATTAATGTGGAAGAAGACAATGATGAAACTCTAGAGGACGAAGAGTTTGAATTACGTGACATTGTTGATTAAATTTAAGTTATGCTTGGAAATGAAACTCATTTTTTGTAACTATTAATTAGTTATACTTGTAATGTTTTGACTTTGACATTTTATGAGAAGAATAAGCACTCAATTAAGGTTGTTATGTGTTCAATATTTGTATTATGTGATTTTCGCATTAATTTTTACGTTAATCATTATTTTTTGAAAAAACTGTGATGATTATTATTATGACATGAAATTCATAAAAAAAAAACTATTATTTAACCATTTTTAGTTAAAATTTTCCTATAAAAATTGTGATTTTGACATGTCATTTCTAGCAAAAAAATTTACAAAAAATTATCAAAATGTGTAGTTTTTTAGTTACATTTATGTTAGAAATAGTTATTTTTATGTTAGTTGTGAAAAGTTATTGTTTTTAGAGACAATTATTTCATGTGGCTTGAAAAATTAATTAACAATGTATAAATATGTAGAATATAAAAAATTCAAAATATCGACCTTCTTCTTTAAATATGGAAAGCAATAAAAACTTCACTACAAAAGAAATAAAAAATAAATAAATAAATAAATAAATGAAGAAGAAGACCACTTCAAAACTTATTAAATTTAGAAAATAATTATTTAGACTTCATACAATAGAAAATTGTAGAATTACCACTTTTTTAAATAAACATGAAAATCATTACCATTCTAAAACGCAATGTACATAAGAAAATTTAATGTGCCAAAAACTATGCTCTAAAAAAAATGTGTGTTTTCTACATCACCCGTTTTCAAAATCAGGTCACTTTTTTGCTATCTCTGCAAAACATGTAACAATATCAGTTCCCATTTCAAATTTTACGTTGTTTATGACTAAGTTTGTTCGTTGCAATTCAGATCAAAGTGTGAAGAGCTTAGCTCCTCTTCCCTTTCCTTCCTTCACTTCCCATGGTTGCTTTGACTATAGAATGACATGGAATATTTTCGATAATGGTCTGTTGCTTTGACCATCATTTTGGTCTAAGGGGTCATTTCTACGTAAAAGACCATATATTCTCCCTAGTTCATCAAGATGTTTATGGTTGTTTTCCGAGATATTTACAAGATGACCCATATTCACATAACAAGGCAAGGAATATATAGGAATATACTCTGCCTTCTCAAAATAAATTTTGCCATGCTGAAGCTTCACTAGAACAATTTTCCAAGGTCTTTTCAAGACGACCCATATTCACATAACAAGGCAATGAAAGATATAGGAATATACTCTGCCTTATCAAAATTTGGCCCTGCCAAAGCTTCACTTAGAAAAAAAAATGATTATTTTTTTAACAAAATAACTATACCTATATTGAGTTAGTTACACTAAATAAGACTCAATACATCCAAGGTTCCAAAGACAGCAAAATTCTCACCATCTTGTCCACATGTTATTGTAGCTCGACCTATTAAACTATCTCATCAACATGGACAAAATTAATTCTACCTTTAAATTTCCTTCTCACTAGCCCCTGAGTCGAGACTAAATTACTTCCACATTTAAATTGTCTTCTCACCTCGAGATCAAAAATTTCAGATCAGCTCTAGCAAAACTCTCCACGATTTTGTTTTGGAAACCATCACAAACATGTGAACAAGCTCTGTCACTTTTCCCCTCAATTGTGTGTTGCGGCCAACTATTTTTAAATTACTCAGTCAAAATTACAACATCATGTTGGATTCCACGTTTCTAGAAGAACGCCACCAACAACACACTAAAAGTTGGAAAAAACAAACCGCTTTGTACTCTTCAAGATTCATGCACCAAATTCTTTGCAGCACACTCCACAACGTCCATGTTCCATGTTTCATTACTCCTCAAATTTAAGGTCGATGACAAATTTAGATGGACACATTTGGAATGACCTTTTCCTCACATCATTTCTTTGTAATATCAAAGTAATAAAAATCAATGGAACACAAGTGAGAAACATTAATCCAACCTGATCAGCGTAATGTTGTTTGAGTGATAAAACCAAAACCACGGATTTGATTACTTAAAAAAATAAAAATGGAAATGAATAATTCTAACATGATATCCTCTAGTTTATAGACATAATTGAATTCAACGAATACAACTATAACAAAAGTTTCCAACAATCGATCAAAGAGTTGAGATTGTAGGGAGAATTTTAAATGGATTGAAGTTATTCTTTGATAGGTCAATTTATACTCCTTTCATGCCTTTCCATGCTGGTCCGGGAACTACACACACAAATGGTCTCATCTACATGCATCTTGTTCACACACATACTTCTTCAACACCAATTTTTCACTCCATAATACCTCGACTAGCTGGGAGGCTTGTTGCGAAAATCGCCAGCTCTAGTCAACCACGAGCTTGTCTCTCGAACTTTCTCCACAGTTGGTGTTGTTATGTTGACTTAGGAAATAATGAGCTTGTCACTCATACCGTCAAGAATCTGTCTCTCATGGCAACCTCTTCCAATAGTTCTTTAGAGCCCATGATATTTATTTGTTCGATGTGTGGCTTTCTAGAGTGCACTTCCTTTTTTTGGTGGTGTGATGGTTCACCTTGATGCTCCCATCGCACTATACTGCAGCAAGATTTGACCCTTACTTATTGACTGTGGTGGCTAAGTGACCGAAACTCATTCCTTGGCTCTAGACAGATCTGCCATCACGATTGTTGGGGTACACAGTCTATATGTTTTGGCCTATATGACTTACCAAAAACTCCTAACGACTTTGATTACTCTAGATCAACAATGAGGGTGTCTCTGACCCATGTGCTAGTGGTAGATTTCAATTCAAAGTATTTTGGATTTCCCTCCCCTCCTTCATGCCTTTTTCCACAATTGATAAGTTCTGTGACATTTTCAACAATGGATATGCTCAAGAGATCTTGAGATATGAAACTCTTGTTTGAAAACTTGTTCATTTGGTGCCCCAATTTTTCATGCTCCCTCACAATTGATTACTCAACCACGTACTAGACCTGTGGTGAAAGGCCACTGTGCCGCATGATCACTCTTCCCTCTGACATGATAGTCATCGGTGAAAGATTTATATGGCCTCTCGGCCTTGGATAATGACAACGAAATGCAAAAATATCCTTCAGTCGGTCTCGTCTCCTATCTTGATGCTCATGGAAGCCAAGGGACTAATTCCATGGCCTATCAACAATACATATAACAATAATGGATCTACTTGATAAAAGTAAAGAACTCAGCCCCTTCATGAAATTTTTCTTATGCAACCAATATCTGTCACAAAAATACCCTACAAAAAAATGAACTCTAGAAAATTCAATAATAATGAGCTAATTAGGGTGGCTATAGAGAACCACTGAAATTGTAGAGATTCTAGCTAGGGTGAAATCACTTGAAACTAGTTTTACTTGAAACCTTACATCAGTCTTTCCTTGAAGTTGATCTATAATAAACCCTTAGTATTTCCTTGAAGTTGATCTATAATAAACCTTTAGGCTGGCAGGATGCAAAACTTTGATATCATTGTAAGATCCCAAACAACAAAATTATTAACAGATTTGGCACCTATATAACTTTAAATTACTTTAATTATTAATTACCATTACATAGTTTTGTATATTTAATTATAACTTATTTAATAGTTAAATGTGAATTTGTTCTTTATATTTATTGAATCTATGACCAATTTATCAATAGATTTTGATGTATACTAAAGATAACATTTCAAGATATCTATAACATATTCCTCATATCCACGTTTATAGATTTTAATTATAAAAGTGAAGATACAACTTATTTATTTTTGAAAGTTTTGAGTGGTCGTAATTTCCATTAATTTTGAAAATTACATTTTGTAGATGCCAAAGCATTGCAAAGACAAGGTTATTAAGCCTGACAAAAAATGGTTGACACAAGTCTCAAGTACAAAGAAGAAAAAAAACTGATGAAAAAAACCATGCCTGGAGCACTAAGATGCCTGATAGGGGGAAGATCAAGTTTTCCTCCCCTTTTTCTTCTCTACCTTGCGCCACTCGCCTTGAGCCGGATGCATGGGAACGAGTTGAAATGGGTTTTCCTCACCGGGTCGAGGGTTTTCCTTGTCAGAGTCCGAGGTGTCCGATTTATGCTGCCTTTTGGTTCCACTAAGTTCCATTGTGTCGGAAGCCTTTTCCGGTTGCGATTCCATGGGCACTTGTGGAGATTGTTCCTGCGGTTCTGCTTGGCTGTTCTCATTTGGGATGGGCAATTCCTCCTCACCTTCTTCCTCTTCCTCAGGGTCTGGTGGGGGGAATGTCCACCCTTTTTTTCCCGGATTTCCTCCTTCTTTGGCTGTCTTTTTTGAATTCTGGGCAAGCATTTTGTAGGTGCCCTATCTGCCGGCATATTCTGCATCGGAATGTTGTATTTTCATAATCTATTGTTTGCATCCAGCTGCGATCTTTATGCTTCAGTACTATGCGGTCTGGTAATCCTTTGTTTAGATCAACTTCCATACAGATTCATGCGAAAGTGTAGATTCCATCTTCCACTCGCAAAGTGTCCATTTTAATATATCTGCCAAAAGAGTTTGCGATGCATGCAAGTGTCTTTTGGTCCCAAAAATGTGCAGGGAGGTTATGTATATATATGTGTGTGTGTGTGTGTGTGTGTGTGTGTGTGTGTGTGTGTGTGTGTGTCTATGTGAAAATAAATTTATATTTCAAAGAGAAATAGAGATATATATATTTTCCAAAAGAGAAAGAGAAAAGAAAAAAACTTATGTTACAAAGAGAAATAGAGATTGATTCAACTTTCTCCAAAGTGGATTCAACAAAAAGAAAATACTTTTTCAAAAGATAATTATTTTACTATAGGATCATATCAAGATTTAAGAAGGAAAAGAAAAAAGTATTTGTTGACATGTTTAAAAAATGATATTCATTCCATTTACTTTTAGAAAACCACACTAGGAAATGAAGAGCCTCCTTGGATAACATGTGTTCATGCTAGTTAAGTTCTATATGCATGTGGAAAAAAGATGTTCATTTAAAAATCCCTTTCTCACAATATCTCTTTGAGGGTGTGATTAATACTTGGAATATTAGCATCCACTTTCCTATTAGCCTAGTCAATCACAAGCTTGGAGTCACTAAGAACCTATAATTTTTTTAATTTTGAGATGTCTAGAAGTGTATAGTAGAGTCACTAAGAACCTATAATTTTTTTAATTTTGAGATGTCTATGTGTGTATAGAAGAGTCCAGAAGGTAGTGAATGTTTCCTTTGTGTTTGTTCTCATCCTAGGATGATATCACATAAGATAATGATGAATTTGGTTAAGAAATAAAACAATTCGTACTCCACATTTTTTAGCATATCTATGGTTGGCAACATCAAATAATTCCTAAGGAATTTGATTGTCTATATTTGGCATGATTGATACAAAAGATCTCTTTATTTTATGGCTCTGAGCGAAATTCTTTACAAATATTTTCAATAATCCCACTAGTAACTTTGAGAGAAACTAGTTTTGCCTAGAATATAAACTAATTACGATCCCAACATATGTGCTAAATAAAAATAACTATAAAATTTGGATAGCATTGAACTGACAAATTTGTTGCCCATTCTTAAACACATTCTTCTAAATTTCTTTTGTCCCAACTAATAGCAGAATGTTGAGAAATGATACCAAGGAGGTGTTCCTTGTGCTTTATACCTAACCCAGGAAAAATTATAAAGTGCACCCCTTGAAAGTAACTTTTATGAGTTTGTTAAAGTCGTGTGACTTTTCGTTACATTATGAGATTATAAAGTACATGGTACATCTTTATATTATTAAAGTGGCGTTACGTTCTAAATTTATTTTATATGTTATAAAGTACATGGTACACTTTTATATTATTAATGTGACTTTATGTGACACAAATTACACGGTACCTTTTATGTTACTAAATTGACTAGGAGGGTCAATTAATGAAAAGGGGAACTAGAGGGGGTCAATGTGAGATTAAATATCCACCATTGATCAAGATAGGCTATGACCTAATCTCAGCTATCAATCTTAGGCATAGGTCGTTCTCTCCATTATGAGAAAAAAAAGGAGGAAATGACACGTTGAGAACATTCATTCTTCATGTATGAGATTGCAGAAGATATGAGGAGGAGGAGTTTGAGAGTACAAAATACTGGTAAGAGATTACAATAGGTGAACAACAAAGGATTATCTACAGGAACAACCTTCTATGTAATGAAAATGTACAAAAATTGAGGAGCATGTCAACGTTCATTACATGAAGTTAGGATGATTTTTACGAGGAAAATAAGGGCCAAGCTACAAGGGTTGGAAAGCCACATTTATTATTGTAAGAGGACACATGATTTTAAGGAATATGGGAACATAAGTCAATGGAAATAGGTTGCATTTATTGCAATCTTCCAGAGATGAAAAAAATAATAATCAAGGGCCCTATGTAGATTTCAAGGTAGAAATTTAGTAAGGAAATGTTTGTAGCTAGAGCGAATTTCAAGGGGGTGAAATGTTTATTTCTGATTGAGCCTAGGCATGAAAACAAAGGAAAATTAAGGTTGTCAGAGAACAAAAATCAAAGAGCTACTAGGGAATAGCTACAACACATTTTCTAGGGAGTTGTAAGAAAATAGATGAGGGAGATAAATTATATGTATTTCTATTATTTAATGCTATAAAAAAATTCTCTTAAGAAAAATTAGAATCCCCTTCCTCACTGCTTTTCCCTTAAGGATTTTTCCAAGTTTGGCTTAACCAATATATTTTGCCCAAATTTTGTGAATGTTTGTATTATTTATTGACAAACGTGAATGGTACAATACATCTCTTGTGTTTCCTTTTGAGATTTAAATTCAAGTTTATATCAAATTCTAATAATGATGGGAAGGGCATTAAACTTGATGTGAAAAACAAACTTGAAATCTGGAGAGATTTACAGTCAAAATTTCTACATGGTATCAAAGTAGTGGTGATCAATGTTATTGAGAAACAATGACCAAAAACCAAAAAATGACTGAATAATAGTTTAAAGAGGGTTATGTGGGACCAAGAAATAATTTAAACAAGGTTGTGTGGCTAAGACAGAGTCGAGTTTACCCTTGGGATATATTTGTGTTGGGTTATTGAAGTAATCAAAACTAGGTTGAGGGTGGAATATCAACTGAGTGTGGTTAAAAATGTTAGCGCATGGAACAAGATATTTTTATTAGTGATTTAGGACTTTGAGTTGTGGGACATTGTCAAGAGGATAGTTCTTATACCCATTGGTCCAGTACAATTGACCAATTTTAACAAGAGGAATGTTAAGGAAAAGAGGGTCCTTGTTGATGTTATTAAAGATCACATTTTCCCCGTGTTTTGAGGAAGACTTATTCCTTTGATATGTGGGATACCATAATCAAAATTTTCCAAAGAAATAAGAGAATACAAAGATGGTGTTGAGGGAAAAGCTAAGGAAATCCAAGATGACTAAAATTATCATAGTATCCTCATATCTCACCAGGGTCATCCAAGTAAGAGATGAGTTGGTAGTCATGGGTTAAACCATCTCTAATGAGTAGCTGGTTAAATCAACCATGAGTGGTTTTACCAAGATTTGGGATGCCTTCATTGAAAAAATAATTTCCTCTAAGAATCTTCCATATTGGGGAAAAATGCAAGATGATTTCCATCAAGAGGAGATAAGGTGAATTCCAATTGTGATGGACAACGTAGTGGGGGATATGAGAAGCATGTTTTCCTAGTTAAAAAGGGAAATAATAAGGGCAAGAAGGGATCTATGAGTGGGGCCAAGAAAAAGGGTAAACAAAATGAGATGGACATGAGAAAAGTGAAATGCTTTGTTTGTTAGAATATGGGGCATTATGCAGTCATGTGTCTCAACAAGAAGAACAAGGGTGTTGTAGGGCCAGTCATGGTAAATGAGTTTGCCACTAGATCCAATAGGGAGTTTACCTTGGTGGTAATTCTTGCCACAAGTGTCACATCCTCTAATATTTGGTACATTGGTAGTGGAGCTTCATGACACATGACAGGGGTCAAGGAGCATTTTATAAGTCCTACAAAGATGAATTTGGATTTGGAGGTGGTGGTTGGAGATGAATCCACAATCAAGGAAGTTAGTGTTTGGATCATGCCCTTTCAAAGGGAGTCACAACCTCCCTCAAAAGTGACAAAGTTCTTATACATTCATAAGGTGAAGAAGAACTTGATATTAATGTCCACTATTGATGACAAGGGATATGAGGTGTTGTTCCGAGAAGGATAGGTTCTTATGTATCAGAGGGGATCTAATGCCATTTTTGCTAAATTGAGTGGAGTCATCCATGGGAAACTCTATATGTTTGTGTTTATGCCTACTAGAGCATTGATTTTGACCATGAACAACAATGATATGTGTGAGTTTTGGCACAAGAGGATGGCACAATTGCACCATGGGGCTTTGATAGTACTGAGGGATATTATCATAGGATTTCCAAAGTTCATTATAGAGAACGAGGATGCATTTACATGGTTTTCTTTGGGCGTGAAAACTAAGACAAATTTACCAAGTAGTGATAGAATGGTGGCAAGGATACTTTACTTGATTCACTCTAATGTGTGTGGCCCAATGTTTTTTGTATCATTGAGAGGATATGAGTAGTATGTAATTTTTATTGATGGCTACTCCAACAAGATCTAGATCTTCTTCATGAAGACCAAAGATGAGGTCTTCAAGATATTCCAAGAGTTTAAAGCTCTTATGGAGGACCAAACATACAAGAAGATCAAGGTGTTGAGATCCAAAAATGGGGTAAAGTATACCTGCAATTTTGTGCTAGAGTTGGCATCAAGAGGGAGCGAATAATTCCTTACACCCCATAATAGAATGGAGTTGTACAGAGGAAGAACATGACCATAGTTAGGGTAGTTAGAGCCATTCTACAGGGTCATAGGACACCCTTATTTTTATGGCATGAGGTGTGTAACACTGCAGTGTATCTGCAAAATAGGAGTCCACACAGTCTATTGGAGAGTAAGACTCCTAAGGAGAATTTTACTAGAAAGAAGCCTAAGATTGGGCACTTTAAGGTTTTTGGGCTCATAACCTATTGACATATCCTTGAGGAGAAGAGGAAATAGATAGAAACCACAATAAAGAAGGGTATTTTTGTTGGGTGTAGTGATACCTCCAAGCTCATCACATATACATTCCTACCAAGAGGAAGGTTGTTCTTAGGCAAGATGCGATATTCAAGGGAGAGAGCCTTAAGGAGGTGATGATACATGGATCAAGTAGAATAAAAAACACCTAAGCACAGAAGTCCATGATAGGGTATGGGATCATTGGGTATAGGTTCACGGGGACCTAGAGGATCAAAGGCTTTTAGGGTGACAAGTCCATAGGTTATAATGACATGGGGCACATGATCCCACAGCACAAATTCACCTCAAAGCATTGGGGCATCATAATCATGAGTACCTATTGTAGAGGAGTTTATACCCATCCTAGTACCAGAGGATACTTCAAGGAATAGGAAGTATAAATGGCTTCATGAATACTTGCAAGGAGCCCAAAAGATAGTGGGAATGTTCAAGTGGTCAATTAGGGGGAGTAGACCACCAAAGAAATTTTATGGCTATTTGGCTATGGTGAGTAGCACTTTGGATACCAATACATCTATCTACAAAGAGGCTACAAACCAAAATTATAAATGTATTCCATGGTGTAAGAGTATTCTTCCATAAGGAAGAATAATGTTTAGGAGATAGTTGTGAGACCCCAAGTGAAGTCAATGATGACTTCTAGGTGGCTCTACAAGATCAAACATGTGGCAGAGAGAAGCATTGAGAAGTTCAAACTTGATTTGTGGCATGGGGCCTCTCATAGGAAGAGCGATTTAGAATATGATGAGACCTTTTCACCAGTGACTCAATACACTTTGATTAGAGTAGTTATCTCCATTGCAATAAAGATGGGTTGGCAGATCTGCTAGTTAGATTTTAAGACTATTTTTCTCAATGGGATCATATAGGAGGAGGTATATATCAAGAAACCACAGGGCTTTGAGGTGCATGGTAAGAGTTCCATATATGTGGGTTGAAGAAGGTCTTGTATGGGCTGAAATAGGCACCAACAACCTGGTATTCACAGATTGATTCCTTCTTCTATCAAATAGATTTTGAGAAGAGTGATGTAGATTCAAATCTACATTACATTTTGATTTGCGAGGATCCACTCATTCTTGTATTATATGTATATGATCTATTTATAATAGGAGAGGAGGACTCATTGAGAATTGTAGAAGAGACCTTTCTTTAGAGTCTAAGATGACCGATATAGAATTGATGCACTAATTTCTAGGGTTGAAGGTTTTGGCGGGAGGATGGACATATCTTCCTAGGATAGGGCATCTACACAAGGGACATATTGAGGAGTGTTGTAGAGGTAAATCCTCTCTGCGGACAGAGACGATCCCTACTAGCCCAAACCGGGTCTAGCAACAATCACACAATGCTATCTCGCAAGTTCCTAATTGCAAATAAAAAGTAGATGGTGAGAACCTACTTGGATTCCAACGCTAGTGTTCGTCGAAGAGATGTCGCCTTCGTTCCTTTGCCTCGGCCGGTCTCCATCCCCACGGTCTCCGTGATTGGACACCTGCACATGCAAAGAACAACACGAAAACAAGCGTAAAATCTAGTAGATGCAATTATATATCAGTCAGAAAAGATATAACTCAACATCAAACATAAAACAACGAGAGTGGAACCATAATGATAGTCATCTATTATTAATAAATAACAAAGAAGAATACAACCAAAGTTCTGACGTCGAATCCTTCTCAAGAGGGTCCAGCCAACAAGTCTCTTAAGCATTCACCCTTGGAGGTAGATCTCCGAAGACAAAAATTCTCTCTCACACAAGTTTACACAAGAAAGAAACACTTCACAACCTTCCTTAAGCTCTCTATCAATCCCACACTTGTCACACCAACTACCTATCAAGTTTACACACTAGCAGCAACACTCCAATCACTATCAATTCCAAACTATCCAAACTAGCTGCTCATAGCAATGGTAGAGGGTTAAATAGGAGAAGGAGTCTCCACAAATGGTGGGAGGATGAGCTTATCTCCAAGGAAGGTGGCTCAAATGACGAAACGGACATGCCAGAGAAGGGAGGGCGACATTTACAAGGCCAACAACCAGGTCTGGAGTCATCTGGAAGGCCGGCTGTTAGAACAAACTCGCCCAAACTGGATCAGCGCGGGTCCATAACTGCACTGGAGTGCTGACATCGCAGCTGAATAACAAAGAAGGTCATGTTAGTGCGATCAGATATGAATAACAGACGCGCTGGCTCATGAAATTCGACCAGCGCGGGAAACACGTGTGCTTCCGTGCTGGCAGCGCATTCCGTCTGTTATGGAGCGCCCGTCAGCGCGTTTATCTTGACAACAGTCGCGATGATAGCAAAAAATTTGGAAAAGTGGGTCATTTGGCAACATTAGAGAGCATGAGCATGATTAATTTGAACTCATGACACAGTAGGAAGACTGACAGGAAGACAGTGACAAATTACTGTGTAACAGATGCCCCCTAAAGCATGAAGCCCGAGAGAGTGGGAGGGGTGAAATGCTTTACGAAACTAGCTGAACTGGAACACCACCAGGAAGAACCTGCACGTATGTACAACTGATATCTCTGATAATCGATTACATGTAGTCCAGGCATGGGCGCAGCCATCCAAAAGACATACGAAGGAGGTCTGTGGTATGGACGCAGCCACCCAGCTAAAGAGACCATGATGATAATAAAGGTATGGTCACAGCCATCCATGAAGACTCAGGTATGGGCGCAGCCATCCATCAATGAGTCATGTAATGATCATAATAATCCACAAAATCGCAACCTAGATTGCAATAGACAAAATCCAGGGTCTTGCGCTCCATCTCGACCCAAACAAAGTACAAGTCTAAGCATGTGAATATGGCAGTTGAAGTCGAACATGCAAGAACATTGTCTGATTACCAGTCAATGATGAAAACTGTTAACAGACGCGAGAGGGACCACCAATAAGGACAATGGTCCTCAAGGTACTATAGGTACAATCTACGGTGTGCGAATCAATGAGCTGGCGTCGAACACCCGCAGAATCATTCGATCGGAGGCCAATGATGAAAACCTCGCGTCGAACACGAAGAACCTGCCATTGAGGCATGCAGGCTCCAAGGCACCTAAAGGGAGTCTCTAAGTCACCTTCCTGGATAATGAGCTGAAGTCGACAGGAAGTGACCTTGATCGAAGGTGGGCCATAGTGTTTCCCACATCATCGACACGAGACAGAGAAGGATAAGATATTTTGTGTGAGGTATCAGAGGGAGGTTGTGATTCTTGCAGAGGTCAACTTCTCTTGAACATATCGGCGGCACGATAGTGGACTTGGCAGTATTGATATTCAAATGATCAAGGATCATGGTGACAAGTCAATGAGTAGATGAAAAGTCAAACAGGATAACCCAAACCCACGGAGGCCAGTGTAAAACAAGATGAGATGTCCCCACCCCGACACGAATGCAGACTAGTGCCATGTTCAAGAGCGACATACTACCGACACGACAATGATTATGATTCCATTTTCCCCACCATTTCTGGCGAGTACCCCGGTTATTTTTAACAAGCTTGACGGGGATAGCATATGCTTGTAAGGCGTCATTCCGACGGGATCCGATGTCATCAGGTTTTAATGAGCCTGACAAAGGAAGAACTCGGCATCTTTTCCTGTTTAGAGAGTCTGAAAAGACAGCAGAAAAGTGAACTCCAGGGGGGGTCCTTTTTCGTAAAGTTGTGTCTCGCGAGCCCGAAAAAGTATAAAACAATGCTCGAAAGAACCGCTCGATCATTACGATCGAGGAGTACTTTTCATATATAGTGACATAGACCTGAAAAAGTAAAAAAGCAATCAACATCACGTCGTTTCGTAACCATTAACGAACCTGAAATGACAAGGGTCCGATGATATTTTCGTTTTTACACGGTCGGAAAAGAGTTTAAAGACGAACGCCCCTTATTTACGTTTAACGAGTCAAGAGGAATAACTCGACAATATTTTCATCTTTAAACGGTCGGAAAAGAGTTGAAAGCTGACCTCCATTTTATTTTCTTTAACGAGTCAAAAAAAGAAAAAAATACTTGGCAATCTTTTCATATGTTACGAGTCAGAAAAGAGCTTAAAGGCGACTCGTCCTAGAGGAACAAGTGGTATAAAGGGTAGCAACTGGTTCCGGCAATGGTGGAACTGCTCAAAACATGTAATGGTCAAGAGGCTGGCTAATAAAACCACTCATCGCTGCGGTTCCTCAGGAAAGGATAAACAACCAAGTGAGAGCATATGATCAGCCAAAGAGATGGTGGCGATGGAATGAAACAACCAAGGTTCATCTAACAGAAATTAGCAGATAAAAGGAAATCACGAGATGTAAATCAGGTATGGGTTCATTTTTAAACAAGCTTGAACCATGGAGAACTCTGCTTGGATTCGGTTTCATGTTTACACAAGCTTGAAACGAAAAACTTTGCTTGTTATAAGCTCGCATGCCCCCAGCATAATGATGCAAATCGAGGTACATGCCCCCCAAGCTTCATTGCATTCAACAAAGTGGATGGAATGAAGGTTCACTCTCGAGATCTTTGAAAGACTCGACTTATATTTTATGAGATCTTAATCAAAGACTCGATTTGGAAAAGGAGGAGTTGTATTATTTTTTAATGAGGTTGACACAGTAAAAGAACTATCCTCATAACCCTTGTTTCATTTTGTAACGAGGTCGCCACAAGATCAAAACTATCCTCGGACTAAGCCTAGTTTCATTTTTAAAGGAGCTTGACACCGGAAAGGAACTATGCTCCAACACCGTGTTTTGTTTCTTAACGTGGTCGACACAAGATCAAAACTATCTCGGACACCTAGTTTCATTTTTTAAGGAGCTTGACATACGAAAGTGAACTATGCTCCAACCAGACCCAGTTTCATTTTTTAAGGAGCTTGACATAGGAAAGTGAACTATGCTCCACTCGAACTTCATCATAATGAATAGAAAGTCGGGGCTTCCAAGATTGCCACTCCCGGTGGAAGGGAAACATCTTGGAAGTCAGGGCCCAATGCCCCCAGGACACTATGCACGATGGCGGCATCACTGGATCCAGGCATGGGATAGGTGGCCACGTAGTTGATCTGTGGTGGGGTAGATGCAACTGGTGAGTGAAAACTAGGAGGGGACGACAACGACACAGGAGGCATCGGGGGACTAACGAATGACACTTGATCGATAGTCACAATTCTTTCATCGTGCGGAAAGAAAATCACACGGAAAAGCGAAGAAACGAGGGCCCCCATGGCGTAAACATAGTCGCGACCAAGGACAAGACTAAAGTCTAAAACACCTTGGGTAACCAAGACGTCTATATAGACGGTTTTTCCTCCCAAAGTAATAGGGAACTTCAGGAGAACTCCTAGAGATGGACAGGCTCCTTCGTTGAAGGCCAACAGATTCTGAGTGACTGGCCCAAGCTGCGGGGAACCTAAGGCTTGCCAAGTAGTGTACGACATAAGACTGACAGATGCCCCTTCATCCAAAACAGTGCCAGGTATTGCCGTAGCACCGACATGTACTATGATCTGGAAAGGCATATGGGATGGAAGGCGACTAACGATCAAGCGATTCCAATCAAAGGAAGTGACCAGACTACTTGGTGGGGGAATCGTATGATTGCCCCCATGTGCTAAAGGAACCAAAGGAGAACCTTCGGGAGCAGCTGGGTTAGGAGAGTCATTTCGGGACTCAGGAGAATATGAAGAGATGAGAAGAACATGGGCGTGATTCTCTTCCGAAACAGAGTGAGTGAGCGGTGGACTCGAGTCGACACTCTTTTCGACCAATGGTTGGTCTGCAACAGGTTGGGGACAGTTGGGTTTGGGAAGAGGGGCCTGGACAAGAGAAGAATTTGAAGCAATCTCTTTGTCAGCAGGGGGATGATCTGCAGCTGCAGTGAGACGTTGATATCCAACGGGTAGTTGGGGTAAAGGAGCTGTAAGACTTTCCAAGACAACGGAGGCTTTATCCATGAGTGGACAAAGGTGAAGGGGATGATTGCCTTCACAAAGTCTACAGGGGATTCGAATCTTCCCGTTCTCCTTACCTTTGTGAGTCGATGGGGGAACATCGCCGTGAGCCTCAGTGGACGATGAGGGGCGGGCCGGATCATGAGACCATACTTCTAAGACCCTGGGGATGCCAGGACAATCACGAAGAAGATGGTCCCCCTTGCATAATCTACAAGGAAATTTGACCTTTCGCGGAGGAGTAGAAGGTGACCCAACTTCAGGTGTACTCGGAGTAAGAGCTGTACTTCTAGCCTCTCCCTTGGGGGCCTTATCCTTCTTCATCTTCTTCTTCTTCTTCTTAGCCACCGGGTTACTCGAATCGAGACTTTCACCAGGCGAAGTAGAAGATGAGGACGTATAAGTAGGCATAGAAGGGGAGAGGCCTACCTTAGAATCAACATGTTATTCAAGTGGAGGGACTGATTGATCAGACGGTGAGACGGCAGGGACCAAAGAGGTTGAGAACAACCAAACCGACAACCCAACAGTTAACCCTGGGAGGGACAACATTTCCATATAAGGAGCACCAACATTCCCAAAAGGAGCAAAATGAGCAGGGTTCCTGTCAGAGGGGATCCCTGGGTTGGTGAACCCTGGAAAAGTTGCCATCGAGAACGAAAAGAAGCCTACTCAAGCTAACACAAACAAGATCTAACCGGGTAATGTTAATCGCGGCCAAATAAATTTTAAGACGCAAGGACACAACTTGACCTTTTCATGTTTTAAGAGTCAAGAAGAGGACAAAAAGGTGACTCTAGTCGCCTTCGAATGTTTTGTGAGCCCGAAGTGACAAACTTCTCAAGTGAGCCTTTTCTTTTAAGGAGTCCGAAAAGGATCAAAAGTGACTACTCTGGAGAGACTAGGCAAAGGGTTTACCAAACAAATCCGTAAAACTGCATATACACCTTGGCAGTCATATGAAAACCAAGGACTTCCTGTACGGTAGTCAATCTTCCCGAATGCTGTGTTCGGTGCATTACGGCTCGTAAGGCGGCAGACACGGCTTCCTGTGGATAAAGGATGATAACCTAGTGGGGTCTCCCCTATATACGTGATGGTACGTGGGAGCTCAAATCCGTGCTAGACCACTATCGAGTCACAAAAGGAGGAATCACCCAACCGTAGTGTGAAACAACGGTGACTAGGTTTAACGATGTCGGAGCATGTCTCTAGCCTAGACCTCTAATCAATGAGCGTTATGTTCCAATGCGTTTTTAAGTTCATTCAGTTCATTTTATGATTGATCTTTAGTTAGGTTTCAATTTCCAGGTCCTACCGTATGTAATCTCTCACAATTTCCTGAATGCAAACTATATGCCAAAGAATATCATTTCGTTCGATGAATACTAACTACAAGAGAGTTAAGGATTTTTCAAACAAAATCACCACAAACAAACAAGAACTACTCTAATGCAGCTAATGATAAATAAACAAAACTTTTCTTTGTTTTAAATCGCTTAATCAATGAAAAGCTTCTAATTTCAATTAACTAATTCAACGCAAAAGAGATTGTTCGTTTTCCTTTCAATGGCAAAGTGCACTAAACAAACTTTTGAGAAATAATAACAAACAAACGTGAAAAGAACCGGTTGACCCCAAACAACCGTAATCCGTGTCCGGGTAGTGAGAAGTAATCGAAACAATGCAAAGACTGGTTCAATAACAATCACCTAACAACCAAGCAAAGCAAGCAAAGAGGAAGGTTTTCGCAAAACCAAAAGGCAAGCAGTAAACGAATCTTTGTGAGCGAGTAACCAAACAAAACCAATCCAACGAAATTGGGATGATAAAACCAGGTCACAAGACACAAAAACAAGATTCGCCCAACAAGACTTCCCAAGAAAGTGCTTCAATCTTCAGACAATAGAAATCAAGTCATAAACCAAGTGAAAAGAGCAGGGAATAGTGAAACCAACAGGCTCAGGAGGTAGAATTGAAGAAATTCAATTCTACAGGTGTCAACGCGGTTGATACACAGCAACAAAGCGCTGATCAGAAACCATGCGTAGCAACAAAGCGTTGTCAGCGCGGAAGTACACGGCTTAACCGCGCTGGTTCGATTTTCAGAACCGTCGCGACTGTTCAGTGTATAAACGCGATGATCACGAAGTCAAAGAAACAGCTATGCGATGGCAGTGCGACTGTTTTATTATAAACCGTGCTGAAGCTAAAAAACAGGCACAATCAAGCCAAAAGCTCCCAACCCAAGGCAATCACTCTTTAAACAATCAAGGCACCTCCCAGACTGAACCAGGAAATCCAAAAACAGAGAACTAATCCCCAATCTTTGAAAAGAGAGCAAAAATCAAACTCAAGGACAAAACATGAACACAAAAAGACAAAAGCCAGCTCCAAGCTGTTCAGTTTGTAAACCAAATCGGAGATGGACTGAAGTGACTTTGATCTACTTCGCTAATGTAGAGCAATAGCATTTCGAAGGCTACCTGGTCGTGCTTCAAGCTTTGTCCAAAGTTTACAAATCAAACAACAAGGTAAAGAAACTCCCTAGCGGAGTCGCCAAATTGTTGTAGAGGTAAATCCTCTCTGCGGACAGAGACGATCCCTACTAGCCCAGACCGGGTCTAGCAACAATCACATAATGCTATCACGCAAGTTCCTAATTGCAAATAAAAAGTAGATGGTGAGAACCTACTTGGATTCCAACGCTAGTGTTCGTCGAAGAGATGTCGCCTTCGTTCCTTTGCCTCGGCCGGTCTCCATCTCCACGATCTCCGTGATTGGACACCTGCACATGCAAAGAACAACATGAAAACAAGCGTAAAATCTACTAGATGCAATTATATATCAGTCAGAAAAGATATAACTCAACATCAAACATAAAACAACGAGAGTGGAACCATAATGATAGTCATCTATTATTAATAAATAACAAAGAAGAATACAACCAAAGTTCTGACGTTGAATCCTTCTCAAGAGGGTCCAGCCAGCAAGTCTCTTAAGCATTCACCCTTGGAGATAGATCTCCCAAGACAAAAATTCTCACTCACACAAGTTTACACAAGAAAGAAACACTTCACAACCTTCCTTAAGCTCTCTAGCAATCCCACACTTGTCACACCAACTACCTATCAAGTTCACACACTAGCAGCAACACTCCAAGCACTATCAATTCCAAACTATCCAAACTAGCTGCTCATGGCAATGGTAGAGGCTTAAATAGGAGAAGGAGTCTCCACAAATGGTGGGAGGATGAGCTTATCTCCAAGGAAGGTGGCTCAAATGATGAAACAGACATGCCAGAGAAGGGAGGGCGACATTTACAAGGCCAACAACCAGGTCTGGAGTCATCTGGAAGGCCGGCTGTTAGAACAAACTCGCCCAAACTGGATCAGCGCGGGTCCATAACTGCACTGGAGCGCTGACATCGCAGCTGAATAACAAAGAAGGTCATGTCAGCGCGATCAGATATGAATAACAGACGCGCTGGCTCATGAAATTCAACCAGTGCGGGAAACACGTGTGCTTCCGCGCTGGCAGCGCATTCCGTCTGTTATGGAGCACCCATCAGCGCATTTATCTTGACAACAGTCGCAATGATAGCAAAAAATTTGGCAAACTGGGTCATGTTAGCACCCAGGTTGTTCCCTATGGCTCCCAAGGGAATACGACCGGGGTAACCACTAACCAAGCTTTGGATTACAGTCTCTAGCCAAACTGTAATCAGAGAGGGCTCTCTCTTTAAGATTTATCTCTGTTTACTCTGTATTTGTGATTGACTTGCTCTTTCAAGTATTTGTGATTGACTTGCTCCCTCAGTGTCAATATTTAGTGCTGCAAATTCTTGTTGCAAGGTCAGGAAATTACTTATCTGTGCATCATCTTCAAATACTTGCCAGTCTTTGACATTGTTTGGGACAGAAGGTCTGTGCTTTACCTCAGCTGTAAAGCAATGATGGGGCTCAAAAGGTAACTTGCAGGTGCTTGCAAATGTGGCCAGGCTATGAGCATGCAGGTTATGGGTCCTGGGAATCTTGATAATTTGAAATTCAGTGAAGGACTGTAGTAGTTCAGAAGCAACAGATCTATAAGATCTCAGTCTTTTATCATTAGTAACAAAATTTCCCTTTACTTGTTGGATAATCAAGTCTAAATCTCCCATAATTGAAACTTTTATGGCTTGTAAGGATTTTACTAGCTTAAGGCCTAGCAAGAGAGCTTCATATTCTGCCATGTTATTAGTGCATCTGAAATTTAGTCTATAGGCTCGACCCTCTGCATGATTGTTCTGCTTGTTATGTATCCAAACCCTAGCTCCTGCCCCTAATTTGTTAACTGACCTGTTATCACAAAATCAGGTATTGAAGGCTGCCAATCAGCAAGATTCTGTGTAACTATTTCAAACCAGGCTTTAGACTAAGGCTTAGCCTCCTTAGTCAGAGAGGGCTCTCTCACAGACTATGAATATTGACTAATGACAAGGAAAGATGGCTAACTCTTAAAAAACACATGAAAAATAAGCTGGCTGGACAAATATCAAAGTGATTCCCATTGGGCTTATGGAGTCTCACACATCTCAGCAAACAAAAAACACTATTCTTTCATAGAAATCAGGGCACTTTACATCTAATGTTCAAACATAACTTACATAAAACACAGTTTTCCAAGGCATACAGGAAGTCAGAGCATGACACATGAGTTCTGAGTGATTATGCAGTAACAAAACTGTAAAAGAACACTAAAGAGAATAAACCATCATACATTTGAACCATTAGATCTATTGTGAATCCTGAGAAGAAACAACAGTCATTTGCATTACTGAAATCTGCTATACATAAACCAAAATAGTCTTGTCTTTTATCAAAACATCCAACCCTAATTACATCCAAGTCTGATCTATATATAGGAATACATTCTTAACCACCTTGAGCTTCCTCCTCCAGCATGAGGGGAGCTCGAAGGTTGCTATTAACTACTCCTATCTTTTGTTTAACTAACTCATTAAATACATAAGTACTGAACTGTAATTACAAAGAGTCTTAATTTAATCAAAACTCAAAATCTGTCCTCCTCGTAGCATGATTCCTTCTTGATTCTTGACATCTGTCTTCTTTCTGTTTTGGCCGAGATATCTTGGAGGAGAATGCAATGAACAAGCTGGCTTTGGATACTGGCTGCGTAGATGGTTCATTAATCCTCAAGATAAGTCCCCTGTTTTCCCGGTCCTTGTCTCCCACCATCCTTCGAAAGTTAAGCAACATGTTCCCAGCTCTTTAATACCCCAAATTGATGAGCATCACCATATTTCAGATGTGTTGGAGGCCTTGTTGACTGAACAAGTGTATAAACCAAAATCTCCGTATGCATTTCCTATCAGAACCCTAAATAACCGGTAATAAAGTACCTTTATCAAGGTTTAACTAAAGACAAAAATATTTCACCTTTTCCAAAAGGCACACTTGTCATTCTCTGAATAGCTAGGATAGTCTTATGTGGTCTCCCTTATGTTCCTTAGGAATTTTCTTCAAAAATTTGCTGATCCCATCATTAAACTCTTTGTTTTCATCATAAAACAGCACCTACAGCAGTTTCGTAGCGCGCTACGAAACTGCTGTTTTTGCTAAAACAGAGTATATTTGCACTAAGGCGTCTTTTGCTTGAACTTATGACTCTTCAGACTTCTTCTACAGGTGTCAAAGACTTATATGACTTCAAAATAATGGAGCTTAAACAAAATTGACCAAAACTAAGAATGTCACCTTTTTCTTCAAATCAGTGAGCTAGTTGACCTAGCTGTGTCTTCAAATTTGCAACTTCTTTTTTCAAAGCCTTGTTTTCAGCTCTCAGGCTCACGTTCATTTTTCTGATGAGTTTAGCTTGCTTGAGGGCTGGAACCGTCCATGTATACACATCAGCCACTGAATCTACCTGACCCACTAGGTTTTTGCTACCTTTTAACACAACTCTTTGATAGTTGGCATATCTAACAGCAAGCTCCCTAGTGACATTCTTTACCTGGGCAACCTCACCTTTTGCTGCTCCCCCTTGGTTCTTTATGGCTATAACATTTCCTCCTTGAGTAATAATAACCTTTCTGTTCTTGTCTTTATGCTTGACTGCCTCCACTGTTCTGGTCAATACTTCAATTACCTCTATTCTGGGCATCTTTACAGCTTTCTCTTCTTTATGCACTTTCTCAGCTTCTCTAACTTGTTTCCTTGTAACTGGCCTTCGTGGTTTGAACATAAACTCCTCACTAGGTTCATCAAACCTTAGTCTCTTCGAAGCTTTTGATTTCTTAGTGCTCTCAGGTGATGATTGAGTTAAATCAATATGCATGGGTTCAAGATGCACCAGTTCTTCCTGCTCAAATTCAATAGCCTCAAGTAAATCACTTAAGCTGGCCTTTGATATTGGACTTTCCTCAACAACTACTAATTTGCCCTTCTCTTTGCTTAATTGACCTCTTGTTTTAACTCTTGATACACTTTCAGACCCAGCTGATCCAGGTACATCTTTCTTGTGCTTATCCTTTTCCTTTGATGATGGCTGAGATGGCTCTTTAATAACCAAGGGCTTTACTGGCTTGCTCAACTGAGATTTGGTTTTCTTTTTATCCCTAGCCTCCTTTCTAAGCTCAGCTATTGTAGGTTCTTCCATTAATTTTTCTCTTTCTCTAACCGGCTGTGGGGTGAGGCCTGTCCTACTCTGGAAACTAGCCATATAGATGAAAGAATTCCAATCCCTACCAATTTTTTGAAGAGCATCCAGCACTAACAGTTTGACTAGACCATGATGAAATAATGATGTTTCACAATCATCCTTTCTCAATTGAACCTTGTCACACATCTTGCTGAGGCTACGAAACAAGTAAAATGGGATATCTATAGATGCTTTACCAGTAAAATGCAACAACAACTTAAAGTGATAGGAGTAAACCTTGTTATATCTACCCTCACAGGTTAAATACTTTTGAATACATGTAAGAAGCAGAGCATAGTGCTCCTTAACATAACTTCTAGGCACAGCCTTGGTTAGATCTTCATTCACATAGGCTTCTTTCAAGAACTCTTTGCAGGGTTCCATATCAAACTTGAAGTTTTTAAACCACTCCTGCCCTCCTCTCGGAATCTCAGTTACATTAGCAATAGCCTCTGGAGATACTTGGAATTCTAACATAGACACTTTAGAATTTAAACCTGTAAAGTTCAAGGCAAACTCTTTTGTTACCTGAGTGTGGCCACCCTTCAGTTTTTCACAGAAACTCCAGCGACCAGCATCTGTGAAAGCCTTTCTTACACCTTCATCTCTCAATGCAAGGTCCAATCCTTCAGGCTCTGCCCTCTGACATCTTCTAGACCGATGCTCCTTCTTCTCCATTCCGCTTTTGAAATCTTTCGCACAGAGAAACACCACCAGCCTCAACTCAAATGGAAAATTCAAATTTTAGAACGCAGGCTCGCTTGCAATCTGGCTCTCTCTCGAAGAAACCCGGGCTCATTTGCAATTCAATTGTCTTATCATCCAAGCGGGTCAGTTTATGCATCATTAACAAACATCATAACACAACCATGCATGACAAAACTGTTTGAATGATTTTTATGTGTGTGGCTATGAACCTATTGGTGGAGTGATGGCTCATAATTGCTTGGAAAGAACGCCAACTGACAATAACCGGACGGACACAATGACTCATCCCTAGACATGACACTTTAAGAATCTGCACTGCAAAATCCCCGAATCCGCGATTTTGTAGCGCAGATAGTTATAAATTAGCAAAATGCGTTGCGAAATCGCTGGATACTGACACGCTGCGAAAAGGCTAAAACATCATTGCGCTGCAAAATCAACCAATAAAACTGCGCTGCGAAAATGCGGAAAGGACCAGTGACGTATACAAGATAAGACATGTCTTATACAATCATGATGGAGGATGACCAACGGTATTTGAGAATGATTCACATCAAAACCTTTTAGAAACATGACCCCTAAGTAAGAAACATAGGACAAAAACCATTTGACACCCATTTTTGACAATGAACTTTGGACAAAAATTATATACATATGACTGTAGTTCTAGGTGATAACATGACCCATCAAATTCTAGAAACCATAGGTTCTCTTGTTCTAGGGAGGACTTAATGACCTCTTCATGAGCTGGAATTGTAAGTTGAAGTTCTGGTTTTTCACCTGGTTTGTCTTCTAGGACAGTCTGATCACTTGATTGAATTAGCTTGATTTCTAGAGCAGTAGCTTGTTCATTAATGTCCTGATCTTGTTTATGTGTTTTGGTTTCAACATCATTATTTGTAAGACCTGTATTGTCATTGAAAAGAATGTATGAGTCTATGTCAGAATGGACAGCATATATGGGAAAATTTTGAGGTTTTTCTTCACTGCTGACCATGTATTTCATCAGTGACTCTCTATATAACCTCTTGGGTTGACCGAAGACTGAGATGGTTGCGTATGACATGTCTAATTGTAAGGAGCCTTGGAGTTTAGCTCCCCATGACCTTGATAACAGCATCCCATATTTGGGTGGGATATCAGCAACTACAACATCCATTAAGATTGTTTTATTTGGATATTGGACAAGGGATACACATAAGTCTTTTATCAAGCCTAAACACTTAACTTGGCTGGATTCAAATGAGAATAGGTCCTTATATGGTCTTGTAATATCTAAATTCAACCTTTCCATGACTGATTTCGGCATCAGGTTATGAGAGGCACCTGAGTCAAACATTGCATTGTGTAGTATCTTATCATGAACATGTACACTGACATAAAAAGGTAAGATCCCTATGACTGCTGTCTTTCCATCAACCTCTGGACCGAACAGGAATTCTGGGGTATCATCCAACACATTGACATTGTCTTTATTACGAGTAAGTTGGAGGGACTTCTTGATTTGTTGCTTGTAGATGTCATGCTTGGCTAGTTCTGAGAGAGGGATGGCTACCTTCAGTTTGCCAATTTCAGCTTCCAAGTCAAACGGTCTTTCAGATTGAACCTTAGTGTTGTGGGTGACAACCTTTTCTTTGTTTAGTAAGTTTTCTTCTTGATCCTTGTCTTGATCTTGGGGCTTGTGCCTTTCACTCATCTTTTGAGGAAGGTCACTTGGATTAGGCTGCAAAGATGATGCAGCCAGTGGCTGTTGTATTGAGGGAAGTTGTTCAGTAACTTCTTCAACGGTTACCTCCTTTGTAAGTGAATCAGTTGTGTTAATTGGTTCTGTGACTATGGCTCTTTTAGGCTACAGCCTGTCCTTTGTTTTTTCAGGCTGTGTTATATTTACAGTTCTGCTTCTTAGTTTGTATTGTTTATGAACTTCATAAATAGCTGTGTCATAGCCTTGTTTGAAGTCAAATGACTCACCTGACTTGGTTTGGAATTGTTTAATGTCATCATCTTTGTGATCTTCTTGACTCAGAAAAACTTGATGCTCATCATTGAGGCCCATTAGGTTGATGTGGGTGTCATCTACTTGCTCGTTTGAAGTGGATGTTTCAGCATAGTTTTCCTGGAACAGAGGTCTTATCTCTGGATCAGAATTGGCCTTGCCAACGTTTGGGTTTTGATTTCTCCTAAAATTGGGATTCCTTATAGGGTTGTTTTGCGGTGCTTCCCATGATGCCTTTCTCTCAACCGATTCCACTCTATCACCCAATCTCTTCATGCCATTGAGTATTGCGTCCAGTTTCTGATCAAAGGCCGAGGGTTCTTCTTTGTATATGTTTCTCTTTTCCAATCTTGCCCTGTTTCTTTTAGCAATCAGGTTTGCTTCTACTGTGACAGCTACCTTTTGGGCATCTTGGAGAGTTTCAGGTGCTCTTTCCTTTAACTGATATGCCATGTCAGGGTCAAATCCATCAGGGAATTTGTACAAGGCTAAATCAGGAGGAGGTCTTAAGTTTTGTGGTATTGCGTTGTATACATTGTTAAATCTGGCACAATACTCCAGAACGGTCTCTTGAGGACCTCTCTTGATTGTGTCATATTCACCAAGTATGTGCAAGGGATCTTTCTTTTTCTCCCATCTGTTAGTAAAGGATTGATAAAGCTCATCAAGGGTTGTGATGGTATTTACAGCAAGTGATCTGAACCAAGTTCGGACATCACCTGTCAGGCTCTGGACAAAAATTCTCATTCTCACACTATCATCATCTATTTCATAGTTCTCAAAGTGATCATGCATCTTCTTGGCATGTTGAATAGCTGTGAAAGGGCCAGTGGAGTCAAAATATGAGATTTTGGTTTGGTAATCCTGAGGTAAGGCTGCAGGATTAGCAGGCAACTGCAAGGGTGCATATCTTTTAGCCATATTTACAGGGTTTAGAGGATTGACAAGGGCAACTGGGACAATAGGAACGATGGGTACCACAGGGGTAACAGGTATAGTAGAACCTAGAGTGTTGGTCAAGGGAATATGTGCAGTGGATGAAGGTGTGAAAGGAGGGCTTTGAGATGTGGATGGTGAACTAGGGGAATTGGGGGCAGACCGAAAAAGAACCTTGATTGGAGTGGAAATGGGGTTAGGGTGAACTATCTCTAGACTTAAGTCAGCAAGCTTATCTGGCCCTTGCTGCTTCCTAACAATCTTAGGGATTGTGTTAGGATTTTCAAAAATAGTGGGTGGGTTGGGGTCCAAATTTGACCTTGTGTACCGTGGATTCTTCTTGGGAGCCAGCTTCTGAACTTGTTTTTTGAGTATTTTGAGGAAATTTTTATATCTGCAAGGACTAGACTAGATTTTGGAAGGGCTGATATGTCTCAAAGCTATCATGAAGATTTGACTGAAGCAGCTTTAGGGGATATATAGCAACTAGAAAATCCTAAGGAGTCCCCAGTGGAGTCGCCATTTATGTTAGCACCCAGGTTGTTCCCTATGAATCCCAAGGGAATACGGCCGGGGTAACCACTAACCAAGCTTTGGATTACAGTCTCTAGCCAAACTGTAATTAGAGAGGGCTCTCTCTTTAAGATTTATCTCTGTTTTGTGAGGATTTTAGGCTAGTTATGAAGTGAGGGTTTGGTTTGAATTTTGGTTGAATGATATCTTTCAATACCTAAGATGTAGTGTTCAGACAGTTGTAATTCATTGGGCAATGGAGTCTAGAGCTGTGAATTGTTTGAAATGCTTAAGTGGGAGTGTTCAGGCTGCAGGGCCTATTGGGTATTCCAACAAACAAACTTAAAACTGTGGTGATGATGTATGATTAGCCAATGGAAAGCAATTAAGAATTTTCCACTAAGCTAGTGGTGTGAAAGTGAAGTATATTGCACAGGAGCAAACTTGAATTCCTGAAACAAGGGTCACTGTGAAAGATATATTCTGAAAGTGCAGCAATTAAGAATTACACTTATCAAGATTATAACTGAAGAAAACATTTATTAACAACATAGATTGAGCTCAGGGTATTTCATGAATAAATCCTGAAGCTATTCTTTTTCTTTGCTGCTAAATACTAGAACTTAGAAACATGTATGGATTGTAAAAGACTGAAACACATAATGAAGAGAGTTACAGAAGACTTATTGTATTGTGAGATGCACAGGGATCCTGCAACTTTTAACAAACACCATGAACGCATTCAAACAACTCAGAACTTGAGAGATTCCATCACTTCTTTTATTAAACTTTGAATAAATTACAGCATAGGATCTCTTCAAGAGGAAATCAACAACCCCTGCAAGCTTATGCGAGGGGGAATTTATACAATCGGTTCCAAAATATCTGAACCGCTGAGTTATCTGATAATTAAATACGTTACCAACTTTTACAAAATATCAGAAAAGCAGTTACTGCTGCTATTAATACAAAATGAATGCCCTTTATATCTGTCAGGAGATACTTTGACCCTTGGAGGCCACTTAGTCGGTCTGAACGTTCTGCTTTAATGCTGGAAATGTGCCTTTATGGTTGTTGTGCTGTAGCTTTTCGGCCCTGTTACCTGTTAGCTGTCAATCTTGCTTTTGTTGGCCGAATATGATCTGTTGAGTTGGCTCAGCCCTTCCCTTTTCATGCATGCTGATTTTACTAAGTTTTCCTGTGCATGCCAACTTGTATTTTTTGATGAAAAAACTTAGTGAATGGCTTCCTGGTCTATAAGATCATCTGTATTTCCTTAGTCCACCATTCCTGTGTGGGTAGTTGATGTCTAAGAATTGCATCCAAAGTATCATCTGCCTCTGTGTATTTATAGAAATTGGGAGGCACTTCAAACAGGTGTTTAATTTCATTCATTATAAAGAATAAATTCTCTACCCTGTTGTAGAGACTTTGTCCTGTAGCTGGCCCTGTTTCCTTTGAGGTGCTGGGCCTTTCAGTGATCTGATTTGTGGCGAATGTGTTGACCCTCTTGGCATACTGCTCATGTGTAACTAGTCTTCCTGCGCTGTTCAGTAAGCCAGGGAGACCTCTGTTTTGCAATGCCACAAATTTGTCCATGAATCTGTTGACCTCTGTCTACATGTCCTGGGTCCTTCTTTCTAATGTCTGCACCAGGTTTCTTAGTGTCAAGACCCTCTTTACTAACAAAATAGTCTCAGTCTTGTTGGAAATTCCCATAGTTGCTAACTGAGCACTTGTTCTATTATTAAGCACATTGATCATCCTGTTAGCAACTTCAGGCATATTGCCTAGAGAGGCCCTTGATCTTTGAATTTCCTTCTGTGCTTTTGCAATGAGCTCCAACTGCTCATGAATTGTCTCAATATACTGCCATTGATCAGTGATGGATTGGCCAATATTGGCCCATAGCACTGTCTTGAGCTCAGCCACTACTTTATCCAGTTTGAGCTCCTTCTCTAGCTCCTTTATCCTGTCTTTGAGGGCTTTTATTTCCCTGCCCTTTTCCGCCATAGTCTGCTTGGATTTGTCATATCTTTCATTTACCTTGGCTAAATTCTCCCTGGCCTCATTTAATTCTGTCATTTGAGCTTCCAAGGCCTGAATCTCATTTCTCAGCTTTTGCATGTCCAGGCTTGGGGCCTGCTCTGTTGTTGGTGGTGGTGCTGAGGTAGAAGGTGCTGCCTGTTCTGTTTGTTGAGCGAGGGGAGCAGTAGTTGGAGGAGCTTCCTCAAGGTTAATTATTTCAGGAGGAGGCTGAGATGTTTGACCTCCTTCCTTTTGCTGTAATGATGCTTGCAATGCTGCCTGTGCAGCCTCTGATTCTCCCAGCTTTTCTTGAGTCTGGATTAGCTGTTTATATAAAGACACCAGCAAAGCTATGGCATCTTGATCATGTCTCAGCTGGGCAACTTCATGTGTTTGAGGGTGAATTGTTGCTGGGATTTTGATCTTTCTCCTCAAAGCTGCCATGTCTGCATCCCTCAATTTCAATATTTCTTGTATGCCCTTGATGTCCTTGGGATCATGCCCAATCTCTATGATTATATCTTCTAAGGACCTGATCCTGTTGTCCTTTTCTTGAGAGGATGCTCTCTCCAACTCAAGTTGGGCAGCTGTATTATTTAGGCTATTTTCTAGCCTATAATTATCCAATGTTTTGTCTGCCAAGGAGGCATACACCATCTAACCCGTTTGCTTATGCAATTCGATTTTGTCCATTGGGTGGATATCCTTGGCAAGGACCTCAAGATTGGTCCTCAAGTAGTCTGAAGGGGACTGTGGTTGTAATTCAGTTGGCATGAAGTGACTCATGATCATTTTGCCTTCACTAACATCATATGCAGACATCAGTCTTTGCTGGTTAGTGGGAGCCATTTTCAACAAATGATTATAGAGTTGTATCTTTATTGGCTCATTCCTCCTCTTTATGTCAATGAACTGCTGTTTGATGCTTAGTTCACCTTCTCTCTGCTGGCTTGAGGAGCTGACTTCTCCTCCCACTATCCTCTCTTGTTCCTGCTGGAAGGAACTCCCAGATGCCTCCCTGCTAGGTGGGCCCATGCCCAAAGATTGCCCTATAGGCACTTCTTCCTCTGAGAAGGGATTCATTCTATGTCTTTTCTCCCCATGAGTTTTCGATGTTGTGAGGGGAGTCTCTCTGTCCCTCTTCCTACTTATATCTTCTTTTTGTGGGGTTTGGAGGACTGAGGCCTCCACTGTTGTCTCTTGCCTAGGAGGCACAATTTTTTGGGGCTGTTGCTCAGTGGATTTTGGGGCTTCCACTATTTGCTTTTGCTGCACAGGTTGCTCCTGTCTTTGTTCTTCTTGCTGTTGGTGTTGTTGTTGTTGATGCACTTCCTGCTGCTACACTTCTTCTTGCTGTTCCACCTCTTTTTCTGTTTTCTCTTCAGTCATGGGAGGTGGCTGTTCCTGTTCCACCTGTTTTTGTTTGCCTTTGCTGGATGTCTGTTGAGTGTCCATGGCAGCTTGCTGATGTGCTGTTGAAGATGAGGCAGCTGCTCCAAGTTGCCTTTGATATGAGAAGGAAACCTGTCCACAAGTTTCCAAGTCAGCCTCTTTTTGAATATTCCTAGCCTCTCTTTCTAGCATTTGCTCTCTAGTAATTGGCTCTTCTAGAGTGCCCTCTTTCTAGCTCAAAGAATTGGCATACTTTTCAACATGAGGCAGCCTTACATGTGCATAGTTACCCAATTTGTATTTTATCCTCCTGAGGGAAATAAAATGATTAGGGTCATAAGGTGTCCATTTGAAACTGGTTTGCAATTGGAAGCCCTCTAGGATCATATCTGCCTCCTTCCATCCCTCCTCTCTTTTGTTGTATAGAAAAGGGCCTAGCTGGTTCCTTACCTTCAGCTGCACCTTCTTGTTCTTACTTTGGAAATGGAAGCAGTCGGCATTTCCAAACTGCCTGAAGTATTCTAAGGCAAAAAGTCTCATAGGGACATATCTTGGCAGCCTATAAGGGTTCAAATCACAGCCATATATTCTGATTATTGTGTGGTGTTGGTAAAAGTACCAATCACCAATGCTGTAGGCCTTGGAGAGATGGAGAACTCTTTGCATGTCATCAGTCAACATTGGAGGAGGAACACCATACAGTAATGTCATAGCTGGGTGAATGAACAGGTCTATGAATTCACAGTATGTGTATGGTGATTCAGAAGTATAATGAAAGACTGAAGTCCAAAACACAACTGACCTTGGATTTCCCTGGGCATTAAGTTTCTTGAGGGGAATGGAGAAACTATCTGGTTGATAAAATAAGAATAGATGGTAGATGTATGAGGTGTATCTGAACACCCTTTCCCTTTGTAGATTCATTAGCTGTTCATGAATCTTTTCTGCAATATATGTGGCATAGTCATAGTGTACCGCAGGAGGCTTTCCAGGAGAAAATATGGACAACATTACCATTATGGTGTCATCAACATCCTCAACTCCCCTGTACCCCAGGACGTAGCTGATCAAATCCACCAGCATTTTGCCCAATTCATTCAGGTACTGATATCCAATAGGAGGAGTTCTCGTAGTTTCAGAGCTTGGCTGTATGAATAACTGATTGATTTTGATGATCTGGGCACTTGACAAATTACTCCCCTTCTTTACTAAGTCCAACATGGAGAGAGGGGTCAATGGTCTTGCAGTGTGAAAATGCAGCATCTCATTTATGGTTTCTGGGGTGATATGGAACAAGACTGAGCCTATAGGACTGAGAATAGCTCTCTGGCATGGATCATAGCACTCCTGGCATCTATGGATCAAGTCTGGAAGGGAATTGACTTGAGGGAGGTTGTAAATGGGCAAATTTGAGTCCCAAATCCCTAAAATATCAGCTCCACTAAGGTGTTGGGCTTTCAATTCATTTAGCATATGAATATTAAACTTAGAATTCATTGGGAACCAGTCTATCATCTGATAATCTACATCTCCCAGGGCTTTCCTTTCTAACTCCATTTGAGGGGCATTCAGAGGCTGAATATTCAGGGCTATTGGTGTTTCCATGGCTAGTAAGGCTTCTGACTTGTATGTGAACTGGTTTGAGTGAGCAGAGCAACACAGAGGGGTTTCTTTGCAATAGAGAGGTGAGTTGTAAGGAACAGAGGGTAAATTGTGAAAGCAGCAATTGAAATACTGCTCAGAGGACTGATGAAGCCAGTACCGGGACTAATAAGAGTGTTTCTACGGTGAATTTATGCAGTTGAGGTTTTTAGTTCACGACTGCGCGAACTACCTGCGAATTTAGGTAAATTTTGCTAAATGCAGGCTCTGTAGAAGGTTTTTTGCCCCGCCAGTTGGAAATGGATATAGGTCACTGGATGTTTGCTGGTGAATTCAGTGCTTTACACTCTCTTAAGCTAGTTTTCTTGTACAAATATGGATAAAACCAGGTGCGGGGGAATGATTTTGAGAAATACCTTGTGAATTGCCGGTAACAGTTGCAAATGCAGTTATGACGGATGCGCCCACATTTTCTGAGTCGAGTTCTGCAGGTTGGCGCTGGTTTGGTCGTGAAATGCATGTAAGGAGAACAATAGTTGTTTTCGCAAAAAGTGGGAAAAACGCAAATTTTTGGCTAAAATATGGATTTTTTGGAATATTGGCGCGTTTTTTGGATGACGTCAGCATGACGTCATCAGGTGGGGTCAAGGTCGGATGACGTCAGCATGACGTCACTGGGTGATGTGGCAAGCTGTGAGTGGTCCACGGGGATGGTGAGGTGGTGGAAAGATCAGAGCAGTGGCGGACAAGGGTGCTGACGCGGCGGCGAGGTAGCACTGACGTGGGCCTGACGTGGTGATGACGTAGGCATAGCAGGACCGGCGGTAAACCAGAAGCGGTAATGGTTTTTCTCGGACCGCCTTAGATACGATCGCTGTTTTGTCAGAGGGCGACTTGAGAAATTGTGAGGGCGACGCGTGGCAGAGGCCTGACGTCACCCTCTGACAGTTTCCTGGGTGCTATCTTACGGACGTCGGGCCCAACTCGATATGCATACAAGCTGTCCGATCAAAGGTGCCCGATCCAACGGTTGACGGATCGCTAAATTGTGCGGACGATACGGCAACGGGTGGGGTAATAAAATATTATTTTCTTTGAAAAACGCGCCCGGCGGGACTTTGGGTTTCGGCGGAGTTATATAGTTTTCATTGTATTTTTCAAATGAAAATGTATATTGTGCCCATACTTTGGATAAGTCGGAAAAAGTGGGTTTTTTGTGTATTTCTGCGAATAGAGCGGGTTAGGGGTAAAAATGGGGTTTTTACAAGGTCTTTTAGCAAATGAAGGGGTTAATGGTTTGGATAACTTCTGAAGGGGGACAAGGGTTAGGGTTTGGGTTCTTAAAGTGACCAGATGTCACTTTAATCCCTGACTGTGAACATATGGCTATAGTGCCAAAGGGGAAGGGGTATTTATAGCATGCTTGGGGTTTATACACCATAGTGTTTATAATAGTAGGGAAAAGGGGAACATAGGGGATTTAGATAATAAGAAGTTAGGGGTTAGTAAGAGTGGGGGAAGGGGTGAAACACTAAGTTTTTGTATGAAATCAACTTAGTATAGGAAGTAGATCAAAATGAAAAGAATTTTTAGACAAGAAATGTGGCTCTAAAGGAAACCAGAACCAACATAAAACCTTGAATTCTTTCATGAACACCACTAGTGTAGGGATGTTAGTAATGAATATGAGAAAGGGAAAAAAGGAAGTTAGACATGCTCCATTGTGTTACAGCAAAGTGATAGAGAAGAGGAGATTTTCTATCCATTGATGCTTTCCTTGTTTTGACCAGCAAGATTCAGTTGGAAAGGAATGACATTTCTGCAACCCCATCTACCTACCCATCTACTTGCCTAGCATTTTTGTTTCTTCTTGGAGGGTGCACTTGGACTTGCAGACCCTTATGTGCCTTTTCTTTTCCATTGGCTTTTTCTTTTGATTGTCTATCTAGCACTACCCTTATTGCTTCAAAGGCCCGAGATTAGGCGGTTGGGAACCTTAATTCTCTGCCTAACTATTGGTCTGCCAAGATTAAACAGTTTGGACAGACTTCTTTCTCTATTCTACAACAGAAAATTGAAACATGGCATGATCCAGATTAGGCTGTTGGACCATCCACCAAAATTGAGTCAACATCAAGCTATGTACATACCTTGTCTTCTCTTGGAAATATGGGATCTTTGTATCAGCAAAGCAGAGCATATTTGGCACTTGCATTTGCCAATCATGAAATATGAAACCTATTGATATAGGTATCCAACAGGTCATTTGGCAACATTGGAGAGCATGAGCATGATTAATTTGAACTCATGACACAGTAGGAAGACTGACAGGAAGACAGTGACAAATTACTGTGTAACAAGGAGATTATGGAGGACTGAAAACCCATGTGCACACCTATGATTACCAATTGGAATAAGCTACATGCTTTTGATTTCAAGTTGGTAAATCCAACTTTATTTTATCAATTGATTTGTCCATTTATGTATTTGGTCAATTCCAAATTAGATATTTGTTTCATAGTCAATACATTGATTTAGTTCATGATGGATCCCTATAGGGTTTACTGGATGGATGTGAAATATGTGTTGCGGTACCTATAGGGCACAATGGGTTATGGATTGGACTATATCTAGGGTAGTGGAGTCAAGTTGACTAGCTACATAGACTTGGATTGGATGAGCATTGCTAGTGATAGGAAGAGTACATCAAAATGGTGTTTCATGTTGGGTTCGACCATAGTGTAATGGTTAAGGAGGAAACATAGATCATGTCACTACTTTCTATAGAGATGGAGTATATGGTAGCTAGTCAGGCCAATTGTGAGGCCCTTTGGCTTTGTAAGATGTTGTATGACTTATTTTCTCAACAACTCAGACCAACAATGATATTCTACGATAATAAAAATTGTATCAAACTCATGGAGAGTCAAATATTTCATGATATTTCAAATCATATCAAGATAACATACCACTTCATCTAGGATTATGTTTATAGAGGAGCAATGAAGCTAGAGTGCATGACCATTGATGACCAGGTTGAAGACATTCTCACAAACTCCTTGACAAGGGGCAAGCATATCTACTTCAGGGACAAGATGAGAGTCATGAGGAACACCTTCCTTGGTAAGTGGGAGTGTTGAGATATGGAACCAAGGAGGTGTTTCTTAGTGTTTTGTGCCTAACCTAGGAAAAGAGATAAAGTGAAACCCTTGAAGGAAAAGTGACTTTATGAGTTAAGTCATGTAACTTTTGGTTAATTTATGATATTATAAAGTACATGGTACACCTTTCTGTTATTAAAGTGACTTTATGTTTTAAATTTATACATGGTACACTTTTATATTACTAAAGTGACTTAATCTTTTAATGTTACTTTATGTGCCACAAAGTCCATGGTACCTTTTACGTTATTAATGTGACAAGGAGGGTAAATTAATGAAAGGGGGCCTTGAGGGGGTCAATGTGAGATTATATCCCCACCATTGATCAATATAGGCTAAGATATAATTACATCCCTTGATATTAGGGATAGGGATTTCTCTTCATTATGAGAACAAAAAAGTGGGAAAGGACACCTTGAGAGCATTCATTCTTCATGTGGGAGATTGGAGAAGGAGATGAGAAGCACGAGAAGAGGAGAAAGATTTTGAGAATACAAAATAATTGTAGGATAGTACAACATGTCAACATAAAATGAGTCGTTATAGGCATGATTTTCTGGGAAAGGAATAAGTATAAAAATTGAAGAGTCTATCAACATTTATTGCAACCATTCAGGGAATGTTTTTCGAGGAAAACCTGCACTAAGTTCTAAGTGTTGTGAGGATAAATTTATTTTTGTTAGAGGCATCATGATTTTCAAGGAAATATACACATTTATTGTAGTCTACTAGAGTTGTAAACCGACACAATTTTCGAGGGGCCTTATGTAGATTTTGCGGGAGAAATTTAGAAAGGAAAATCATGCAGCTTTCATGAATTTCAAAGGGGTTGCGATATTATTTTTTGAGTGAAATTGGGTATGAAAAGCAAGGAAAATGAATTCCATCAGTGCACAAAAATCAAGAAGTTGCTGAGGAAGAACTACGACACATTTCCCAAGGAGTTCTTAGCAAAGAAGTCAGAGAGACAAGTTGAATTTCTTGCTATTATTTAATGCAATAAATGGATTCTCTTAAAAATAATAAAATCTCCCTTCCTCATTGGTTTTCCCTTCAAAGTTTTTCTAGAGTTAGCTTGACCGAAAAAGTTTTGTCCAAATTTCATGAATATTTGGTGATTTCTCAGCAAATATGAACAATCGAGTAAATCTCTTGTATTTCTTCCTAAGATTTAAATTCAAGTTTATATCATCTTCTAATATGGATGGGAAGGAAATTAAAGTTGATGTGAAAATCAAACATGAAACCAGAAAGGATTTATAGTGAAAATCTTTGCACATAATTAGAGAAAACAACCAGAAAGAAGCTCCATGTCTCTAAAATTGGGGATATAAATATATAAAATATATTACAATTATAATTCCTCAACACACCTTAAAACTATCCATTATGACAATATTCATAAAATTTAAATAGAATGCTTTATTACATGTATACTAATTAGGGTTTATATTGGATTCAAATGAATTTTATTTTCAATTAATCAAGTAAGTTTATTTATTTATGTGTAATATTTGTTTATATAATACACATAAATATGTTATTTTTATAATTATTAATCAATTTATTTACTTATTATTAAAAACAGGTTAACAATATTGATCATAAAATCATAACAATATTAACCATAAAATTTGATTGTACATAGTAAAATTCCAGATAAATATATTATAGAGATAATATTGAAGTTGAAAAATGTTATTTTATAATTCAAAGGTATTATACCAAATCTATAAATACATAAATTTTGATAAATAGAATTTGGATAAAATTACATTCACTTTAGAATGATTTAATTCCATTCATTCCAATGAACAAGCAATTTGGACATGGGATCAATTTTAGGCTATAATCCGCAAAAGATTTTAACCCCTGGAATCCAAATAAACTAATCTTGAAAAACAACCACAATTTAGGCAATTTACAAGGTGTCTCTTAAATCGGAAAGGAGAGATTCATATGAAAGTTTGAAACCCTTGAATAAGTCCATTTCAAAATTGTTTCCTCATCTCAAGGAAGGAATGGATATTTTCAATATCACTTATTTGAAGCAAGCTTTTCACTTTGTCATGAAGATTGAGGTAAAGTTACAACAATGGTCTTCAAAAAATTCCAATGCTTCATCTTCTAAATTTTGTGCATTTACTTCTACTCACCCCAACTTGAAAGAATGGACAAAATGGTAAAAGTTTAAAATTTAAATATTAACAATGCAAGCCTTAGGATAAGGGACCATGAAAGTATTGTCAATATCATAATACTTGTGGTCATTCCAAGTTCTCAATGGAGAATGTCTCAATTGTAAGGACAATAAAATTAAGAAGGATCACAAATTACAAGCTACAAAACAAGGAAGATGAGGTAATGAGAGTCTGTAATCTTAGCACTTCTAAACCTCAACTGGTGCTCATGATGATAGATTGTTTTTCCTTCCATAAAGAAGCTATATTCACATGCAGTTGGTAGATTAAATTTTGATTGAATCACATAATCATAGGCAATGGTAGTAAAAATAATCTTCTCTTTCAAAATTTCATTTAATCTCTCCATCTTCTTATGGAAGCACATCCATGTCCCTATCATTTTGGTTGGTGCAAAATTTTTGATCAACTTGCCTTTGTGGTTTTGGGTGTTGTGCTATCTTTTCTATTGAGCCTTTTATTGATATTGTTGAATGTAATGTTCTTCCTATGTTTTGTTTTGATTCTCTCTGGCACACAATATCAATATGAATGTAAGGTTGAATAAGATGATTACCACAATAATTATAAGCTTCAATGAGGACCACAAGGTGTATAAATTTACATCTTTATTTGTTAAGTCACAAGTCTTCAACGAATTGCAGTTAAGTAGACTAGTTGTTCTTTATATTGTAAGAGAAACACCAAACAATATGAATATATTAACAAACCTGAAGGCCAAACAAGCCTTTTAATGGCTCGACTATGTGTTATTTTTCACTAGAGCTACCACTTCCTAGCAAACAATGACATTTTGTTGTAAGTGTTATTCGTTAGCAAGGAGGAAATTTAATGGTCTACCATTTCAAGATTCTTCAACATGATAGAATAACCCACCCTTGTATCGAGCACTCAAGTTTTTTATTTTCTATCCTTAGAAGATACACTTCTCCATATTATGACCAGAACTTTACCACACAAGTAGATGATCAGACTTTTCGCTGTAAATGTACCTCTCCCTTTGAGAAATTTATGTGTTTTACTGTTAGGTTGATATATTACTAGTGTAACCCCTTATTGTTATTAGTGTAACCCACTTATTGTATTATTGTGCCCATATAGTCCCCATGTTGTTATTATTATTCCCCATAGAATCCCACTATTGTTATTGTTGTGCCCCTACAATATTATTGCTATGTAGGCTCTGATTGTATTCAGACCCCTTAGGCTCTTATATATAGAAAGGAGGTATTGTCATTTGTATCATCCAAGAATTTTTAATCTGTGTAATGTAAAGGAGGTTTCCCCCTTGAAGAGGCTGATTTTTAACTCGTTGATCTATCTTTTCTATCTTTTCGTGAGCTAGTTTCATAACATTTGGTATCAGAGCTTTGGATTCTAGGGTTTCGCTGCTCCAAATAGGAAATTGTGGTATTGTTTCTATAACTTTTTGGCTATGAAGTTTCAGAAGCTAAAAAAAAATACATTTGAGCCAAAATTGTTTTGAACCTCGAGTACAAATTTAAGATCCTGTCTCACTATATTTTCAGAGATATGATGTGAGGAAGTTAGGGTTTCTCCAAGCTCCAGAATTCCATCTCAAACAGGTCATCATGGAATTTTTTCTATAATTTTGTTTCTACGAAGGTTCAGACTTCGAAATTAAAACCCATTTGATATGAAATTGTGCTGAAGCTCGGTCCCAAATTTCAGGTCTTGTTTCACTTTATTGTTGGAGACATGGTCCAATAAATTTAGGGTTTTTGCAGGCTCCCAAATTACATCCCAAAAATGTGACCTTGGGAAAATCGTCAGAGCTTTATCTTTGTGCATCCGATTGAAATTTCATAAGAAGTTACAGAAAGAGGACTGAATTTATTTCTCTGTATATCGTGTTTATGTTTGAAGGTCTAAACAGAGACATGTGGCACTTCGTACAAGTTTTCTCTAATGAAAAAGTATGTAATCAGGTCATCTTGGGAGATTGGGCATAACTCTTTCTCGAAGAATCCAATTTCGATCAAACTTGTGGCATTGGAAGGAGGACAGATAGGGTTCACAATTAGAAACCTTGGAGATTCTAACCCTCAAGGATACAACAAATTTAATATCAAGATCCTAAAATCAAGAAAAAGAATGACTCGAATCAAGAAAATAGAAACACCTAGCATCAAAATTGGATGGATGATTTGAAGAATGTGATTGAAGCTAAGATAAATAGTTTTATCTATGCCATGGAAGTTGATATAAATTTTATGGAAGCATATTGGAAAAAAGGCATGGAAGATTTGCAGAAAGACATGGAAGGTTTGAAGGAAGATGGGACAAAGCTGCTACAAGAAAGGCCTCCTAATGGCAAAAGGGTAGTAGAAGAAACTAATTACGAGAAAAAAAGTAATGTTCATCATGATTTCATAGAATCTAACGTTGGATTGAAGACCCAACATATTCCAAAGATATATATGAGGAAGTTTTATGGCAAGGACCTCCTAACATGGATACTATAGATGGAAAAATATTTTGATCTACATAATGTGAAAAACACACAAAAGGTACGTATTGCATCTTTATATTTAGAACCGAATCAGTTTGTATGGTATAAAGGGACTTGTTCTCGTAAACAAATTGTCACTTATTCAATTTTCATGGAGGAAATTATAGCACATTATGAGGATACAAAGTGCAACACCTTCTTTAGCCAATTGATAAATCTCAAACAAAAGGGTTCAACGGAAGAGCACATTGAGGACTTCCAAAAATTAAATATGAGGGTAAATGATATTACAGAGAAGCATAGGATTGAAATATTCATAGGGAATTTAAATGATAACATCCAACATGAGGTTTGCCTTTGGGAACCTAATTCATTAAAGAAGGCATAAAAGTTGGAAAGAAAAATTATGGCAACAGGGATGCCTACCACTCATAACTACAAATATTGAATTGTTGTTTCTCCTTACCTTTCACCACATATAAGGTTGACACTAAAACATTTAGAAGAAAATATAGCAAAAGGGCTTTGTTACAATTGTGATAGAAAATATAGTAAAGGTCGTAAGTGTGTTGAGAAGAAATTAATTTACATAGATGGGGAAGAGGAGTAAGAAAAGGAATGAGAAATGTCAAAAGAAGAGGATATACACTAGGAATCAATCGCAGAGAAAGAAGAAATGAATCTTACCATATCATGTAATGGATTGATAGGAATTACCACAACACAAACTTTCAAGATAGAAGGGCATATCAAGAAGAAAAAGGTAATAGTGTTGATTGATTCAAGTAGTACCCATAATTTTATTCATTATAAGATAACCAAGGAATCGAATCGCTTCCTATATCCAGCACCAACATGTCAAGTAATGGTTGCAAATGGAGGAACCATAGATTTCTCTAGAAAGTGCCATAATATCAAGCTATCCATGGGAGAATATGTCTTGAATAGTCCAATGCTTTCCATAACAATGGGTGGTGTAGATGTTGTACTAGGACTCCAATGGCTACAATCTTTAGGTACGATAAGTTTTAATTTTCAAGAACTTTTCATGAAATTTTTTTGGGAAGGAAAGGAAGTTGAATTAAGGGGTATCACAAGGAAAGTGCTAAATATAATCAACTCTAATATGATGAAAAGGCTTATAAAGAGAGAAGAATGTGGCATAATTGCACCATTATGTTCACTAAAGGTTCCCACATCAAAATCATATATTTCTCTAGATCTCGAAAACATTATGGATAATCATTCCAAGCTATTTGAGACTCCCAAAGGCCTCTCACCTATTTGTGATCATGATTGTGCTATTCATTTGATTCTAGGAAGTGTCCTCCCAAACATTAGGCCTTATAGATATCCATATGCCCAAAATAGTGAAATTCAAAGTATGATTGCAAAATTGCTAGAGGTTGGTATAATTCAACCTAGTCAAAGTTCTTTCTCTGCTCTAGTGTTATTAGTACACAAGAAGGATGGATCATGGCACATGTGTCCAGATTATAGGGAGATCAACAAGCTTACTATTAAATATAAATTTCCCATTCGTGTCATTGATGAATTATTGGATGAATTACATGGAGAAAATTACTTTACTAAGTCGGATCTTTGTTCAAGATATCATCAAATCAGAATGAAGGCTGAAGGCATTCCAAAAACAACATTTAGAACTCATGAGGGTCATTATGAAATTTTGGTCATCCCTTTTGGCCTTACCAATGCACCTTCTACATTTCAACGTTTGATGAATTCCATTTTCAAAACCTTAGAAAATTTGTGTTAGTATTTTTGATGATATACTAATCTGCAACAAGTCTTGGAAGGATCATGTTCAACATGTTGACATGGTGCTCAAACTATTGGAGGAGAAACAATTATATGCAAAAAGCTACAAATGTTTCTTTGGAGTATAAGAAGTGGAATATTTGGGTACTCAGTTGGCTCATATATCATCTTATCATCCTTAATATGACGGGAAAACTGAGATAGTGAACAATTGTTTGGAAGGCTATATTCATTGCTTTGTATCTGATAAACAGACATAATGGATCAAGTGGTTGCCTCTGGCTGAATGGTGGTATAACACTTCCTTCCATACTATAGCAAAAATGACCCCATTAAAATAAAATTCTAAGGTTCAAGCAGTGGAAGATCACATCGAGCATCAACAACAAGTTCTCAAACTCTTAAAGGATAACCTCACTTTGGCACAAAATAGAATGAAACAACAGGCAAATCAACATTGCAGTGAAAGAAGTTTTGATGTAGGTGACTGGGTGTTTCTACAACTACAACCATACAAACAAATGTCCCTCAAGCAACTAATAAGGATAATAAATTATCACCAAAATATTATGGTCTGTACAAGGTGTTACAAAATATTGGTACTATGACATACAAATTGGAGCTTCCTGCATCTTCCCAAGTGCACCCAGTTTTCCATGTTTCATACTTAAAGAAAGTTATAGGTGAGAAGATCCCAGTTCAGAAAATATTTCTTGAACTTGACGAGGAATGGAAAATCATATTTGAATTGAAAGTAGTCACAAAAACAAGAAATCAATAGCTACGAAATCGATCAATTTTAGAGTATCTCATCAAGTGGAAGAACTTACCTGCTAAAGATTCACCATGAGAGGATGAGAACTTTATACAAAAGCATCCAGAACTACTCAAGTGTTGAGGAAAACACTTTTTGAAGGAGAGGGGCATGTTAGGTCCCTATACTACTAGTGTAACCCCTTATTGTGTTATTTTTCCCATATAGTCCCCATGTTGTTATTATTATGCCCCATAGAAGCCCACTATTGTTATTGTTGTGCCCTACAATATTATTGTTATGTAGGCTCTGATTGTATTGGGACCCCTTAGACTCCTATATATAAAAAAGAGGGTTTGAAATTTGTCTCATCCAAGAAATGTTCATTTGTGTAATGTTAAGGATTTTTCTCCTCAAAGAGGCTTTTTAAGTCGTTGATCTATCTTTTCTATCTTTTTGTTGTTGGGTTGTGTTATATTCTTTCCACGACTAGCGTACGTAGTTTATGGGGGGGTTAGAGGGGGGGCGAAGCTCCCCCTTTTCTGTGCCAATAGCATAGTGGCGGGATCATAAGGGGTTTGAGGGGGGTGAGTAGCCCCCCTGTACAGGGTCTGGGGCAGCACCCTAGTGGATTTTTTTTTTTTGGACCCTATATGAGGTTGGGCAGACCTACCTATGGTTTTGTTCATAGTTTGTGCACATGGTTTTGGACATGGCAGTTTTTGGTCCATGGTATTGGATGCTTGGACATGTATATATATGTATTGTAACACTGAAAGGAGCATAATGAAAAATAAAGCTGGTAGTCTCGGCTTTAGAATCCAGGGGAATATCTCTGTGTATATGTGTTTTATGTGTTATGCTCTCACATTTGTTTATTTTCTATTCTTAGAATTTGTATGCTAGTAATTTCTATACGGGGTTAAAACCTAAATTTGGTATCAGAGTTGTTTTGGCTTCAAGGGGATGCCTTTGTTGCTGAGGGGTTTTGTTCGGCCTGTGGTAGACCCTGTTCAATTGGAGATCTACAAGATTGATTCTACTGGTGAAAGAAAATGGTAAGCAGTGGAAAGATAGGGATCGAGAAATTTAATGGTCAGAGCTTTGAGTTATGGAAATGAAAGATGGAGGATCTGTTGGTGGATAAAGATCAGTGGATCATGGTGGATCTAGGTACTAAACCAACGGAAGTGTCCAATAAAGAATGGAAGAAGTTGGATTGGAAGGCAAAGAGCACAATACGATTGTGTATCTCAGATTTAGTATTGTTAAATGTATCATGGGAAGCTACGATGAAGGCTTTGTGGGACAAGTTAGGGACTTTGTATCAATCTATGTCTTTGGTGAATAAACTATTCTTACAAAAAAAAATATATAACCTGAGGATGAAAGATGGAGACTCAATGAAAGAGCATTTGAATGCATTTAATATTCTGGTAAGTTAGTTATTATTTATTGATATTAAAATTTCAGATGAAGTTAAGTGCATTAGTTTGTTGTGTTCTCTACCAGATTCATGGGATAGTCTGGTTATTGCAATAGGTAGCAATGCAACTACCATGTAGTTTGATGAAATAGTCTCATCCTTGCTAATGTAGGAGATGAGACAAGAAAATATGGAGAGCCAGAATGGTGATGCCTTGTTTGTACAAGGACGGTCCTAGAACGGAAAAAAAAAATTCATCGAGTGGGAGATCTAAATCTCCAGGAAAACCTGTAAAGGTGGTGTGCCGGAAATGTGGAAAGGAAGGGAACTACAAAAGGGATTGTAAATCTAAAGCTCCTGACAAAGGAAAGGGATTTGATGATGGTCCTTCCGTGGAGGTGAAAACCACCTCAAATGAAGGTGGGGATGTATACATGGCTTCTTCAAGTACACATGTAGGTCATGAGACATGGTTGATTCACTTAGGCACATCTTTTCACTTCACTCCCCATAAAAAGTGTTTTTTCGAGTATGAGAAATATGATGGTGGTGACGTCTTCTTATAGGATGATAGGAAGGCTAGAATCATTGTTCATAGAAAAGTAAAGTTGAAGTTGCAAGGTGGAAGGGTTAGAATACTTCCAGGTTGTCTGCATATTCCTGCATTGGCCAAAAATATGATTTTTGTAAGCAAGCTAGATGATGCAGGTGTAAAAACAATGTTTGAGAAAGATACCTGAAAGATGGTTCAGAGAGCACTAGTATTGATGCGGTGAGTTTGGATTGGAACTCTATACAAGCTGCAAGGTAGCACTGTTATTGATGGGTGCAACATTTATGTGGTTCTTGAAAGTGGAGTAGAAAATCTAGTGGTCTCCAGAGAAAAGACCATGCTATGGCATCAAAGGCTTGGACATATTGGAGAGAAGAGCCTTCAAATACTTCATGGTAATGGTAAGGTAGAAGGTATGACTAATATTTCTCTGGATTTTGATTTCTATGAAAGTTGTGTATATGGGAAGAAGAATCTAGTGAGTTTCCCCTCTGGTGGTAAGAGGGCGAAACATATATTAGAGCTTGTGCACAGTGATGTGTTTGGACCTGTGAAGATTCCATCACTGGGTAACTCTGTGCACTATGTATCATTTATAGATGACTTCTCAAGGAATACATGCATATATTTCCTTAAGAAGAAATCTGAAGTATTTGGTAGGTTTAAAGAATTTAAGGCTCTGGTGGAAAACCAGACAGAGAAGAAGATAAAAGTGATAAGGACAGATAACGATGGAGAGTTTTGCAGTAAGGAATATGAAGAATTCTATAAGAAGTATGGTATAGAAGGGCAAAAGACTACTCCATATACACCTGAGAAAAATGGAGTTGTAGAAAGAATGAACAAGACGTTGATGGAAAGGGAAAGAAAAATGCTCAGTGGTGCTGGGCTAGGACAAGAATTCTGGGCAGAGGCGGTGGAGACTGCATGTTACCTGGTCAACAGGTCGCCTTCATTAGCGTTGGAGGATAATACTCCATTAGAGGTATGGACAAGTAAGAAACCTTCTCTTTCACATCTGAGGGTATTTGGATGTGATGCATATGCACATGTTCTAAAGGAGAAGAGGACAAAATTGGGTATTAATTCTAAAAAGTGCAACTTTATTGGGTATAAGGATGGTTTAAATTGTTATAAGTTTTGGAACCTAGTAACAAGGAAGGTTGTGTACATCTAAGGTGTGGTGTTCAGATAGGTTAAAGATGTTATTAAAAATCAATTCCAACCAAAGGAACCTGAGAAGATAGAGTTTGAGCTAAAGGAGGAAGAATCAGACTCTACAGCAGAAGAGGAATAAGAAAATGAAGAGCCACAAACTCCAAGTGTGAGAAGATCAGTTTGAGAAAGAAGGCAGACATAAATGTATAATCCATCTACTTTCTGTTCATATTGTGCTTTATCTATTACTAATGATGATCCCAGAACTGTGAAGGAAGCAGTAGATTCAGAGGATAGAAAACTCTGGAAAGAGGCCATGGTTGATGAAATGGCATCTTTGCACAAAAATGAGGCATGTGATCTGGTGGAGTTGCTAGCTAGAAGGAAACTCATTAGCAAAAAATGGGTGTTCAAGAAGAAGACAAATGCAAAAGGAAAGGTGGAGAAATATAAAGCTCATTTGGTAGCAAAAGATTATTCCCAGGTGTCGGGAATTGATTTTGGTGATATTTTTTTCTCCTGTTGCCAAGGTAGCTTCTCTTATATTACTTTTATCTGTTGTTGCTGTTTTTGGTTTTGAGGTAGAATAGATGGATGTGAAGATAATATTTCTTCATGGGGATCTAGAAGAGGAGATCTACATGAAGCAACCTAAAGGCTTTGCAGTGAAGGGTAAGAAAGAATTGGTATGCAAGTTAAAGAAGCCTTTTTGTGGGCTAAAACAATCACCAAGGATGTGGTATAAAAAATTTGATACATTTATATGGGGACTTGGCTTCACCAGAAGCAAAGGAGATCACCGTGTGTATTTTAAATAAATTTGTGACCATGTTATTTATCTGGTCTTGTATGTGTTATAGACATTTTTGTGCCTTACAGCATGAAGCATGAAATGTCGATAATCTAAGGGATCCAAAGTCCCTAAACATGTTGTTCCTACCCCTAGAGGAACAAGGTCAGCAAACCACAGCACTAAAAATCAGTTCTCCACCTGAAAACACTCAAAAACAAGCTAATTCTGGATCATGTCAACTGCTCCACTGAGCATCTGCGCTGAATGTCAACTGCTCCACTCTGTACCTGCGCTAAATGTCAAATCTAATGAAGGCTACCTGTGCTGGGCGAGATTGGCCAAGTGGCACAGTCATTCTGCAAGGTGTCAAATGCCCAGGAAGCTTCCAAAATGACACTTGGATCAGGGAATTCGCCTTGTGATGAGTAAGAGGATCTAAATCTCCAAGTGGAAGCAAGAAACTCCAAGTGGACTCAAGAACTGAAGAATAACTGAAGTGGGAGAGGACACTAGTCAGCTTCATGCCAGCCTCAAGCTGACTCATCCTTTCTCCAAATCTCCTATATATAGAGCTCTCTCATGAGGTCTAGGGAGGCTGGAATCTTGTGAATGTAAGGAAGTGCTGTTGGTTTGAGTATAGAACTATTGGGTGATTGCTTTGAAGGAGGTGAAGAGGAGATTTCTTTCTGCTGGGAGGTGTTGCTGGATTGGGCCTATTATGGTTGTAACACTCTCAGAACTTTACTTCTTCCATTAATAAAGCATTTGAGGTTCTTCTATATGCATGTGTCTCTGTGGCATATTGATGCTTGTATATTTGATTTATTCTAATCCTTGAATCAATTATGGATGTATGCTTCTTGTAGTTTCCCTTTCTTGTGCTTTTGCAGGATCTTTGTGTAGCTGGGCCAGTGAAAGAGCAAGGAGCTGGGAGCAAGCAGCAAGGAGAGAAGATTGGATCAAACATTAGCGGAAGACAACGGTTAGTGGATCCCTTTCTCCCCTCTCTTACATCTCATAAAGAAGTAATCTTGAATAACTTTGCATTCGGTTGTTGCTGAGGTACTATCACCCTTAGAGTGGGATAGGGTCATTCCGTATTGGATACTTTTCCCAACAACAGTATGTGGATGATATGTTGCTATTTGGAAATAAAAAAGAAATTATCTAGGATTTGAAGACCCAATTATCCTCCAAATTAGACATGAAAGATCTTGGTGCTGCAAAATATATTTTGGGCATGGAAATTAAAAGAGATTGGGCAAAGAGGAAGCTCTGGTTAAACTAGAGGAAGTATGTCAAGACAATATTGCAGAGGTTTAATATGCAAGATAGTAAATTGGTGAAGGTTCCTATTCCTGTAGGTGTAAAATTATCTGTTGAACAGTGTCCCAAGACACAAGAAGAGGAAGAGGACATGTCCTATGTTCCATATGCAAGTGCAGTCGATAGCATGATGTATGTGATGGTTTGTACTAGACCATACATTGCACATACAGTGGGATTATTGAGCAGGTTTACGTCAAAACCAGGAAAAGAGCATTGGACAACAGTGAAGCAGGTTTTCAGGTATTTGTGTGGCACTAATGATTATGGTTTGTGCTACAAAGGAAGACCAGGATTGGACAGAGTTTTGGATATTTGTGGCTTTGTTGATGTAGACTGGGTTAGAGATCTGGATCAGAGAAGATCTACAAGTGGGTATGTGTTTAACCTATTTGGAGGTGCAGTCAGCTGGATGAGTAAGAAACAATCTATAGTGGCATTCTCAACTACAGAGACAGAATACATGGCAGCCACTCATGCAAGCAAGGAAGCAGTTTGGTTGTATAGATTTTGTTCAAGTATGGGGTTAGTACAGGGAGCTATAAGGATAGAATACGACAGCCAAAGTGAAATTTCTTGGAAAAAAGCCCTACTTATCATTAAAATACAAAGCACATTGATGTTCAGTATCACTTTGTGAGGGATATGATAGAAGAAAAAAGGGTGTTGCTTGTAAAGGTGGACACTTTGAAGAATACTCCAGATGCATTGACAAAATCTATGAGCTCTGAGAAGTGGTGTAGAGAAACAATAGGCATTTTAGGGTTGGATAAATGACTAAGCTCTCCTATGGAAAGAAAACAACAAGTGGGAGAATGTTTGGTTGTGTTATATTATTTCCACTACTAGCTCACGTAGTTTACGGAGGGTGGGTAGCCCCCCTCTACGAGGTCTGGGGCAATGCCCCGTGGATTTTTTTTTTTGGTACCCTATCTTAGGTTGGGCGGACCTACCTACGGTTTTGTGCATGGTTTTCCACACATGGTTTTGGAAACGATTGTTTTCAGTCCATGGTATTGGATGCTTCACCATGTATATATATATATCGTAACACTGAAAAGAACATAACGAAAGATCAAGATGGTAGTCCCGTTTTAGGATCCAAGGGAAAATCTCTGTGTATATGTGTTATACTCTCACATTTGTTTATTTTTTATTCTTAGAATTTGTATGCAGGTAATCTCTGTACGGGGTTAAAACCTATATTTGTGAGCTAGTTTAATAACATTTACTAGAAATTGAATATGATTTCTTCCGAAAAGGGAGAAATGAGATGGCATTAAACATACTTTTTATATATTTTAAGTAGTTTTTCTAGCACCAAATTATTTCTAGTGCTCATCATGTGATAGATAGAATGGGTAGATATATCTTTTGTTAAAATGTCCACAAGATCACAAGATCAAGTATCTATAGGACAAAGGTGTTATAGCTTGAGGTGGCCTACCTTGCAAAATATAGAACAGATAATTATGAGAAACATGAATGCATTTAAAAAGTTAAATGGTAAGTTCATTGCAAAAGGAGGATACCCCTATATACAAGGTTTGAGAAATAGTCCCTGAAATGTTTAGCTAAATGGCTTCTTTGGGGTTCAATGCCTGTGCATTTTCCTGCAACAATTTTCCTCTGAGGTGCATCATTTGTGATGCTATCCTTGCAACATTTTCCCACTAATTGTCCTAGAAAATTGTGTGCCAACCTTTCTCTTCTAATGTTGATCCCATATTAATGTTTCTATAGGTGGTACAATGTAGGGGGAAGTTTCATTTGTTTCTACTTAATTAAATATGCAAACTTAGTGAGCATTTCCATTACATTCTTCCTTGAGCTCCTTCCATCTCTGTGTAGTTGCATAGTTGAGCCATGAGATGCTTTCACCTCCAAGGCACATTAAGCTTAAGGTAGTCTTGCACTTTCATCTATCCTATTAGTTTAACATGCTCAATGTAGTATTGTTGCTTTTTTTATGCTCCCTTCTTGCATATCTGAGTCCTACAGTAGTGATGTATGTGTTGATTCAGTGTTGTCTTCTTTTATGCCTCCAACATTATTCTTCACTGCATATCACATGTTTTCATTATTCTTTGAAGCATCTGCTTGCTGATTTCGTGCTCTAATCTACTCTTGTCCATATCCGTCCTACATTCTATATAATGTTGTCATTATTTTCTCTAGCTCAAGTGGGCATAGTCTTATTTCTACCAACAGGATTTTGTATTGTGTGGAGTTTTTAATTGCAGAGATGAGATCACAATTTGTTTCTGAATTCTTTTGACTTGATTCCATTTTCCTTTTGGAATTCTTGGGCCCCACTTCTCACACCATTAGAAGGGCATAAAGAAATCATAGTGTACAGACCTAGGCACCATAGTTCTTAGTTAAAATCAATCCGCTAAATATGGATTCATTCATATCGACAAAGTATCAAAACAACTTGAGTCATCATTGTAATTATTGTTGTTATGTTATTCAATATAAAGCTACCAAAAAGCGAATGTACAGTCATCATATTTATATAATTTTTTTCATAAAGACATGACTAGAGAAAGGATAAATTATTTTTGGATGGCCTAGGGTGTATCTCCACACATGGTTGACCACAATGATTTTGTTCATGTTCTACAATCAGAAAGGATTTGGGGATAATGGTTGTTTTCATGCATCATATTGAAAGGCTTTCAATGTGCTATTTAAGTGCAAGGGTTCTATACCATGTGATATGTCACTGGGTTCATATAAAATTTGAGGGTGTAGCTATTGAATGTTGGGTCACATTCTTTCACATTATCCACACATTCAATATTGAAGGATCACTATCTCTACCAGCACAGTATTTCTACATTTTTCTTTCTATTTCTAAGACATTTTGGAGGTTTTAACAATTTATTTTCTAGTCTAATTTGTATTTTCCTAGAATTTGGCTAGACTTTGTTGGAATTACAAGTTTATTTGAGTTGTGAAATCTCAGGGATTTCTCAACCTACTGAATTGTTTGTGTGGCAATTGAAGTTTTTATAAGAGGTGCAATTTTTGTCTAATTTTCAAATGAGAAATGTTGTGAAATTGCTATTGTTCATTGATATGTTGTATCTATTAGAAAAAGCATTGGACTTGTCTTGTTTGTTTGAAGTTGGTAATTCTCTTTATATACTTGTGAATACATCAGAATGTAGAACATGGAACTTTTCCTTTAATATAATAATGACCTACTAGAAATGACCTCCCCCTCTTTCTTATGCCACATTCTAGAAGCTATGGTTAACATAATTTGAAGCAATTCTAAAGTATCCTATGAAATCAATACAAAACATAGAGATGGTTTCAAAAGCATGTACATCATTTAATAAAAATTCCACCACAAATCAACTTTATCAATAGATGAAAATGGGATTTAATCTGCTAAAATTTATGCAAAGTGAAATTCCCTTTACGAAAATCTTCTAGTTTGGAAATAAAGGCTCACAAGCATGTGTACTACAGTATTTATACATGTGTATAGTTGATAGAAACAAAATAAAAATAATATTAGACAACAAAGCTCCAAATCCAGATATACTTTGATCACGAGTCACTCGATTTTTTCTTCTCTTGGTCTCAACTACCAATGACAAGTGCAGGATCTCAACACAAAAAACAAATCATTTTAAAAACATTTTGAAGCCAATGGAGGATATGCAAAAAACAACATAAAATCTAATTAACACACAAGGAAACACAAGCATCACATAAAGGTCAATTTTGCAAATCTTTGCAAGGACAATAAATTGTCATGGAGCAAACCAACTGATTTCTTTCAGAAACACAATATAGAAAATGAGGCATTGTACATACCTGATCACTTTTTTTCATGTCAATACCCATGAACAAAACATAAAATTTAACAGTAAAAGAAAATCCCATTTACCTCAGGTAATACAAGAAGTTATCAAATGAGACATTCGTTTCTTTTCCATCAATAATCCCTATTTGTTACTATTATTTCAAAGCTTGGAATTTAGCATACATGATGGATGAGTCAATATCTCTTCCTCCTTATCTCCTCTCTTCACAAAATTTCTTAAAAATATGTCCACTTAAATCCATGTTATCGTAGCGATTTGATGTTGTCAGAATTGGGAACAGGGATTAGGGAATGGGGCAATTGGAAAATTTTCCATTGCGAGACTATATTCTCAAGGCCACTTAATACATGACATACATAGAAGTAGTCCATGAATTAGCTACATAGATTGAAAAGTAACAGAATCTAGAAGCTAAGATGAACAAAACACAAATGCTTACCTACAAGGATGTTGGAGAGAGGAAGGATACGTCAATTTTGAGGAAATATAACATATTTTACATGATCACCTAATAAAAAATTTAAATTTTAATCAAAAATCACTTCAAAATATCAAGTGAATTTGGACGGGAAAATAGAAGGCCCTTGTCATCTGAATCACCTACTTGTATTAAAGGAGTGACTTTTTAAAGTAGTTCCAAAGGAAAGTGCACCCGACGTCTACTGATTTGGCATCTCTTGTGACTTTAATGCAATGCTTGGCTGAGAAAAACATGTTATGTCAACTTCATTTCCAGGTGAAGCACCACTCCTTTATTGAAACTTGTCACCATTTCCTGGGCATTGCTTGAAGCATACATTTCTACTTTCAGATTTTAAGCCTTCCCTCGAAACTTTTGCATCCTTCAATAATGATCCCTACAAAATAATCCAAAATGAATGATCACAATGAAAAAGACAAATGAGTAATTTTTTTTGCAAAGTAACCAAAATGGAAGAACAAATTTTGTGCTTCAAAAAAGTAAAGCACTAATTTCCCAGATCACCCAAACTACTATCCCAATGTAGGGATTGGCGGCATCAAACAAAAGGGTGGAAACATCTTTCAAGGCCAACACCCCTTACGGTATGGGAGTCCCTATAATACTGGTGATTCCCCCATTACGGTTGTCATTGTAGCCCTTATTTTTATAATTGTCCCCATATTATTATTAGTGTGTCCCATAGAAGCATGCTATTGTTATTTTTGTTCCCTTATATTATTATTGTTATGTCGGCTTTGATTATATTGTGACCCCTTAGTCTCCTATATATAGAACAAAGGTTTATTCATTTGTATCATCTAATTTTATTTTTTATTTTTGTAGTGTAAAGGAGGTTTCCCCTAGAAGAGGCTGATTTTGAAGTTGTTAATCTATCTTTTCTATCTTTTTGTGAGCTGGTTCATAACATTTGGTATCAGAGCTTTGGATTCTAGGGTTTCGCTGCTCCAAAGAGGTCATAGTGGAATTTTCATTATATATATATATATATATATATAGATATATATATATATATATATATATAGATATATATCTATATATATATAGATATATATATATATATATATATATATATATATATATATATATATATATATATATATATATATATATATATATATATATATATATATATATATATATATATTCCTGCGACATTTCAGAAGCTAAACAAAAAACACATTTGAGTCGAAATCTCGATGATCCTCGGGTCTGTATTTCATCTTGTCTCGCTATGTTTTCAAAGATATGATCTAAGGAAGTTAGGGTTTTGCAGGCTCCCGAATTACATCCCAAACATGTGACCTTGGGAAAATCGTCATAACCTTCTCTCTGGGTATCAGATTGAAATTTTGTAAGAAGTTACAGAAATAGGATGGACTATAGTTTTCTTTACATCATTTTCAAGTCTGAAGGTTGAAACAGTGACACGTGGATCTTCATACAAGTTCACTCTACTAAAAAGTTGTATAATCAAGTCATGTTGGAAGATTGGGCATAACTCTTTCTTAGAGAATCCAATTTCGATCAAACTGGTGGTGTTGTAAAAAGGACTCAGAGGTCTACCACCATTCGAAATTGCAGACCTTGGAGATGCAAAATTTTAGATATGAATAAGATTTAATATCTATCTCCTACAAAGTGATAAAAGGTGTGTAGTTTTTTTTTTTTTTTTTTTTTTTTTTTTTTTTTTTTTTTTAAATTTGCATAATTTTGGTTTGAAAAATTATTTTGAAGGAATTCAAAGGGCACAGTGAAGCATAATTATCATTAATTGATACCTCAAAGAAAGAAAATGGAAATGCCTAGTAAGCAACCTGAAATATCTAGCATGACTCATGAAGAAGAGGAAGAAATGCAACATGATCTGTCAAAATTACGAAACCAAGTGCAAGAAATTTCACTCTCACAAAAAGTAACAGAAGCTAAGGTGGATGGTTTAAAGTAAGGAACAAAAGCTAAGATGGATGGCATGGAAGATAAGATAGATGGTTTAAATAAAGGCATGAAAGATAATATGAATGACATGGAAGATAATATGGATGGTTTAAAGAAAGGTGTGGAAGCTAAGATGGAAGAAAAATGGAAGATTTGATGATAGATTTGACAAAGTTTCTACGAGAAATGTTTACTAATGGTGAAAGGGTAGTAAAGGAAACTCATGATGAGAACAAAAGAAATGTTAATCATGATTTCATAGACTCTAAAATTGGATTGAAGACTGACCATGTTACAAATATCGATATGAGGAATTTTGATGGCAAGGATTCCATAACATGGATACGATAGATGGAGTAATATTTCGATCTCCATAATGTGAAAAACACACAAAAGGTACACATTGCAACTTTATATTTAGAACCAAATTAGTTTGTATGGTATCGATGGATTTTCTCTCATAAACAAATTGTCACTTGAGAAATTTTTATGGAAGAAATGATAGCACATTATGAGGATACAAAAGCAACATCTTTTTTAGCCAATTGAAAAATATCAAACAAAAGGGTCCAATGATGGATTAAAATGAGGACTTCCAAAAATTGAATATAAGGGTAAAACATATTCTAGAGGAGCATAGGATTGATGTGTTCATATGGACTTTAAAGGATAACATCCAACATGAGGTTCACCTTTGGGAACCTAATTCATTGGAGAAGGCATTCAGGTTGGCAAGAAAAATGGAAAGCAAAATTATGGCAATCAGGAAGACTACCACTCACAACTATAAATATGGAAGTGTTTTTGCCCCTATCCTTCCAAAATCTACAAGGTTGACACCACAAAAATTGAAAGAAAAAAGAGCAAAAGGGCTTTGTTATAGTTGTGATAGAAAATACACTAAAGGTGATAAGTGTGTTGAGAAGAAATTATTTTGCATAGATTTTGAAGAGGAGGAAGAAAAGGAACAAGAAACATCAAAAGAAGAGGATATACACCAGGAACAAACCCAAGAGAAAGAAGAAATGAATCTGACCATATCTTGTAATGCATTAGTGTTGTGGGGGAAAGTATCCAACTCAGAATGACCCTAACCCACTCTAAGGGTGAGAGTTCCTTAGCAACAGCTGAAAGCAAAGCTATCTAAAGTTTCTTCTTTATGACATGCAAGAGATAGAAGGAAGAGATCCACTTACCGATGTCTTGCGCAAATGGTCGATCCAATCTCCTTCGTTTGCTGCTTGCTCCCGGATCCAAGTCTTTTCACGGGCCCAGCTACACGAGATCCTGCAAATAAGACAAGAAAAGGAAACTACAAGAGGCATGCATTCATAATCGATTCAAGGATTAGCATAAATCAAAGACGCAAGTAAGGCAATACACCATTGAAACACATGCGAATAGAAGAACCTCAAATGCTTTATTAATATATGGAAGTAAGGTTCAGGCGGTGATACAACCATGAGAGGTCCAATCCAGCATCACCTTCCCGACGGAGAGAAATCTCTTCTTCACCTCCCTCAAGCAATCACCCAATACTCACAACTGTAAACCAACAGCAATTCTTTGCACAAAATTCCGGCCTCTAGATCCCATGGGACGAGATCCTTATATAGAGTTTTGGAGTGAAGATAAGTCAGCTTGATGTGTGACTTGTTGTCCTCTTCAACTCCAGTTGTTCTTCAGTCCTTGAGTCCACTCGGAGTTTCTACCTTCCACTTGGAGTTTTAGAACCTCTTTACTCATCATTAGGCGAATCTTCTGATCCAAGTGTCATTTTGGAAGCTTCCTGGGCACTGGCACATTGAGAAAAGATTCCTCCACATGTCAAAGTACGCCCAGCGCAGGTAGCCTTTGTTGCACTTGCTATGCAGTGTAGGTACACCATAGAGCTTTTGACATTCAGCGCAGATGCTTAGTGGAGCAGCTGCTTTGATCCAAAATTGACCTGTTTTTGAGTGTTTTTCAGTGGAGAACTGATCTGAAGTGCTGTGGTTTGCTGACCTTGTTCCTCTAGGGGTAGGAACAACATGTTTAGGGACTTTGGATCCCTCAGATTATTGACATTTCATGCTCCGTGCTGTAAGGAACAAAAATGTCTATAACAGTTGCCCCCTAAAGTATGAGGTCGTTTATCGAGTGAAATGCTTTATTAGGAGGATCCGAAGTTCATTCAATCGTCGGGAGGTGACCTGTAACAAAATACAATACAATACATTATATTTTCATACTTTCTTTTCATGATCTAGCTGATGCGGGCATTTCCCATGCTCAGCTTTATAAATACATTTGCTGTACATAAACAGACGATCGTCTGATAATAGACTGATAATTCTCTGCTTTTTAATTATCATCCTTTTAGTAGGATGATCATCTGCTGCACATGTCTATGTTTTTATCTCCTGAATATATATCGCAGCCCGGATGGATGAAACTAGATCCGGGGTCTTCAAACTTGTCCGATCTTCACTTTAGTACAAGTCGATCCATGTGAGAATTTCCTGAAGTCGAACATGGAAAGACATCGCTTGATTACCAGTCAATAATGTAAACTATTAACAAGCGCGAGAGGAATCACCGATAATGATGATGACCCTCAAGGTACTGCAGCACAATTCACGTGGTGTGAATATAGGATCTGACGTCGAACACCACGCAAAGTCTCCTGGTCGAAGGTCATTAATGTATACCTATCGCCGGGAGTGAGAAACTTGCCATTGAGGCATGCAAGCTTCAAAGTACTGAGGGGGTGTTCCTAGATCAACTTCTTGGATAATGAGCTGATGTCGACAAGAAGTGATCCGTCAAAGGAGGGCCTTAATGAATCCCACATCAGTGACACGGAACGGAGCTAGTGATGATGGTGAAAACGATCTGTGAAATATGATTCAGGGTGGTGGTCATGGAAGGATGAAAGATGATGTACGGTAGTGGATGGGACCCGGTTGACACTTTCTGAATGACATCTCTTGAACATATAACGACACTGATGTGATGGATCGGTAGCATTACCCCATGTATGGATGGTATGGCGAGACCATGGTGAAGGGACCGATGAATGATAATAACCCAACCCGATATTTACGGAGGAAAAAGTGTCATGTTCAAGAGTGACTTGCTACCATTAAGCTTTGAGGTTCTTCGCAATTTTTCCCCAGTCATTTCTGACCAGTACCTCTTTATTTTTGTCAAGCTTGAGGAGGATAACATATGCTTGTTCTATAACCTGCCCTTCGGGCAAGCCCATCACTATGTTTTAAAGAGCCTAGCGATAGGGAAACTCGTTCTCGTCTAAAGACAAGTTTGTCGCTATCTAATATTTTTAACGAGCCCAGCGACAAAGACAACTCGGTCCTTTTCATCTTTAGAGAGTCTGAAAAGGGTACATAAAGTGGACTCCAGGGGTCCTTTTTCGTCATCTAATCCCTTAAGTCCGAAAAAGTATAAAACAATACAGAAGGGATGAATGTTCGATATCTTTATCGAGCCGAACTAGACAAGCGCTCGATCTTTTTGTGCAATAATCCCTCAGGTCCAAAAAGATTAAAATCTAGAGGAGGGATAGCTCTTCCGGTCCTTTTAACGAGCTGGAAGGCCAAAACTCGGCAAACTTTTCATATTTTACGAGTCAGTGAAAAGAGCTCAAAGAAGACTCGTCTTTTGAGGAACGAGTGATAAACAGGGATAGCAGCAGATTCCAGGTACAGGTTGGAATTTTTCCAATCACGGCAGTATTACAAGGATGGCTAGGTGGGATCACTCTTCGCAGCTGTTCCTCAAAATGGGTAAACAATCAAGTGGATGTGAATGATCGGCCAAATGACAAGTGGAGGTGACGGTGCAAACACGACCAAGGCTTTTTATGGCTGATGAATTTACGGTCTCAAATGGTTATTCACCGGTTCATTTTTTCTGGATGAGCTCGAACTCTGGAGGAAGCTTGCTCACATGCTTATGTTTATTTTTTAACGAGCATGAATTTCGCGTTAAAACTGCTCGGTTTTGCGTTTATTTTTTAACGAGCATGAACTTTGCCAAAACTGCTCGTTTATTTTGCATGCCCCCAGCATCATAATAACGCATGTCAAAGGAGGGTGCCCCCCAAGCTTCATTACATTCAACTTGGTGGTTGGAATGAAGGTTTACCTTTGAATTTTGAAAAGGGGATTTGTTTCATTTTTTAATGAGGTTGACATAGTAAAAGAACTATCCTCATGACTCCTTGTTTCATTTTTTAACAAGGTTGACACGAGATAAGAACCGTCCTCGGAGCCCACTGTATTTACAGTATTTCCATTAGGGCGATGATCCATGCTGACAAAATATTTAGGAATCTTCCGAATCCATTGGATATAGAAGATTTCATATTGTAGGTTTCCACTGTGGCTACTTCTGCCAGATTACTCACCGGCGGTAGGGCAAAAGTACCCATTAAGGCAGGGTCTTTTAGGAGACCTACTCCAATATTTTGGAGCGATTGATTACTTTCATGGATCATTGTGCTGCTTCCCGTCACTTGAGAACTGTTGGGGAGAAATGTTTGTTGGTCGACGATTGTAATTTTTCCTTGAAAAGGAAATACAATCCTCCTGAAGTAGGTCGACACAACTGCAGCCATGGCATATATCCAAGGCCTTCCCAGTAGGATGTTGTAATCGAGGTTTCCGTCGATTACTTCCACATCAACTTCTATTGTTTTGCCCCCCAGTTCAACTCGCAAGTTACTTAAAATCCCGTATGGAGTGTATGATCGTCCATCAAATGCTTTTAATGTCGTTGACGATTTTGACAAGGGTGGTGAGCCTAAACTTTTCCAGCAACTCATCGACATAAGGCATGTAGATGCCCCCTCATCAATAATTGTTTGATGAACAGTTTTGTTGAGGGATTTCACTTGAATAAGGAAAGCTAGTTGAGCTGGTAACTGAGGGTCATATCCTTTATGATCAAAGGCCACAAGATTGGAATCCATTGGGCCAATCCCACTTATCGCTGATAGTAAAGCTTGCTCTTGGGAGGGGCAATTTTGCGGTACCTCAAGTGTCGACATAGCGGACGGCGATCGGGCCAGGTCCTCTACTATATTATAATTCTGTGCTATTTTTGCACGAGGATTAAATGTCGATTTGTGTACTACTCCCTTTTGCGACTTTATCATTGGTTCAGGAATGATGGGTGGTACGACTTTGGTCAAAGTTGTTGTTGAACTACTAGGTTGTTTATTTGCCTTGTTGTTCAACTGCTTTGGATTCCTGTGATCTTTATTCCTTGTCAAAGCATTATTCTGCTGTTTTGAGGTAGACAACATAAGCACTTGGGATCGGGAAGTATTTCGATTAGCAACCAGATTTTGACCTGGATTAGGAAACGGATCAGTCAATACTGCTGGGGTTTTTGAACTCTTGAAGAGTTTCTTAACTTCAGCTATATGTGGACAATCTTTCGTCCAATGATCCTCATCGCATATATGACACCTTGTCGGGGGTTTCCCTTTCCTTTTCTTTTTCTTCTTGCCCCCTGGTTGCTTCAGTTGTTTGCCCTTGTCGGTCGACATGGCATTTACTTCTGAGGCAAGAAGTTCCTCATTTGCATTTTGACTAGAAATTTTGCGTTTGCCAGTCACGCCATTACTGGCGTGAGAGTCAGTATTCGATTTAGGAGGGGGAGGAATTGAAAATTCAGGTCTAGGGGCGTCAAGTATTTTGTCGTAGAGTGTGCCCGACTGAGTATATACTAAGTCTAAGTATTGAGCACGAGCAATGACTTGCTCCTCTGTTACGACTCCCCCCTTGGCCACATCTTCCGTTATAGCCGGAAGTAGCGACTTTATAAACCATTCAGCTAACAGCTGATCGGGAACGTAAGTTTTCACCATCCTACGACAACGACGCCACTCATGTATATGATCAGATATGTGAGTGGCCGTTGTCTGTTTGAAGTTGGTAAGGAGTTCTGTTCCCGTTTCATACCTTATCGGTAATTGAAAATGGGTTAAGAAAGTCGTGGCTAAGGAGCTGAAATTGTCGAAAGAGGCTCTTGGCAATTCAATGTACCATTTAGCCGCTGGACCTGTCAATGTCCTCTGGAAGAGGCGAAGTCTTATCGAATCATCGTTTAGAGTGTTCGATGAACACCACAGATGAAAAGTCATGACGTGATTCGACGGGTCTTCACCTGGATTTCCATTGAATTTAGGAATGTCCGATGGAAGTTTATGCGGAATTGCTGGCCACCAAGGGGCATAAGCAATTGGATCATTCGTCAGCTGGTTTAGATCTGGTAATTCTAGAGTTGCTACAAAAGGCAACTGTTGGTTCAGATTAAGCGAAGCATACCCAGGATAAGATGGGATCACCTGAGCAATGGGTCTTTGTAAACCAGCATAATGCTGACAACTTTGACAAGGTTGATGGGCATAGCCACTATAGTATGGTTGCCCATTACTTACAAAGACTTGTTGCTCAGGTCCTTGATATGATTGCTGGAATGGCGGTTGTTGAGATTGAAACAGCTCTGGTTGTTGGACCATTTGCTGTTGACCAATACTGGATGATTGACCAAGATTAGGAGTCACAGTACTTGTTTGAGCCTGAGTCGCTCTAGATAAGGAGGCACTACCCTGAGATTGTGATTGAGCCGTTGAGCCAAGAGGCTGTTGTATTGCAACCTGAGAAACTTGGGGTTGACATACAACAGGTAGCGCTTGTACTTGCGACGCATTCACCATAGCAGGTGTGGTGGGAATATTCGACATAGGGTGTACTGGTTGCATTGAATATACAACCCCTAGTTGTTGAGGCAGTATTGGTACCCAACCGCTGGATGTAATTCCAGTTTGACCTGAACCTTGTTGTAAACTCCCATATGGTTGTTCTCCGGGAGGGAACAATGAAAGAGCATACTGCCCTCCATATGGTGGAAATCCAGTACTTAAAGGGTAAATTGGCCTTTGAAGACACATTGGATCAATTTGTTGAGTTTCAACATTAGAAATACCAGATGATAATCCGGATGAAGAAATAGGAACTAACCACATTGTTGTCCCTGATGGGACTCCGGCTTGTTGTTGACAATTTGCCGGGACAGATGGTATACCAGCGAACATCGTTGGAGTAGCAGCAGGAGGTTCTGCTACTGCTGTGTCAGACGACACAGTCCTAGATGTCGACGGTTGTTCAGACATATCTAGTCTATCCAAAATATTTCTTAGCGATTCTACAAGAACTTACGATGCCAAAAGACTAACTTCGAAGATCAACGCAGGAATAGGAGGTGATTATGTTCCGTTTAAAATGAATTTTATTATGACGACGCTTTTAGACACAACTTGCTTTTTCACTTTTTAAGAGTCGAGAAAAAGCTAAAGATGACTCTAGTCTCCTTCGATGTATTAACGAGCCCGAAGTGACAAATGCTCGGATGGACTTTTTCAGTTATAGAGTTTGAAAAAGGCCAAAAGAAACTACTCTGGAGTTCTAGGCAGAGGGTGTGCCAAACCTTTCGCGAAACCACAGAATACGTTTTACGGTACGAGTGGTCGATCTTCGTGAATGCTGTGTTCACTACATCGCGATCAGTAGGGCGGCCGACACGGCTTCCTATGGATAAAGGCTTTGTTCCTATAGGGGTCTCCCAATATACGCAACGGTACGCGGGAGCACAAGTTCGTATTAGTGCTATCGTCCCTCAGGAGGAATCACCCACCTTCGTAGAGATCGACAGTCACTATGTTTAACGACGCCGGAACACGTCTCTACCTAGACCTCTACTGTGTTTCGTTATGTTTCAAAGCGTTGTTATGTAAATTCAGTTCGTTTTAGGTTGATCTTGCTTAGCAGTTTGCCTTTATGGATCACCACGTGATGTATGATACAACTCCTAAATGCAGTCTAAGAATGATAAGCAAGCTTTTTCAATTCTTTCAACTTATGAAAATCTTAACTACTGAGGGAAAAGAAAGACATCATCTTTTCAAACAGATCATAGAGCACACACTGATGCACTTTCCTAAATCGACATGCAAACTGTCAAAATGCACATGCACAATGCAAGTATTTCTTTTCTTCTTTCTTAATGTTGATGTATTACAAAAAGAAAGTTGTTGTATGATTTCGAATTCAATTTCAAGCGAAAGCAAACAAGCTTTTGTCCAATAATCAAAAGAACACCTTAAGATTCACTCGTTTCAACACAAGAAATACTGAGATTCGAACCATATAACGAAAGCAAATGTTCAAGCAGCTATGAACAGTAGTAAACTAGCTCTTAGAATCACAACGACACTTTATCACAGGTCTAGATCCAAGGGGTCACAGCAAGACTAGTTCACTTTCGCTACGGGAAACTATGAATGAAAGCAAGAAATACAATAAGAACAATCACAGTTTCTTCATACAACTGAGGCGGAATGAAGGCAAAGAGAAGTGGTTTCAGCTGGGTATACAGGTTGACAACAGGCTGCAAAACAATACTGAAAACTGGGCAACAGACAGTGGGGAACCCCAGTTGCACAAGGCAAAACTGGATCAGCGCAGGTGCTGCTCTGTCAATCTGAGATGCAGTGTAGGTGCTGCACTGTCAATCTGATATGCGACGCAGGTAGCCCCTTCGGGACCTGTGTTGTAGTGCAGGTAGCCTTTGTTGCAGCTGCACTGATGAGACAACTCTCGTCTCTCTCAGATTCCGGGTCACGGTTTGCTAAAAAATCAACGGTTTTTGGCCAAATCAGAGGCTATCAGTCAAGTATACAGTAGAGGGTGATTAAAGGAAGATGAACACTATCACAAAGAGCTACAAAGAGTCCTTGTGGATCAGCTCTTCAGATCATAAACATGCCCAGCACTGGGCTAGAGTAGCTGCCCTCTACTTTGCATTCGAAGGACTCGAATGCAGTTCGATTCGGTACTCCTTTTGTTTAAGAAATGAATAGCAAGAAACACAAGCTACCAACAAGACACGATCCCCAGCGGAGTCGCCAGTCTGTTGTGGGGGAAAGTATCCAACTCGGAATGACCCTAACCCACTCTAAGGGTGACAGTTCCTTAGCAACAGCTGAAAGCAAAGCTATCTAAAGTTTCTTCTTTATGACATGCAAGAGATAGAAGGAAGAGATCCACTTACCGATGTCTTGCGCAAATGGTCGATCCAATCTCCTTCGTTTGCTGCTTGCTCCCGGATCCAAGTATTTTCACGGGCCCAGCTACACGAGATCCTGCAAATAAGACAAGAAAAGGAAACTACAAGAGGCATGCATTCATAATCGATTCAAGGATTAGCATAAATCAAAGACACAAGTAAGGCAATACACCATTGAAACACATGCGAATAGAAGAACCTCAAATGCTTTATTAATATATGGAAGTAAGGTTCAGGCGGTGATACAACCATGAGAGGTCCAATCCAGCATCACCTTCCCGACGGAGAGAAATCTCTTCTTCACCTCCCTCAAGCAGTCACCCAATACTCACAACTGTAAACCAACAGCAATTCTTTGCACAAAATTCCGGCCTCTAGATCCCATGGGACGAGATCCTTATATAGAGTTTTGGAGTGGAGATAAGTCAGCTTGATGTGTGACTTGTTGTCCTCTTCAACTCCAGTTGTTCTTCAGTCCTTGAGTCCACTCGGAGTTTCTACCTTCCACTTGGAGTTTTAGAACCTCTTTACTCATCATTAGGCGAATCTTCTGATCCAAGTGTCATTTTGGAAGCTTCCTGGGCACTGGCACATTAAGAAAAGATTCCTCCACATGTCAAAGTACGCCCAGCGCAGGTAGCCTTTGTTGCACTTGCTATGAAGCGCAGGTACACCATAGAGCTTTTGACATTCAGTGCAGATGCTTAGTGGAGCAGCTGCTTTGATCCAAAATTGACCTGTTTTTGAGTGTTTTTCAGTGGAGAACTGATCTGAAGTGCTGTGGTTTGCTGACCTTGTTCCTCTAGGGGTAGGAACAACATGTTTAGGGACTTTGGATCCCTCAGATTATTGACATTTCATGCTCCGTGCTGTAAGGCACAAAAATGTCTATAACAATTAGGTGGAATTACCACTCCTTAAACTATCAAGATAAAAGGACATATCATGAAGAAAAGGGTAACAATGTTGATTGATTTAGGTAGTACCCATAATTTTACTCATTGTAAGATACAGAAGGAATTGAATTGCTTCCTATATCCAACACTAGAGTGTCATGTGATAGTTGCAGGTGGAGGAACCATAAATTTCTCTAGAAATTCCCATAATATTAAGCTATTCATGGGAGAATATGTATTGAATAGCCCAATGCTTTCCATTCCAATGGGTTGTGTTGACGTTGTATTAAGAGTCCAATGGCTACAATTCTTCGGTACAATAGCTTTTAATTTTCAAGAAATTTTTAGAAAATTTTGTTCGGAAGGAAAGGAAGTTGAATTAAGGGGTATCACAGGGAAATCAGGAAATATAATCATCTCTAACAGAATGACAAAGCTTCTAAAGAAGAAAAACGAGGCCTAATTACACAATTATGTTTAGTAAAGGTTCCCACATCGAAATCATCTATTTTTCTAGATCTCCAAAAAGCCTTGGAAAATCATTAAAAGGTATTTGAGATTCCCAAATGCCTCCCACCTATTCGTGATCATGATCATGCTAGTCATTTAATTCTAGGAAGTGTTCCTCCAAACATCAGGCCTTACAGATATCCCTATGCCCAAAAGAGTGAAATTGAACATATGGTTGCAGAATGCTAGAGGCTGGTATAATTCAACCTAGTCAAAGTTATTTCTCTGCTCTAGTACTACTGGTGCACAAGAAGGATGGATCATGGCACATCTGTCTGGATTATAGGGAGCTCAACAAGCTCACTATTAAAGATAAATTTCCCATTCCTATCTTGATAAATTATTATATGAATTGCATGGATCAATTTACTTCACCAAGTTTGATCTTCGTTCAGGATATCATCAAATCAGAATGAAGATTGAAGAAATTATGAAAGAAGCATTTAGAACTCATGAGGGTCAGTATGAATTTTTGGTTATTCATTTTGGCCTTACTAATGCACCTTCTACATTTCAAGGTTTAACTAATTCCATTTTCAAACCCTTCCTTAGAAAATTTGTGTTAGTATTTTTTGATGATATAATAATCTACAACAAGTCCTCGAAGGATCATATTCAACATGGTTACAGGGTGCTCAAACTACTAGAGGAGAAATAATTATATGCAAAAATCTCCAAATGTTTCGTTGGAGTACAAGAGGTGGAATATCTGGGTCATATTATATCTCATGAAGTTCTTAAGGTATACCCTAGAAAAATTAAAGCCATTAAGGAATGGAAAATCTCCACATCCATAAAGCATCTGCGAATTTTTCTTGGGTTGACAGGGTATTGTCACAAGTTTGTTAAGAATTATGGTAGAATAACAACACCTCTAATAACATTATTGAAGAAAGATGCATTTTCTTTAGAAGCAACAAAGGCCTTTGAACATATTAAAGAGACAATGTGCCAAGCACTGGTCTTAGCTACGTCAGACTTCAAAAAAACCTTTATTATGGAATGTGATGCATCGGGAAATGGAATTGGTGTTGTTTTAATGCGAGAAGAAAGACACATTTCTTTCAAAATTCATCCAATCAAAGGAAAGTATTTACATAAATCTATTTATGAGAAGGGAATGTTAGCAATACTATACACACTTAAGAAATGGCGACTTGGCTAATGGGAAGACACTTCAAGGTAAAAATGGACCATGATATTCTTAAATAATTTTTAGAAAAAAGATTATCTTCAAAAGAGCAACAAAAATGGGTCACAAATATGTTGGGTTATGACTTTGAAATCATGTAAAAAAAAGGGAAGAAAAATGTTGTGGCAGATGCATTCTCAAGAAAGGATGAGGATGTGGAAGAATTGCTTTGTGCCATTTCTATTATCCAAATAGATTGGATAAATGAAGTAGGGGATGAATGGAAGAATGAATAAGAATTGTGGGCACTCATTCAAAAGTTACAACAAGATCCTAGTACATCTAATAAATTTAGCTAGAAAAATGATTCATTATGGTACAAAGATCGCTTATACCCACGTAAAAATTCCCAACTCAAACAAAAGATTCTTATGGAATTACACACTTCTCCCTTAGGAGGGAACTTAGGATTTTTAGAAAACTACCACAAGGTTAAAAAGGATTTTTTTTGGGATGGACTTAAATTAGAAATTCAAAATTTTGTGACAGAATGTTTGGTTTGCCAACAAAATAAAGTTGAAACAATTAAGACCCCATGTTTATTATAACCTTTATCCATTCCTAGCCAACGTTGGGAGGATGTTTCAATGGATCTTATCACAAGTTTACCCAAGTCCGAAGGAAAGAGTGTCATAATGGTGGTAGATGACAAACTTACGAAGTATGCACAATTTTGTGCATTATCTCACCCATTTAAAGTCAGTACAATTTCTACTGCATGTATGGAAACAATTCAAAAGCTACATGGAAACCCAAAGATTATTGTATGCGACAAAGATCCCATTTTCACTAGAAATTTTTGGACAAAATTATTTTGCTGTCTCGGTACTTAGTTAGCTGATAGCTCATCTTATGATCCCCAATCTGATGGGCAAACTATGATAGTAAACAAATGTTTGGAAGGATATCTTCGTTGCTTTTTATTTGATAAACAAACATAATGGGTCAAATGGTTACCTCTGGCTAAATGGTGGTATAACACTTCCTTCCATACTACAACAAAAATGACCCCATTTATGGCACTTTATGGATATCATCCATCACATCATATTTAAGAGAAAATTCTAAGGTTCAGGCGGTGGAAGATCACATGAAGCATCAACAACAAGTTCTCCAACTCTTAAAGGATAATCTCACTTTGGCGCGGAATAGAATGAAACAACAAGCAGATCAACATCACAATGAAAGAAGTTTTGATGTAGGTGACTTGGTATTCCTATGACTACAACCATATAAACAAATGTCCCTCAAGCAAGCTAAGAAGGATAATAAATTATCACCAAAGTATTATGATCCATACAAGGTGTTGAAAAAGATTGGTACTATGGCATACAAATTGGAGCTCCTTGTAGCTTCCCAAGTGTATCCAGTTTTCCATGTTTCATGTTCAAATAAGGTTATAGGTGACAAGCTCCCAGTGCAAACAATATTTCCGGAATTTGACGAGGAAGGATAAATCATATTGGAACCTAAAGTAGTCACAGAAACAAGAACTTGACAACCACGAAATTGATCAATTCCAGAGTATCTTATCAAGTGGAATAACTTACCTGCTGAAGATTCCACATGGGAAGATGAGAATTTTATACAAAAGCATCCAAAAATACTCAAGCTTTGAGGACAAAATTTTTTTGAAGGAGAGGGGCATGTTAGGTCCCTATAATACTAGTGATTCCCCCATTAATATTGTCATTGTAGCCCTTATTATTATTATTGCTCCCCTATTATCCCCATATTGTTATTAGTGTGCCCATAGAAGCCCACTATTGTTATTGTTGTGCCCTTATATTATAATTGTTATGACGTCTTTGATTATATTGTGACCCTTTAGACTTCTATATATAGAAAGGAGGTTTAGTCATTTGTATCATCCAAGAATTGTTCATTTGTGTAATGTAAAGGAGGTTTCCCCCTCGAACAGGCTCATTTTGAAGTCGTTGATCTATATTTTCTATCTTTTTGTGAGATGGTTCATAACAAGTGCTAGGTGAAGCCCTACTTTTTTATTTACAATTATCACCATTTACTGGGCATTGTTTGAAGCATACACATTTACTTTCAGATCTTAAGCCTTCCTTTTGAACTTTTGCATCCTTCAATAAGTATCCCTACAAAATAATCCAAAATGAATGAAAATCACTATGAAAAGGACAAATGAGTAATTTTTTTTACAAAGTAACCAAAATGGAACAACAAATTTTGTACTTCAAAAAAGTAAAGCACTAATTTCCTAGATGACCCAAACTGCTATCCCAATGCAGGGATTGGGGGCATCGAATAAAGGGTGGAAACATCTTGCAAGGCCAGCACCCCTTATGGTATGAGAGTAATACTTTACTGTTCTTATTAATGATGTTATGGCATAACTCAAACTCAACCTCCAGTTGCATGATTTTACAAATAAAACAAGCATGTACTATCCATCATTGAAAGATCAAGGAGCTCACCAAAGTTCACTGACTATTTGAAAGTTGAATATATAATAGAAGCCTTGACACAACTTACCTAGTAACCTCAAAGCTAACAATTTATGTTCTGTTATCATGAAAATCACCAACATTTACCAAAACCCTATTAATATTTGCAACCTTTATATGACAAAAACTACCCAAACTATGTGCATAACAAAGAGCCTTTATTTTTTGAATCAGTAAGCTCCCGACACAAATTAATACTAAATAAAATTTGAGTGTACATAAAAGCAAAATGTCAGGTGTTGTCCATGCAATTATCCATTTATATTGTTGTGATGGTACCTAAAGAATTAATATATTGTCTAGTAGCTGAAAAGGTGAAGCCTCCAGAGCTAGGTGTATTTGTTGCCCTAAGATTGAAATGTGGATTTGATGAAAGTTGACAAAAGGTTGGAGGTGAAACAACAGCTTGGTTTTTATTTAGAAATTAAAACCCAAATTTTAGACTAGTTGAGGTTGTGAAAACTAGAGTTGATGATGAATTCATTCCAAAAAATTTCATTTCATAATCTTGCAATTGTTTAAGTATAGCTGGATTCAAATTAATTGTTCATCTCCTCTCTGTCACCAACTGATAGATTTCTGTGAGTCTCCACCTCTTCTAGTGCATCAAATAGGAAATTACAATAGCATGAGACCTACTCTAGCCTGACATGCAAGGCACAAGCACTCAAACTTGATGATTTTGACATTGCTCAATAAATTCAACAACCTCGTTGAAAGGTAATATTTGTTCTTCTTTAAGGAAGTGGTAAGTGAAGGAATTATTATATAGATTTTGGTACTTTGGCACTGTATTAAGTATCATGGTGATTCCCTAAATCTTGATAAGCTTGGCTATGGATGACTTATCATAGATACTAACATATATAAATTCTACTAAAATATATATGGAAGCGCACTGGGTGCATGGGAAAATTTCTCATTGGCTCCCTACAAGCGATGCCTGTAAATGGTGCACACTTATCCCACTTCAAATTTGTGTTAATGCCCATAGATTCTCGTGCCTGTTCTTCTACATGTATTCCTAACACAATAGTTGATCTCTATCTTTCCAAATATGTGCCAAATCGAATTAGGGTTGTGCCCCACATTAATGGATCTTTCGGCGATTCAAACTCCCATTGATGGATTTTTTCCGATAGACTTGCACATTCCCCAGTGCAAGAAAAATAACTCCAGTTACATGTTATGGCATAGCCAAACCTAAACCTAAACCTCTAGTTCACATATGGATCTCTTTTATCCAGATCTAGTTCCTAGTTTCTACCTTTAATTTTTGGATCCTAATAAGGCTAAGGCGACAATGGTTTGCTTCTTAGTAGGAGATGTGCCACAACTAAGGTTGCTAGAGTCAAGGTAGTTATCAATAAAAAATCAATCTAATGGATTATCGAAACTACCTTTGATCAAACTGCTGAAAATCCTCCCATCATCTAACATATAATATAATGAAGCAGGGTGATGACGGGAGGGAAGCAAGGAATTTCTTCTCAAAGAGAACACCTTATGACATAAACATTAAAAAATAACATAGAAACTAAAAATATTATCCACCCAAAACTTGAGACAAACTAAATTCAGAAACATGAATAACTGTGAACATCCACATAAGGGTATTAATAGTAAAACAATTTACTTTTACAAAATTATATGTCTAGAATTAGATAATTGAAACTATATGTGATACAGTTTCATGGACAATGGATTTGTCTAGCTTATATAGAAATAAATTCAACTTTAGAGATATACATTCTTTCTAAAAAATTAATTCTTTCATGTATTTTTAGCCTAGACTACAAGGTTCATGATCCTAAACCTATATTCAAATCAATCATATCACTGTGCAAGTAGGATTCCTCCAAAGAAAAAAATAATTCAAAAAAATGTTTGTATTTTTCGCGCCAACAAGGTGTGCACATTTTTTTTTTCTAAAAGTGTTTTTGTGTTTCTATTAATATGGACATGCACATGTTACTATAAATAATGACTTTAAGACATAAGGAATGGTTGAAGTAGGTTGGGGGGTGTGGAGGGTGAGAGAGGGAGCGATAAAGGGGAGAATGGAGATAATGAGATAAATAAGGATAGAGACAAAGAGATAGAGTGGGTGAGGGAAGGAATGAGTTGATGAGAAATGGTTGAGGTGGGTTTTGGGGGGTGGGGAGGATAAAAGAGGAATTGGTAGATTGGCCAATGGAGATAAAGGGAGAAATAAAGAAATGGGGAGAGGGGGTGGGGAAGAATGATTTATTGAGTGAGGAAATATAGAGGGAGTGAGAGTCAGAGAGAGGGGGCTGGGGAAGAATGAGTTGTTAAGTGTGGAGATATAGAGAGAGCGAGATTAAAAAAGGGTGATAGATAAGAAAAAGGGTGGGGACTTCGAGGGAAATAAGTCATAGAGTAAGCATGAGAGAGAGAGAGAGAGAGAGAGAGAGAGAGAGAGAGAGAGAAGGATGGTGAGACAAAGAGATAGATAAGAAGACACGGAATAATAGAGATAGAGTTAGAGGGGGGAGAATGATTCATGATTAGAGAGAGGGGTGGGATGGAGAGCAAGAGGAAGAGAGATGGAGAGTGAGTAAGACATAGATAAATCAATATGGAGAGGAGGGTGGGAGAAGGATAAAATGCAGAGATATAAATAGGGATGGAGGGAGAGAGTGAAGGAGAGAGAGGAAAGGAGGGATATATAGAGAATTATAAAGGGATGGAGATAAATATAGATCTAGAAGGTATAGAGAGAGAATGTGTGTTTTTTGTAGGGGGTTGTTATGAAGCATGGACTGAGTGAGGTAGGGAGGGACAATTAAATAGAGGAAGGGGGAGGGAGAAGTAAGAGGGATGGAGGGAAGGAAGTCAGAGAGATAGAGAGAGGATGGAGACTAAGAGGAAGAGGGAGGAAGAGGGAGTGAGAGATGGATGGATAGATATGGAGAGAGAAAGAGTTAATGATAGGTGAGAGTGAGAAGGAGAAGGGGGGGGGGGGGGGGGGGGGAGGGAGAGGGAGGGGGAAGCATACTAGGAATAGAGGAGAGAGAGGGGAGGATAGAGAGGGAAGAGAGGGGGTGGGTGGGAGGGGGAGAGAGAGAGAGGGAGAGGAGAGTGGGAGGGGGAGAGAAAGTGTGGGAGAAGGGGGTGACAAGAAAAGAGGGGATAGAGAAATATATTCATAGAGTGGAAGAGTGAGTGTTAGAGAGATAGGTAGATATGGAGAAAGATACAAATAAATATGGAGAGAGAGAGGGGTGCTGAGATGAAGAGACAAATATGAAGGTAGAAAGGGAAAGAGATAGAGATAGAGGGGGGAGAGAGAGGGAGGAGGAAAAAAATACAGAGAGAGAGAGGGAGGAGGACAAACATACAGAGAGAAAGGGGGAGAGAGAGAGAGAGAGATCGGGGGGAGAGGGATATAGATAGTTAGGGAGTGAAAGAGAGAGTGGGGAGAGAGGGAGGGAGAGAGACAAAGAGAGAAGAAGAGATAGATATACATAGAAAGATTCATAAATAGAAGATATATAATGGGGGGATAAAGAGAGGGAAGGACACACTAGGTGTTACTTTTTCTTAGGGCTATTGATCTAGATATTTTACTTCATGGGTGCATACAAAATTTCATTTAAAAGAGCATGTAACCAAGTAACATAAACACATGAAAAAAATGGAAAAAATAAGCAACATGAGATCAATGGAACAAACTGATTTGATTACGGAGTTCACCCAATGTAGGCTACATCTATTGGCCCTTCTCAAAGTGGGGAGGCCTCTCTCATTAAATGGCAACAAAAATGAATTACAGTCAAATTCGTAAATGACTCTTATAACTATATTTTCTGACATGGATGAAAAATGTAAAACTCAGATGTAGAAACAAACATCACCATTGGATTTGTGGCACAAAATTGTGTCAAATGGCTATAAACTTGGCCCCTTTCTGACAACATCAAAATCCAAACCCTTGGGAATCTCAAAGATTCCCAAAATATTCCTTCTTGGAGATTGGTGCAAAATCCACTACTCGAATGAAAATTCTGAGCACACCACTGCGCTCCTTGTGAAATTCTGAGAAGAATGACTATAAAATTGGCATATTCCACCTCTGTCAAAAATTATCTTCCAAGGGAATCTAAAGATTCCTCAATCATCAAAGAATATTCCTACAAGATTCTATCTTGAAAAATGTGCCAGGCCTGGTTCTGCCTCAGCCAATGTGTCAAGATTCTGCCTCAGCCCTCGTGCTCGGTTCCGCCACCCTCTCCCTCGATCGAATGTCGAATGAGGTTTATGTAATGTTTCCTTACTAGAGTTTGTAAAGCTTGGGCCACTAGCCCATTGGTTGGTGATGTCTAAGTTAAGACGGTGGGTTCTAGATGACCAAGGTTTCCAAACCCCACCTGACCAAACTTGGAACTTATTTTTGATGTTGGCGTATTGTTTAAGGTATGACGAGTTTTGGTTAACAAACACGTGGCGGTTTTTTTTAAGTCAAAGTGACGGTTAATAAAATATGGTTGGAAGTTTTATGTTTGATTGGAGTGTTGGAACGATATTGTTGTGGAGTTATCGCGTGGGGCAGGCCAGCCACCAATCGACATTGGTTCAATGCCCATTGGCTCCATCATAATTTATATATGGAGATACGGTTGGGGTGGTAGGTCTACGAATGGTGGCCCACCCCATATGTCGATATATATATATATATATTACAATGAGCATTGGTAGGGTTTGACTACCTGCCATCCCTTTTACATATAATTTTTAAATTTATATATATATGAAGATATATTGGACAAAAACAACTGACCATAAATGAGGGGTCATCGAACATTTTAAAGAGGCAAAAAATTCTCCCTTTCCAGCCAACGGATTCTTTGCACCATTCCTTTCCAAATTGTTTCCTTGTTAGTGACTGTTACTGGGCCTAGTTTGACCAGAAATTTGACCACGAATATCTTGAGCATACAAGCTCAGATTTGAGTGTTGTTCACGTCGTTGGAATCAGGATGATGAGAACTACGATTTGGTCCTAGTTTCACTTCAATTCAATGACTTTGATTTTTGAGCTATTCTGAGCCACTTGGATCATTCCTCCCCACTAAGGAGCTTTTGGTCCATAAAAAGCATGAACATATCCTGCAAACTTCTTATGTCCTTTTCAAGCCACACTTTCAACATCTGCATTCCTTGCAAACTTGTGGTCCATTCTTTACAAACAAGACAAAACATGACTCAAAAAACCCCATACTTTCCAAGAGATTATAACACACACGCTATGGTCTAGTTTACATCATAATAGAAACCAATACCCCGAGCTATCAATAAAAGGAAAAAACGTCATCGTTGATTTTAATAAGTGATGAAAAACACATCATAACTTTTACATTTATATCGCAACACATGATTTACAAAATGTGGCCATAACAAGCTAATATATCTAGTAAAACCATCTCTTAATCAACAAAGGGAAGGGGTCATAATCCTATAGTTGATTCACTTTATGAACAAATTTTCTAGCTGGTTTCCTCAGAGGTGCTTTGTGGGCATGGAGCATCTGACATGTGGCTCTCTGGTGTCCAATTTCGTAGGCTGTGACTACAATTATTCGGTCTCCTTCAAACTTTCTAGATCATCTTGGAATTCTTATTCTTGGTACACCTCTGATAAGTGCACGTGGAATCCTCAGTATCGCTAGAATGTGCTCCACTTTTATGGGATTCACAGTGCATTGGCCATTTCCTTGATACCCCATGTTTTCCAACAATTTTGATCCAATTCCTGTAGTATGTTTCTCAAAACCAGAGAAGTCATCATCATAAAAAGTACATGAAATTGAAGAATCACTTTTACCTCAGGCCGGTTATGCTGCAACTTTTTCAAGGCCTCCTTCTTGGCTTGTAACTGATGTTGCAACCTATGTTTCTCCTTATCTGCTTCTTGTAGATGTCTCCTTAGTTCATCATTCTCTGCCTAAATGCTTTGGTTTATTTCTTCGAGTTCTTGGAGCCACATCGCATTTGGTGCCCTTTTCATTTTTGGCATGACATTTTCTGAAATATTTGTATCATCGCTCGAATTAGAACCCAAGTCGATGGGTCCATCCTCTGCAATCCTAAGAGCTGCAATCTTCATTTCATCACCTTAGTCTAATCCTATGTAAATTGGTCCAACACCTACAAATACAATAGTTGTGATATTCTCATCATCCTCTGATTCATATTCTTGGCCTTGTTGCATATAAATCCAATTGTATTTTGCTTCTATTTTTTGTCATTCCTCTTGTTAGTGCCTAGATTTACCTCAGACTAAAAAGGTAGGATCCAAGACCAACATCAAACCATGCTCAGCCTGGTAGCTAGCCCTACCAGGTCAGGAAAGGGCTCTCTCTGGGTCAATCTCAGCAAATAATGATCGATGAGGGATTGAGATGACTGAAATATCTTCTCATATTAGGCTAGGTATGAGTGCAAGAGAGTTTGATTGAATAAAATAGTTTTTTGTTGGCTCAAAGGGAAAGGCACATTTTGGGGTTGCGAGGATTGAGGCTCAGTTCTGCAGAGATCTCAATGGGGCAAGGTAGGCAATCATTTTGGAACTTAAATTTGAGTAAGATGGAAGGAGTAGATAGGTGAGGTGTTGAAGAGGGCAAGAGAAATCATGGATTCTCCCCAAAAAGTTGAAAACATCAAATAAATAAAGCAAACTTCAAGTAGAGCACTGCACTTTCAATGAATTCTACTTACACTATTGTTTGTTTAGTTCAGAAGAAATAAGATAGATAATGGCATGCAATCACATAAACAAATTCGAAATTACAAAGAGAAGCACTGTACCAAGACAAATTGCCACATGAATCCCAAAGAGTGCTGCAAATCTTGGTCTCAATTCCATAGCCAAAATGAAAATATGAGTGTACAATGAAGCTCAATGCTTTCTCTAGAGTCCAACCATGCTAATGACTGAAAAACAACATAATATAGACAAACATAGCTCATCCTTTCCTCTTGGGGTTGAGCACACATGTTTAGGAGCTGATCCAACTAATTCTAAACTGAGAACTAGAAAATAGGCAACATAACAACATGCCTCTAGAAACAAGGGAACTGATTCATTAAGTTTCAAACAACCTTTAAACTGATGAATCTACCTCTACAAGTCAAAATTTAACATATTTACATCATGATCCATCAATGTTCATCAAATTACATCACAAATTTGCCATTAGGAAAGTAAAAAAAGTCAAACTAGGGAAAGCTAGGTGAAAAACAGAGCAAAACTTGGTCAAACTGGCAATTTTTCCTCTACGCGCCACGCCAAATTGTCTATGCATCGCACCTATTTGGATCCAATTTTGGAGGCCTTCCTGATGTCAAAATGAGCTCTAGGTGTGCTTGTTGGAAGGGTCTGCCTGTCTAATTTCCAACCCAAGTAGAATTTTTCAATTTGGCCTCCATATTCCCCTTCAAAAGTCAGTTCTCCCAACACTGCTTCCTGTGTGTCAAAATAGGGGTAGTGAGGTAATTTTTTGAGTGTTTTTGACCCTTTTGAGGGCTCAAAACCTGCCCAAATTTCTTGGCCATGAATAGGCAAGCATAATTTCTCATGCCAAATCCAAAAATACTGAGCTTTTGTGATTTGAAGGCTCCTAGCAAAAGCGAGCGCCACGTGGCGCAATGCATAGGGCAGAAAATCCTGTTTTTGTGCCAAAAAATTTCCAAAATGCAAAAATTGCTCCAAATTTTTTGAAATTTGGGTTGAGTCTTGTCTATTAAGAGCTATGTTTGGCCAAGGAAGCCTTAGCCAATATCTGAAGTCGACCATGCTCCTTTCTCCTCTTTGATGCCTTCCTCAATTTTGCCTTTAAACTCCTGATTCGCACCTTGCAAATTTTGTTCCTCGCCATGTAATGAACAACCATGTGTCTCAACAAGTTTTTCTCCTTGTTGGCCTTTTCTAGCTTCCTCTCCAAGTGGATATTGGCTCTTTCAAGCCATGACTCCCTATCAGCATTAACCTCCTGCTCAAGTGAAGTGAACTCCACCTTCCTCCTTTGGGTAGCTTGGCGATTCTCCCGAATGTTTTGCAACTCTATGAGGCCTTCTGGGTGCATGTACCTCTATGGGAGAGTCACTGTGTGTCTCTTCTTCATGATCATATGACAGATCAGATGCCATCTCTTCTAGTGGATGAACTGTCTTGGAGCTACCTTGATGAGAAATAGGTGAGCTGTGATGTGTTGAACTGTCTTGATGGTGTGTTTTGAATTTTTCCACCAAGGGTAAGAGTGATACAACTATAGGGGGAAGAACAAATAGTGAGGGATTTAGGAACTGCTAGGATAGGGTTTAGTTAGGGAGATAGGGAATTAGGAAATGATTTAGGAATTTTTGGTATGGGGTTAGGGTTTGGGAGTTTGTATTTGGGTTTTAGGAAATGGGAATTGGTGCATGGGATTTAGTGAATTTAGGGGTGTGTTTTGGGAAATAGGGAAATCAAGAAAAAAAATGGAGCAAGGGAGTGGTGAGGTGTGAGGGGATAACTTGGTAGCAAAATAGTCAATAAAAAACCCTAGCATTGTTTGCTTTTGAGAGAGAGGTAGGGTTTGATTTTCATTTTTCAATACCATAAGCCAAACACCATAAAAAAAACACCAACATGGAATAAGAAACTACAATAGAAGCTTCGACCTACTTGTATCAAGACAAGTCCACGTGTTTTGGGTGATTTGATGAAGTTTTCGAGAAAATTGGGCTTGGCAGCTCTCTGTGCCGCACCTCAAGCCCAATGCACCGTGCCTTCTCTATGCACTGCGCCAGTGTATTTTTGCACTAAAAATCGGAGCCCAATGCGCCGCGCCACCACCCAGTGCATAGTGCTTTTTGAAGGAGACTTTTGGAGGCCTTCCCGGTGTCCCAATTGGGCACGGGATAGCTTGTTGGAAATATATTTGAGTCTAATTTCCAACGAAATTGTAATTTTTTAATTTCAATTTCATTTTCCTAGTCAAAAATCAAATCTCCTAATACTGGTCAAAATGTCCCAAATGAGGCTGCCTAAAGGAAGAGTGTTGTTACAGTCAACGTTTGAAGGTCTTACTCAACTCCAAATTGAGCTCATGATATCTCATTGGAAGTATATTTGTGTCTAGTTATTATTTGACTCATCAAAAAAGTGATTTGGCCAACCAAGCTAGGAGAAAACTTGATTTTCCCAAGGTCACTTCAGAGGTGCATCAACTCTCCCGAGGAAACTGTATTTTTGACATTTCTCTAAAACCATGACACCTTTGTAAAAAGTGAAGGAGGTTTTTATTTATTAGAATATGTTGGACAAAAACCTCTCTCATTTATCTCAAATTCATCTTTTATTTCTTAGAAACATCATTGGAGTAAAACCTATCCTGATGTGTGGAACAAGGGATTTGTCGAAATGAAGTGAAATGAAGGGGATAAGGGGCTTCTAAATTCTTGAGAAAATTTTGGGAAGTAGGGAGGGATGTTAGGAAGTAGGGGAAAGTTGAATTTCAGAGATCGAGTGAGGGGAAGAGGTCCAAAAGGGAAAAACATAGGCCTAGCCTAGAAAATTGCCAAGTTGTAGCAAGAAACTAGGGTTTGTGCGAAAATGAGGAATTTGGGGGATCTCAGTGATGGGAAGTGTTTAATAAGGTACATTAAGGATAGGGGAAGGTGTATGAACATTATAATACAAGTTTTACTGATGATTTTACCATCCAAGAGAAATTGCCTTCAAAACCCTAGGAGAGGGAAATGAACCTTACCTAGGTGCAATTGAAGCATGAACAAGGTGTAAAATGACTCATTAGAACCTGACATGATGATGAAAACCCTCTGAATGATGGTACGCTAAACTAAAGGGTGACATGGAACGACATTTGGACAACTTTGAAAGGAGTAAAAGCAAACCCTAGACCTAATACCTAGTGACTAAATTTTGCTTGAAGACTCACTGAAATGACAAAATTTGACCTTGACACCTTAAAATAACTTTGCAAGAGCATGTTTGATCACTGGAGGAAGGCTACAAAGACTGACACTAACATTGGCTCCAATGGGGATGGTAGCTCCTTGGAGGTGCCAAGAACTACAGATCTTTGGAAAGAAGAGAGTGCCTTCGTCCATTGGGCAATGGAGTCAAAAAATCAAGCTGAAATGCATGACTGAAAACTGATGAACTGATGACACAAACTAACTCTCACTCAACTAAAAACTGACTCGATACTTAAACATAATCGACAAACTAGAAAATAATGCTCAAAATAAAGCTTATTCATCAAAACCTACTCTAACAGTTTCATTCATCACCTGAACAAGTGAAATGAAACAACCAATGCAACCAAATAAGTATTCCGACTGCTATTTGAATTCTCTGCAAGTACTTACTTATGAACAACAAGAGAGAACTACTAAAAAGAAACTCCCATGAAAACTTATGAACAGATCTGTTGAATGATATGGATTCTCTATTCGCCTCCAAAAACACTGCATAAGGATCTTGAAATTCATGCACAATGGGACTTAACTCATCCAATGGATTACTTCTCTTCTCCTCATACCATGAATGCAAACTTTGTTTTGAGCTTTGTGACAAAGAAACTAGCTGCCGGATCAAGTTTTTATCAGTACACATTTCAAGATTACATATAGTCAATTGGGAAGGACTTTGACTGTAGACATCATCCAACACATCAGCTATTGGATCGTGAAAAACTTGAAAATACTAATGCAACCCATTTTCTATTGGTTCTGATGAGATTCCATGATTTCCTACAGGCTGCTCATTTGAAGATATACTATGCAATTTACCCTTCAAAAATTGAAATGATTCAAAACAAAATGGTATGGAATCATCTTGTATCATTTGATCATATGTGCCAGCTTCCAAGTCTTCATCTGCAACATGAAAATCAATGGCATTCGGGGGCTACAAATCTGGATATGAGAAGTCTTGAACAAGGTTTTCATTGCCCTCAAAAAGTTTCAGATCAAGACTTATTGATGATTGACTTTTGATTGCATGAATGTTGTCTCTGATGAACTGAAACGAAGCAAAACAAAAAGGCAAAGATCCTTCACTTACTTCAAAATTTGTTGCACTTTCCCCGTCACTGTCATAGCTAATATGCATTGGCTAATCACTCTATTCGAGTCGCTGAAAGTGAACTTCTTCCTCCCACAAAATAGCTGTTGATTTGTCTGCAAGATTAGCTTCTATTTGGAGAACATAAGCATCATCATACTAATCAAACTGAGGTAAATCATCAGTATAAAACACATCATCAAGCATACATGTCATATCAATAGATCTCTCTTCTCCAAGATGATCTATAAAACAATCATTATCAGATCTATGACAACTGGGATAAGAAAGAAATTTTTTTGGAGCAACAACTTGTTCTTCTTCAATCATCGAGCCATGGGCTTGAACATTGTACTCATTCCTTGTGGTGATCCTTTGCATCATCTCTTCCACTGCACTTGCCAAAATGTCAAGCTTTACCTATAAAGATGTCGATTCCTCTGGATCTATGTTTTTCATCTCTTCTTCCTTCAACTTTTCCCTTCGGATCAGCAAATGAACCTTTACATCTACTACAATGTTCTGCATCTCTTCAAGTGTTGCAAGATTCCTTTCTCTCAGCTGAAACTCCATTTTCAGATCAAAGGTACCCCAGTAGTGCAAGAGAGTGGATCCAAGAGGAGGTCTTACATTAACCAGCATTGAAAATAGACTTGGTTAAACATAGAAGAAAATTGTTGTACTGTCTCCCCTGGCAATATTTTTAGCTAGTTATACTCTTCTATAATCAAGAAAGGGTTTTGTCTTACCACCAACCTGTCGAGGAAAACTTTGACGAACTACTGGAAATCTGAGATGTTCGCATCAGGTAGGGTTTTGAACCAACTCTTGACTTTGCCTTGCAAAGAAAGAGAAAAAAACCTAATATTGACATCCTCTTCATCAAATTCAAAAAGGTCAAGAAAAGAGTCAAAATTCAGAACATGTCTCTCAGCAGTGACGTTGTTGCGTTCACCATCAAATATTGGTAGATATAGGTCATGATTTTTAGGGAAATCATGGGATATAGGAGGTAAAATCATAGGCTTGTATTGATCTGGAACTTTACAAGGTATAGGGGTATGTACAAAACATATAGAATCAGTCTTGGTCTCTTTGGGCTGATTAATTTGAAGGCGGTCATCACAAGATTCAGAAAAAGGGTCTTGATCAAGCTCAAAGGCATGCAAATATTTAGTATTTACAATCTTCAAAGGGAAGGAATCAAATGCAGGTCAAGGATCTTTTCTCAAATACAATATACTTTGCAAAGCCTTCTTGAAATTCTTGAGAAAAGAGAAGAAATAATTTATAGCAAAGAACAAAATGTCTGGGATGAAATACCAACTTGAATACCTGATATGTCCATGTTGTCCTTTCATGTTTTTACTGGTCGGGTTCATCCTCCAGTGGAGTCTTTGGATCTGATCTCGAAAATGACTTGGAATCCCCAGGTGAATGATTTCAGCCTTTCCAGTGTCTGATCATTGTCCACCATCAACAATCGGATCTGAACTTGATACATGTACTAGGGCAATTTGCAAGTCAGATGTTCAGTTTATAAGACTATACTGGAGATTGACTGAAGTAGCGTTTATCTACTTGCGATAATGAAAAACAAAATAATTTCGAAGGCTACCTGGCTAATCTTCAGAATCCGTCTGTAGTTTATAAAGCAAGAACACTAACACCTCTTAGGCCTCAATTTTGGATGTAGTTTCCAACGTTTCTCCTCATCATTCCCTTATTTATCATAATGAGTACAAGAGGGCTTGGATTCTCTTCTCTTAGTTGTTGCTTCCCTCTTCGGGTGGTCATCTTGCTCATGCCCCCCCCTGCTTTCAAGATGTACAACCTTCACATTAGCTTCATCAAGAGAATTACGTTAAAATAATATCAATGAATGACACAAAGAACTATGCAAAGATCCAATATATTTCAACAACGTTTCAAAAGTCTCTAGTGGAACATTCAATGCTAATGCTTGTTTTCTAAACTCTGTATTTATGAATAGTTTAACCTTTAATTTGTTTCAAATGTTTCCATTCCATCATGGCTTTCTGTATGTAGCCCAATGGGTGAAATTATCCTCTTATAGCAGAGACAAACTCAGACCAAGATGAAAGAAGTTTATGACTATTCTTACCACCTTTCTGCAGTTTTGCTTCCCACCATACCAGAGCAGTGCCACTCAATTGAAGGGATGCTAGCTGGGTCTTAGCTTCATCCTCTCTTATTTTTTGTATGCAAAAACACACTTCAACCTGTTTGATCTAGTTATCTAGCTTTTCTACATTAGAATCTCCACTAAACATAGGAAAATCAAACTTGAAATCCAACTTAAAAAAAGCTTTTTAGAAGCATTCCTATGATGCCTGTTAGAATGACAAGAAGAGGAAGAAGAAGATTTTTTCCTGGAGGATGGAGAGGGAGGAGTCTCTTCTCCTCCGCCCTCATGATTTACCGAGGCATGATCATCTAGTTCTTTCTTCTCAGGCTTGATTCTCTTCTCATATTCTACAAACAACTTGTCAACTATCTATGCCATGGTGAAGAATATATTGTGATAATTTATCCCTTCCTCCATTCATGCTTCCTCATCTGCCATGTTCCATCTTTGTGATTCACACCTCGCAATCAGATCAAATGATTTGAGTTTTCCTTCTCTTTTGAGCTTGTTCCTAGTTAGCATTCACTCATGCAACTCACATAAATAAGCCATGCTGTGATACCAGACTTGATACAAATCTTTTACTTCATGGGTGCATACAAAATTGCATTTAAAAGAGCATGTAATTAGGTAACATAAACACATGAAAAGAAGCAGAAATCAAAAGAAACATGAGACCAAAGGCACAAGACAATTTGATTACAAATTTCAACCAGTGTTGGTTATGTCTCTAGGGCCTACTCAAAGTGGGCAGACCTCTCTCATTAAATGGCAACAAAAATGAATTATAATCAAATTTGTAAATGACCCTTTTACCTCTATTTTACAACATGGATGAAAAATTCAAAGATCAGATGTAAAAACAAACATCTCCATTGTATTCGTGGCACGAAATCGTGTCAAACGACTATAAACTTGGCCTCTTTTGGACAACATCAAAATATGGACCCTCGAGAATCTCAAAGATTTTTTCCTCAAGATGGGTGCAAAATCTACTGCTCGAAAAAAAATTCTAAGCACACCACTACATTCCTTGTGAAATTTTGAGAAGAATGACTATAAACTCGGCACCATTGCACATCTGTCAAAAATAAACCTCCAAGGGAATCTAAATATTCCTCAAGCATCAAGGAATATTCTTAGAATATTATCTCTTGAAAAACATGCCATGCCTAGTTCCACCTTGGCCACTATGTCAAGGTTCTGCCTTGACCCTGGTGCTCAGTTCTGCCACCCTCTCTCCCGGTCGAATGACAAATTAGGTTTATGTAATGTTTTCTGGATGAAGTTTTCACAACTTGGGCCATTGGACTATTGGTTGGCGGTGTCTAAGTTAAGACGGTGGGTTCTGGGTGGTTGGGCATTCCAAAATTGACTCGACCAAAATTGGCAGTTTGTTTTGATGTTGGCATATTGTTTAGGATATGGCACATTTTGGTTAAAAAACATGTGGTGGTTTTATGTTTGATTGGATTGTTGGTACAACATTTTTCTGTAGCCTCCACGTCGGCTGGGTAGATCACTAGCCGACATTGGTTCAATCCCCATTGGCTTCATCATAGTTCATATATGGAGTTACGGTTAGGGTGGTGACTGTATGTCGATACTTTCCATATATATATATATATATATATATCTATATATATACAATGAGTGTTGGTAGGTTTGACCGCCCGCCAACCCTTTTATATAAATATTTTTAAATTTTTATATATATTAATATATATTGGACAAAAACCACTGATTGTAAACTAGGAGTCATTGTTGAATTTAAAGAGGTGACAAATTCACCTTTTTAGGCCACCATATTCTGTGCACCATCCCTTTGCCAAATTGTTGCTTCGTTACCGACTCACATTAGGACAAGTTTGCCTAAGACTTTGACTGCGAATATCTTGAGAATATGAAATCGGATTTGAGTGTCATTCATGACATTGGAATCAGTAAAATGAGCATTATGATCTGGTCCTAGTTTCAATTTAATTTGATGATTTTCATTTTTGAGCTATTTTGAGCCACTTTTAAATTCTGAGCATTTCTACAGGCACGTAGATCAAATATATTGTTCTTTTCTTTGATAATGACATTTCATTATAAACGTATTGGGATTCACCCCATAGCATCATAACATTATTCAACAACATATGCAACTATATAGAAAGAGATATAATCCTTAATGCAGTGGAACAAAAAGGAATAATAGAAGAAAATAATTCACACATCGAGACACGAGGATTGGTCGGAGACCATGGAAAAACCACACAAGGGGAAAAATATTTCAAATTATTCTTATTATTAGATTTTCATTGAATGTTTCAATAAAGAGAGATTACAATAATCCAATTCTTTGTCCACAATACTATCCAACAAAATCAACCAAACAATATCCTAAAGATGAACCAAATAATAATACTGATCAATATCATGCTTCAGAAGCCTGCAGTCAATTGTCATCATCTGCTGTCAACTATCATGATCTATAGTCAACTTTTAAAAACAGAACCGTAGTTTCTAACCACATGGAGAGAGTGTACATGTCTGTAGTTGAAACCCTCCAACCCTAGGGATAGGCTTGTGTGTGTGGTTGCAACTGAAAATATCTTATGGCAACCTTGCAACTTAGAACCAAAAACCATAATTGCATGTGTGAGCTTGGGACCCTGCAATTTCAGACTTGTGCGAGCCAAACCAAAGAAAGAAGAATGATTGATAATATCTAAATGAGGGTCACTTGAATTGTATTTATAGCCATCCAAGGGTGTCCAGTTTCTTCTTTTGGTTTGACCTATCCTTTTTTGCACATATAGGTTTCCAAATTAAAACTATATTTTTCCTTAACCAAATTAAATTCTTCCAAGGGTTAGGAATGGCCTTTATTGATGAGTGAGGTTGTCTAATGGAGGGAATTTTTCCCTGGGATTACAAATTAACACTCCCTTTCAGCTAGGGAGGAATTATCATCTGCAACATATGTCCTATTAGAAATATCTCATCATCGTCAAATATCATCACTATATATCTCTACTCATCTATGCTCATATGCTCATCTCCTGCTCATTCATTCTCATTTTCTCATATATGCTCATCTATTCTCATCTTCTCATTAATTTGAACACTCTTGAATCAAAATGAATAATAATTTTACATCAAAGGGGAGTCCAGACTACCACCTTCTATTCATCACAGAGCCACTACTACCACCCAAAATAATCTTCTAGTAGGGAGCCCAATGATACTACCCACGAAACATCAGAGAGCTTAACATTAGAGAGCCCTGCTTAACCCGAAACCACATCGGGGAGCTCATCTCATCCCAAAATCCAATGACAGTGAGGAAGGTCCTATGGGAGACTCTCACCTCATGCCTATGATAATGGGGAAGGTCCTATTCGACACTCTCACCCAAGCCATATAATAAGGGAGCATATGTCTTCCACCCTATGTCGAGCAATATGTGAGATACCACTTACCAAGAAAGGGTCAGAACCATCTCATTATGCAATGAATGGGCAAGATACCACTTGCTATATGAGGTAAGGATCACAACCATCATATTATCTAATGATCTTCCCAACAATGACACTTAATTCAAGTGGTAGAACACCTGTATCTTTAGCTTGAGCGGGATGCCACTTACCATAAATAGTAAGGATCACACCTAACTCAAGCAGGAAACACTCATTGGTTAGATGGGTTGGAAATACAAATGGAAACTAGGGTATACTATACTAGACCAATGATAGGGGCGATACCCTATTTTCTAGAGATTCCTCAACCATAGGAGCTATATGGCTTGATTCCTCACCCTGGGATCTCAAACAAGGGGAAAGATCTAGCGTAGTGTCCTCAATTAACCCTATTCTATGTATATCATAAACATATCAATGTGCTCATATCTAGTATAGGTTCAAGCAATTCATTGAAGATTTCAATCATACTTCTTTATGCACTTCTTTCGAGAAACAATCCTCTATTTTTATGTTCATTAGGAACATGAAATCAAATATAATGTTAGGATAAATACAAGTCATAAAACGATGCCTTATTCATATTTTCTCTTCCTCAACCCAATTTGTTCCAAGGCTTCCAAAGCATTTATTCCAACCCACAACCATAAAGATAATTAGCACCAATAAAAGGAACTATCATGTGGAAAAACCCACAATGCCATGATTATCTAGGAATTGGTAAGGTAAGGGTAAAACAACTACCAATAGAGTAAAATATTGATGCCAATGACAACACATAACTAGAAAATCACGCATATACCATGCATCCAGAAATCGGCAAGGAAATAATACATGCAACCTATTTCCTGCAAACAAATCCTACTGTAGATGTTGATCCAACTATTCCCTTACAATTTCCCAGTTTCCTTTTCCTTCTTTCTCGAAATCTGAGTGAATGCTAGAGTGCTCCAAGCATACTCCAAGAATTCTCTAAGTACGTAGGAATATGATAGAATGCGAGAATGGAAGAGAGCTAAACCCAAAACTATCAAAGGCTAGTAATTGATCCTCAGAATCCTTTTTATCATTGAGGCCTCTATTCTCTTCATTTTCCTATAATTTCCCTCTCATGCAAATTTGGGTGTCTTCACCTTCCTTTTATCCTATTTTCCTTTATTTCATAAATAAAATTCCAAGTATTTCCTCTTTGCCTTTGCTAATTCCTTTTCTAATTTCCATAGCAATAAATGAATCACAAGGGATACCCATCATTATGCTTTTCCTAACATTCAGCTTGGAATACATGTCCCATAACCTTGGTCTTATTCTATTTACATAGAAAATCAACCAGGGGTTCTTACAAACCCCTTCCCCCTAGGGGACATTGTCATTAGTGTTCTATGACACAAATGACCAGCAAACACTAAAAATAAAACATACTACCCATGGATATTTATAACATAGCTCGATGCAGTATTTATAATGAACAACTACTGCAACCATAACCAACATGACAAACATGACAATCATACCACTTATTGGAGCTTTATAATAAAACTCATTATATAATTTACAACAACATACATATAAATATACACATACCAAAAAATAATTTGCTTGAACCAAAAAATAATGATGGACATAAAGCATACATATGATCAACCATCTCCCATGTAGCTTCATCGGACCCAAAGTGCTTCGACTGCACTTTAACCTGCTCAATTGCTCTGTTCGTGAGCATTAGCTATTTCCACTGCAAAAAGCATTATGGTTATAGATGGAATTATCCCTCTGATTGCACCTACAATATAGACTAGTCAATCACATGATTTGTATCCTGGACATACCTCTTAAGCAATTAAACATCGAAAATTTCATGGACTATCATTGTCGGAGGCAATGCAAGTCTATAGGCCACTGGTCCAATCCATTCAAGGATCTCAAAAGGCTTGCAATGCCAAGGTGCCATATTGTCACATGAACCAATCCTCAAGGAGCTACTTTTGGGCTTGATGTGCAAATATACAAGCACCCCAACCTAAAACTCCTTAAATTCCCTATGTTGATCTGCATAACTCTTCTGTCTATCTGGTGTTTCCTTTAGATTCTTCTTGATAATATACATTTCCTGTTCCATCTCTACCAACATGTCCATCCAATCAATACCCTATTCACTGAATCACTCCACCAGATGGGATTATTACGCCTCCATCGATAAAGTGCCTCAAAGAAACTCATCTTCAAGGATTCCTGATACCCACTATTATATGCAAACTCTACTAGTGGAAGGTACTCCTCCCAAATCCTCTGTAGATGCATGATATACATTATTAATATGTCCTCAATAATATTATTGACCCTCTCCATCTATCCATCTATGTATGGATGATAAGTTCTACTGAAATTCAACTCTGTTCCCACACCTGTAAACAACTCCATCCAAAATTTAGAAGTGAACTTGGCATCTCTCTTGGATACAATCTTCTTAGGAACACCATAGAATCTCAGTATCTCCTTAAAGAAGACTTGAGCTACCTCACTAGATAAATTAGTAGACTTCACTGGAATGAAGTGAGTTACCATGGTCAACCTGTCAACCACAAACATGATGGAATGATGTTGTCTAGATGTCCTCAACAAACCTATGATGAAATCCATAAAAATTTCCTCCCATTTCCACTCTGGAATAAGAATCAGCTACAATAAACCACTTGGATGCTTTCACTATGCTTTTACCTGTTGACAATCCAAACACCTTGTGATGAATTCAACTACCTCTTTCATCAAATTTGGCCAGTAGTAAAACTTCTTCACAACAGTCAAAGTCTTACAATATCCCAGATGATCTAAATACAGGTTAACATGAAATTCCATCAAGATACGCTTCTTGAGCTCATTGTCTTTTGAAACATATATATTGTCCCTAAATATCACAAAACTATCTATTGTGATATGATAATTCACATTTTTATTACTTGTACACTGCTACTGTAACATGTGCTTACATCGTTGGTACCTATCATCCGGTTTCCTTGCCTGCAATATCTGCTCCTACAAATTTGTCCCATATGAACTCATAGCTCCAATGTGATTTACTTGCACCCTTATGCTAAAAGAATCTACAACCTTGTTCTCCTTACTCTTAATGTACCTAATCTCAAAGTCAAACTCACTGAGAGTAGCAAACCATCTAACTTTCCTGACATTTTGATTAGCTTGGTTAAACAAGTACCTCAGTCCACTATGATCATTCATCAAGATGAACCTCCTTCTAAGAATATAATGCCTCCACATCTTTAAGGCGTGAATGATAGCTTCCAACTCAAGGTCACGAGTCACATAGTTCTATTTGTGATCATTTTGTTTTCTTGAATCATAACATACCACTTGTCCTTCCTACCCCAGGAATCCACCAAGTCCCATCTTACAAACATTTGCATGTACCACAACCCCTTTATCTGGATCTATAATCTTCAAAACCAGAGAATTTTTGTTATGAAACCATCTCAAGAAAATATAGAAAATGTAGATCAACGCATTGGAAATCAGCCTCTTTAAGGGGTAACCTCCTTTGCATTACATAAGTTAACAATTCTTGGATGATACAAATGAAAAGACCTCCTTTCTATAGATAGGAGTCTAAGGGGTCATAACATAATCAGAGCCAACATGACAATAATAATGTAAGGGCACAATAATAACAATAGTGGGCTTCTATGGGGCACAATAGTAACAATATGGGCACTACATGGGTACATCAATATAATAAGTGGGTTGTACTAATAACAATAAGGGGTTACACTAGTAGTATAGGGGCCTAACATGTCCCTCTCCTTCAAAAAGCGTTGTCCTCAACGCTTGAGTAGTTCTTGATGCTTCTGTATAAAATTCTTGTCCTCCCATGTGGAATCTTCAGTGGGTAGGTTCTTCCACTTGATGAGATACTCTGAAATTGATCGATTTCGTAGCTGTCGGGTTCTTGTTTCTGTGACTGCTCAGGTTCCAATATGATTTTTCCTTCCTCTTCAATTTTTGGCAATATTGTTTGAATTGGGATCTTTTGCAAATTTTGAATAAGTGGCCATACTTCTTCGTCTTTCTTCCATTCATCCCTTGCTTCGTTTATCCAATCTGGTTGGATAATAGAAATAGCACAAAACAATGCTTCCACATCCTCACCCTTGAAGAGTCTTCCCATTCGGTATGGTCACCATTTTTTAAGTGCATGTAGTATTTCCAACATTTCCTTCTCATAAATAGCTTGCTTGATATGTAGCAGTAAAAATACCCAATCACCTACATCAAAACATTTTTCACTATGATGTTGTTCTACCTGTTGTTTCATTTGATTTTGCACCGAAGTGGCATTATCCTTTAAAAGTTGGAGAACTTGTTGTTGATGCTCGATGTGATCTTTCACTGCTTGAACCTTTTTCTTCTTGATATGTCCTTCTATCTCTAGAGTTTGAGGAGTGGTAATTTCTTCCAATCCTTTATAAGATATGGTCGGATTCATTTCTTGATGCTTGATGTGATCTTTCACTTCTTGAACATTTTTCTTCTTGATATGTCCTTCTATCTTGATAGTTTGAGGAGTGGTAATTTCGACCAATGAATTACAAGATATGGTTGGATTCATTTCTTCTTTCTCGATGTGATCCTTCAATTCTTCCACCTTTTTCTTCTTGATATGTCCTTCTATCTTGAGAGTTTGAGGAGTGGTAATTCTTGCCAATTCTTTACAAGATATGGTCTGATTCATTTCTTCTCTCTCTAGGGTGGGGTCCTGGCGTATATCTTCTTCTTTTGATGTTTCTTGATCCTTTCCTTCCTCCTCTTCATATTCTATGTAAAATAATTTCTTCTCAGCACACTTATGACCTTTAGTGCATTTGCTATCACAATTGCAACAAATCCCTTTTTCTCTTTTTTCTTCCAATTGTTATGGTGTAACCCTTGTAGGTTGTGGAAGGCTAGGAGAAACAACACTTTCATCTCTATAGTTTTGAGGGGTATGCTTCTTGGTTTCCATAATTTTTCTTTCCACTATGTCACAAAGCCCTTTTACTCTTTCCAATTTTTGTGGTGTTGCTCTAAAGAAGGTGTTGCTCTTTGTATCCTCATAATGTGCTATCATTTCCTCCGTGAAAATTGACCACGTAATAAGTTGTTTACAAGAACAAAGCCATTCATACCATAAAAATTGATCCGGTTCTAAATATGAAGATGTAATTCGTACCTTTTGTAACAGTGGTACACCATGTAGATCAAAATATCGCTCCATCTGAAGTATCCACTTTACCGGATCCTTGCCATCAAACTTCCTCATCTTGCTTTTTCTTGATTTTAGAAGCTCGATCTTGAAACGACTGTAACTCTGTACTTTTGGATATTTAAGTTCTGAATTTTCGACTTGTAGTAGCCCTTTGTGTCCTCTTTCCAATGCCACTAGTCTGATACAAATTGGATTCTCCAAGAAAGAGTTATGCACAATCTCCCAAGATAACCTGATTATAGACCTTTCCAGAAGAGCGAATTTTTATGAAGTGCCACGTGTCACTGTTTCGACCTTTGGCTCTAAAAAATATCTACAAGAAACTACAGTCCATCCTCTTTGTGTACCTTCTTACGAAATTTCAATCCGATCCCCAGAGAGAAAGTTATGATGATTTTCCCCAGGGCACCTGTTTGGAATCTAATTTAGGAGTCTTCAAAAATACCAACTTCCTCAGATCATATCTCCGCAAATATAGCGTGAAAAGCTCTAAAATTTGGACCCGCGGTTCAGCGTGATTTCTTCTCAAATGGGTTTTTTTTTGCAACTTCTGAAACATCACAAAAACAAATTTATAGCAAAAATTCCACGATGACCTGTTTGGAGTGGCGAAACCCTAGAATCCAAATCTCTGATACCAAATGTTATGAAACCAGCTCTTGGATTTGTATCATCCAAGAATTGTTCATTTATGTAATGTAAAGGAGGTTTCCCCCTTGAAGAGGCTGAATTCTAATGCATTGATCTATCTTTTCTATCTTTTCTTGAGCTGGTTTCATAACATTTGGTATCAGAGCCGACATAACAATAATAATGTAAGGGCACAATAATAACAATAGTAGGCTTCTATGGGGTACGATAGTAACAATATGGGCATTACATGGGTACATCAATATAATAAGTGTGTTGTACTAATAACAATAAGGGGTTACACTAGTAGTATAGGGGCCTAACAATTTTTAAGAAAATTCTTCAACTATTGAAAAATAGATGCATAATCCTAAGTCCATTAAAACTTCTTCCCTTTTCACTACAAACATATAATAGGATAAGCCATCTGTGAGAAGTTTCTAATGAACCTCCTATAATAACCCGCAAATCCCATGAATTATTTGACCTCGTCTACATTTCTAGGAGCTTCCCACTCCATGATAGCTCTGATCTTTTTCGGGTCCACTACTATACCTTCCTTGGAAAAAACATGTCCCAAGTAATGAACTTCTGTTTGAAATAAACCACACTTACTAATCTTGGAATGCAACTAATTCTCTCTAAAAAATATCAATACTATTGCTAGGGACTCTACATGATCTTTCTCATTCTTAGAATATATTAATATGTCATCAATGTATACTATCACAAACTTGTCCAGATAAGGATGCAACACACAATTCATCAAACACATGAAAGTAGTTGGAGCATTAGTAACACCAAAAGGAACTACTACAAAATCATAATGCCCATACCTAGTATGAAACATGGTTTTGTAAATGTACTCTTTTTTTATGCATACCTGATGATATAGTAATCTCATGTCAATATTCAAGAACATTGTTTCTCCCTTCCACTGATCAAACAAATTGTCAATATGTGGCAAAGGATACTTGTTCTTGATAGTCACTTGTTCAACTACCTGTAATCAATGCACAACCTAAGAGTACCATCATTCTTTTTCACAAACAACATTGGTGCACCCCAAGGTGACACACTTGGCCTAATGTATCCCTTATCAAGAATTTCCTTAAGTTGCAACTTCAATTCCACTAATTCCAGAGTCTCATCCTATAAGGTTCCTTTGATTCTGGTGCTACTCTCGGCATCAACTCAATAGAAAATTCCACTTCCCTATGAAGTGGTAATTCTAAAATATCTATTGGAAATACATCATAAAACTGTGGAAAAACAAGATACATCTTCACAACTTTATCATCCCCAACATCCTTCCCTTTTGCACTATAAATATGAATTGCAAACAATACACATCCTTTCTTGGTATTGCAATTTTACTGCATAGTTGTAACCATTCTCACTGACATAGTCTTTTTCTTACCCTGCAAAATTCTCCATTCTCCATCATCATCCAAGCACTCAATAGCCTTATCATAGAAATCTACCTTAGTCTTGTGAATGTACAACCATCCCATGCCCAAAAGAAAACATTATGAACCCAACGAAAGCATATTTACATTTTTTCATATAGACATATCATTCCACTCAAATACAAAAGATCTCACCCTATGATGAACTATTTTCTTGGTACCTATAGCCAACTACACCAACCAAGATTCTACATGCATTTCTTTATTCAAGAAACACTTATCCACCAGGTCAAGACTGATATAACTATATTTATATCTAGGGCCAATCAAAATAGAAACAAATTGATCACAAAGATTAAAATCCATCTCGATAATAGATGTCTAATGATCAACCTACCTAGTATCAAATGCTCCATAAATTTGAGGAATACTTTTTCGAACATCCCTAATTGTTTGTGCCTCTTGAGTACTATAAATATTATGCCTACCACCCTCATGTTGTGGAAAATATCTCCTACAATGATCCTTGCCACAAGTCCAACACTACAAAGGCTTAGTATCATCACGCTTTTTCTGCTCCTAAAACTGAAATCCCTATCCTCTATCAACTTCATTTAACTTTTTGTACGATGTTGCATTCTCCTTTTTACCTACATCCTTAGGTATTCATTTCTTCTTATATCACTTTCCTTTAGTTTTGTCATTACCTTTCCAACCCTACTTAGGTTTTAAACTACACTTAGACTGCTCATAGCAATGCTTCAACTTCCCAATTACCTCCTCCAATGTCCAAGGCTCAACATACTCAATCTGATCCTTAGATTCTAATGGAAATCCACTAATGAATATTTGAACCTTTGTCTTCTCATCCTTAAGATATGGTACATACCTTAACAGCTCCAAGAACTTAGTCATATACTCTTCATGTATCATAGATCCCATATTCAACTCATAGAAATACTCATCCTTACCATCATAGTATATTATTGATAAGTACCTATTTTTGAAGAGTCTCTTACTCTCATGCCAGTTCAATTCCTCTATCCTAATGCTTCTAACACACTTCACATATTCCCCTCAGATGTTTGATTTTCCTTTAAGACTAAAAATGGCTATCCTAGATTTCATATTATTTGTATAATCATACATCCAAATAACTTCTTCATCCTAGGAAACAATGCTTCAACATGTTTTGATTTCTTCAGCTCTCCATCAATGTAAGAGGATTGGCTTTCTTGAAGTCATCTAGAAAGTATTACTTCTTATTCCTCCTATAAGTATGATAATGATGATAAGCATGATGCATCTTTGATCCAGAACTAGAATAGAACCCATAAGCACTACCTCTGCTATCAGATGTATCCATCCATATACCACCTCTAAGTGTGTCATCCTTGTCCAACCTGTGTCCTCCATGAGACCTACTACCATATGCACTATTAGTACTTTCCTCCTATCGACGACTGATTAGTGTCTATCCCTATCTTTGGAAATCCAAGAAGCTCTGAAGGATCACTTCATTGACCTATGATTTCTTTTCTTGTGCCCTAGAAAGTCTTTCATGTGACTGAATTATCTTGTCATTATCCACCTTACAACTTCTAATTTCTGCCTTTAAAATTCTCAAGGTATCTGCTATACCAAAAGAGTACAGATCTCTTTTTTGTTTATCTAATCTATAAGGAGAGTCACATGAACTGTAGTCCACCATTCTTCCTTTTCATATTTGATCTTCTACTTCCTGCAAACATACCATGTCAAATAACCAAATATAAACATAATCAACATACCTCAGTGAATTTCATGGGAGGTTATATTGCTTGCACAAACCAATCCAAATTGACACAATATATATATATATATATATATATATATATATATATCTATATATATATATATATATATATATATATATATATATATATATATATATAGATATAGATATAGATATATATATATAGATATAGATATAGATATATATATATATATAGTGTTATGAAACCAGCTCAAGAAAAGATAGAAAAGATAGATCAACGCCTTAGAATTCAGCCTCTTCGAGGGGGCAACCTCCTTTACATTACATAAATGAACAATTCTTGGATGATACAAATGACAAAACCTCCTTTCTATATATAGGAGTCTAAGGAGTCACAATATAATCCAGCCGACCTAACAATAATAATATAAAGCCACAAAAATAACAATAGAGGGATTCTATGGGGCACAGAAATAACAATATGGGGGTAATAGGGGCACAACAATATAAATAAGGGGTATAACTACAATAGTAATGGGGTAATCACTAGTATTATAGGGACCCAACATGCCCCTCTCCTTCAAAAAAGTGTTGTCCTCAACGCTTGAGTAGTTCTGGATACTTCTGCATAAAATTCTCATCCTCCCATGTGGAATCTTCAGCGGATAAGTTCTTCCACTTGATAAGATACTCTGAAATTGATCGATTTCGTAGCTGTCGAGTTCTTGTTTCTGTGACTGCTTCCGGTTCCAATATAATTTTTCCTTCCTCGTCAAGTTCTGGCAATATTGTTTGAACTGGGAGCTTGTCGCCTATAACCTTCTTTAAACATGAAACATGGAAAACTGGGTGCAATCGAGAAGCTGCAGGAAGCTCCAATTTGTATGCCATAGTACCAATCTTTTGCAACACCTTGTACGGACCATAATACTTTGGTGATAATTTATTATCCTTCTTAGCTTGCTTTAGGGACATTTGCTTATATGGTTGTAGCCGTAGGAATACCCAATCACCTACATCAAAACTTCTTTCACTGCGATGTTGATCTGCCTGTTGTTTCATTCTATTTTGTGCCAACACGAGGTTATCCTTTAAGAGTTGGAGGACTTGTTGTTGATGTTCGATGTGATGTTCCACTGCCTGAACCTTAGAATTTTCTCTTAAATATGATGTGATGGATGGTGGTTGATACCCATAAAGTGCCATAAATGGGGTCATTTTTGTTGCTGTATGGAAGGAAGTGTTATACCACCATTCAGCCAGAGGCAACCATTTGACCCATTGTGTCTGTTTATCAGATACAAAGCAACGAAGATATCCTTCCAAACATTTGTTTACTATCTCAGTTTTCCCATCAGATTGAGGATGATAAGATGAGCTATGAGCTAACTGAGTACCAAGACAAGAAAATAATTCTGTCCAAAAATTTCCAGTGAAAATGGGATCTCTGTCACTTACAATAATCTTTGGGTTTCCATGTAGCTTTTGAACTGTTTCCATAAATGCAGTAGAAACTGTACTGGCTTTAAATGGATGTGATAATGCACAAAAGTGTGCATACTTGGTAAGTCTGTCAACTACCACCATGATGACACTCTTTCCCTCAGACTTGGGTAAACCTGTGATAAAATCCATTGAAACCTCCTCCCAACGTTGGCTTGGAATGGATAAAGGTTGTAATAGACCCGGTGTCTTAATTGTTTCAACTTTATTTTGTTGGCAAACCAAACATTCCGCCACAAACTTTTGAATATCTGATTTAAGGCCATCCCAAAAAAATTCCTTCTTAACCCTGTGGTAAGTTTTTAAAAATCCTGAGTGCCCTCCTAAGGGAGAAGTGTGCAATTCCATAAGAATCTTTTGTTTTAGCTGGGAATTCTTACAGAGGTATAAGCGATCTTTGTACCATAACGAATCATTTTTCCAGCTAAATGTATCAGAAGTACTGGAATCTTGTTGTAGCTTTCGAATAAGTGCCCACACTTCTTCGTCATTCTTCCATTCCTCCCTTGCTTCGTTTATCCAATCTGGTTGGATAATAGAAATGGCACACAACAATGCTTCCACATCCTCATCCTTTCTTGAGAGTGCATCTGCCACCACATTTTGCTTCCCTTTTTTGTAGATGATTTCAAAGTCATAACCCAACATCTTTGTGACCCACTTTTGTTGCTCTTCAGAGGATAATCTTTGTTCTAAAAAGTATTTAAGGCTATCATGATCCGTTTTTACCTTGAAGTGTCTTCCCATTAGGTAGGGTCGCCATTTCTTAAGTGCATGGAGTATTGCCAACATTTCCTTCTCATAAATAGCTTTGCTTAAAAACTTTCCCTTGATTGGACGACTTTCAAAAGCAATGGGTCTTTCATCTTGCATTAGAACAACACCAATTCCATTTCCTGAAGCATCACATTCCACAATAAAGGTTTTTGTGAAGTCCGGTGTAGCTAAGACCGGTGCTTGGCACATTGCCTCTTTAAGATGTTCAAAGGCCTTTGTTGCTTCCGGAGTCCATGAAAATGAATCTTTCTTCAATAATGTTGTTAGAGGTGCTGCTATTCTCCCATAATTCTTAACAAACTTGCGATAATACCCTGTCAACCCAAGAAATCCTCGCAGATGCTTTATGGATGTGGGGATTTTCCATTCCTTAATGGCTTTAATTTTGCTAGGGTCTACCTTAACTCCTTCATGAGATACAATATGACCCAAATATTCCACCTCCTGGACTCCAAAGAAACATTTGGATCTTTTTGCATATAATTGTTTCTCCTCCAATAGTTGTAGCACCTTGTCAACATGTTCAACATGATCCTTCCAAGACTTGCTGTAGATTAGTATATCATCAAAAAATACTAACACAAATTTTCTAAGGAATGGTTTGAAAATTGAATTCATCAAACCTTGAAATGTTGAAGGTGCATTGGTAAGGCCAAAAGGCATGACCAAAAATTCATAATGACCCTCATGAGTTCTAAATGCCGTTTTCGGAATGTCTTCAATCTTCATTCTGATTTGATGATATCCCGAACGAAGATCCAACTTGGTGAAGTAAATTGATCCATGCAATTCATCCAGTAATTCATCAATGACAGGAATGGGAACTTATCTTTAATAGTGAGCTTGTTGAGCTCCCTATAATCTGGACACATGCGCCATGATCCATCCTTCTTGTGCACCAATACTACTGGAGCTGAGAAAGAACTTTGACTCGGTTGAATTATACCAGCCTCTAGCATTTCTGCAACCATACGTTCAATTTCACTTTTTTGGACATAGGGATATCTGTACGGCCTGATGTTTGGAGGAACACTTCCTGGAATCAGATGAATAGCATGATCATGATCACGCATAGGTGGGAGACCTTTGGGAGTCTCAAATACCTTGGAATGATTGTCCAGGACTTTTTGGAGATCTGGAGAAATAGATGATTCCAATGTGGAAACATCTAGCGAACATAATTGTGCAATTACACCTCTTTGCTCCTTTTTTAGAAGCTTTGTCATGCCATTAGAGCTGATTATCTTTCCTGGTTTCCCTGCAATACCCCTTAATTCAACTTCCTTTCCTTCCACAGAAAATTTCATGAAAAGTTCTTGAAAATTAAAAGCTATTGTACCCAAGGATTGTAGCCATTGGACTCCTAGTACAACATCAGCACCTCCCATTGGAATGGAAAGCATTGGGCTAGTCAATACATATTCTCCCATGGATAGCTTGATATTATGGCACTTTCCAGAACAATTTATTGTTCCTCCATTTGCAATCATCACTTGACACTCTGGTGCTGGATATAGGAAGCAATTCAATTCTTTTGCTACCCTACAATGAATAAAATTGTGGGTGCTTCCTGAATCAATCAACACTATTACCTTTTTCTTCTTGATTTGTCCTTCTATCTTGATGGTTTGAGGAGTGGTAATTCCCGCCAATGCATTACAAGATATGGTCGGATTTATTTGTTCTTCATCTAGGCTTTGTTCCTGGAATATATCCTCTTCTTTTGACCTTTCTTGCTCCTTTTCTTCTTCCTCTTCACAATCTATGTAGAATAATTTCTTCTCAGCACACTTATGACCTTTTGTGTATTTGCTATCACAATTGTAACAAAGCCCTTTTGCTCTTTTTTCTTCCAATTGTTGTGGTGTCAACCTTGTAGGTTGTGGAAGACTATGGGCAACAACACTTCCGTCTTTATAGTTGTGAATGGTATGCTTCCTAGTTGCCATAATTTTGCTTTCCATTTTTCTTGCTAACCTGAATGCCTTCTCTAATGAATCAGGTTCCCAAAGGCGCACATCATGTTGGATATTATCCTTTAAAGACCCTATGAACACATCAATCCTATGCTCCTCTGGAATATCTTTTACCCTTATGTTCAATTTTTGGAACTCCTCAATGTGCTCCATTATTGAACCCTTTTGTTTGAGACTTATCAATTGGCTAAAAAAAGTGTTGCTTTTTGTATCCTCATAATGTGCTATCAATTCTTCCGTAAAAATTGCCCAAGTGATAAATTGTTTACGAGAACAAAGCCATTGATACCATACAAACTGATTTGGTTCCAAATATAAAGTTGCCATACGTACCTTTTGTGTGTTTTGCACATTATTGAGATCGAAGAATTGCTCCATCTGTAATATCCATGTGGCGGGATCCTTGCCATCAAACTTCCTCATATCGATTTTTGGAATGTGGTGATTCTTCGATCCAACATTAGCGTCTATGGAATCATGATTAACATTTCTTTTGTTCTCATCATGAGTTTCCTTTACTACCTTTTCACCATTAGTAAGTATTTCTTGTAGAAAATTAGTCAAATCTGTCTTCAAATCTGCCATGCCTGTCTTCAAATTTGTGTTCAAATTGTCCATCTTAGCTTCCATGCCATTCATCTTAGCTTCCACGCCATTTATCTTAGCATCTGTTAACTTTTGTGAGCGTGACATTTGTTGCACTTGTTCTTGTAATTTTGATATATCATGTAGCATTTCTTCCTCTTCTTCATGAGTCATGCTAGAGCTTTCAGGTTCCTTACTAGGTGTTTGCATTTTCTTTCCTCGGGGCATCAGTTACCGATAATAATGCTCTACTATGCCCTTTGAATTCCTTCAAAATAAATTTTCAAACCAAGCTTAAGAAAAAATTTAAAAAATCTACACACCTTTTTTCACTTTGTAGGAGCTCGATATTGCCTCTGATGTATCTCTGTACTTTCCAGTCATCTAGTTTTGAAATTGTGACCTGTAGTAGCTCTCTGTGTCCTCTTTCCAATGCCACAAGTCTGACCCAAATTGGATTCTCCAAGGAAGAGTTATGCGAAATCTCCCACAGTGACTTGATTATAGACTAGTTCAGTAGAGCTAACTTGTACGACGTGCCGCGAGTCACTGTTTTGACCTTTGGATCTAAAAAACACCCACAAGAAATGAAAGTCCACCCTCTTTCTGTACCTTTTTACGAAATTTCAATCTGATCCTCAGAGAGAAAGTTACGACGATTTTCCCCAGGTCACCTGTTTTGAATGTAATTCAGGAGTCTGCAAAAAGACCAACTTTCTCAGATCATATCTATGAAAATATCGCGTGAAAAGCTCTGAAATTTGGACCCAAGGTTCAACGTCAATTCTTCTCAAATGGGATTTTTTTTCGACTTCTGAAACATCATAGAAAAAACGTTATAGCGAAAATTCCACGATGACCTGTTTGGAGCAGCGAAACCCTAGAATCCCAAGCTCTGATACCAAATGCTATGAAACCAGCTCAAGAAAAGATAGAAAAGATAGATCAACGCCTTAGAATTCGGCCTCTTTGAGGGGGCAACCTCCTTTACATTACATAAATGAACAATTCTTGGATGATACAAATGACAAAACCTCCTTTCTATATATAGGAGTCTAAGGAGTCACAATATAATCCAGCCGACCTAACAATAATAATATAAACCCACAAAAATAACAATAGAGGGATTCTATGTGGCATAGAAATAATAATATGGGGTAATATGGGCACAACAATATAAATAAGGGGTATAACTATAATAGTAATGGGGTAATCACTAGTATTATAGGGACCCAACATATAGATAACATCAACATATCGATCCCCATAACATACCAACATCACCAACCTCAACATGATGACACCATATGCAACAGTAACCATCGCGAGAAATAAACAACATGAATGCATGACAAACACATAGATAATCAGACAGGCATACATAACAATCACACCTAGCCCATCCAGTTCAAGTGTTTGAGCCTAGCTTCGATACCACCCTGTGACATCCTGTCCCATATTTACCCATATTCACAAGCTGTCCAAGGTAAACAAGAGGTGAGTGTCACTATGACTTTACCTGACCTCCTAATTGTAGTTAAGGAAGTGGGGCCTACAAATTAACCACAAATTGACATCCTACAGGGACTATAGATCACCCAAGAGCAGAAGAAACACCTTATGTGGTCAATCCCTAAGCTAGAACCTTGTTTCACTGACCTAAACCTATAACTACACCCTTGACACTACATGCATGTAGTTATGAGCCTCCAACCACATTCACAAGCCTTACTCCATGCAATTATGACCCCATATCTCTAGTTTTGTGTCTGCAATTGCGAGATGTAAACCACTTTTCTAGGCTAGTCTCTAGACCACAGTCCAAATTTTCTTGTAGCTTTTTAGAACCATATTTCTCATAAAAACAATGATAGTAATTCAAAATTGAAGGTAGAACTTGATATAGACTTCCTAGAACGCACTAGACTTTTCATTGAACACATGGCAAACATATTAGCTACAGGTCATGAATGCATCTCCAATCATACGAATTTGAGATTCATTTGAGAATCACTAAGAAGGCTCTATGCCCTCTCCACATTGCTGCAACAAACTTATTAGTCCATATAATCATTAAATATTAGATAGCTAAACAAATCTTGACATGATCCATAGATAACATACATCATGCAACCAACAAATATCCAACATAGAAACCATGGAAACTCAACCATAAAATCACCAACATAATCACTACAAGTATACATGAATCACAATAGAAAAATAGCTCTTATTAATATATGAAAATAACAACCAGGTTAGAGAATTCCACATAACACCCAACCATATATTGGGTTGAACCAAATCTCTCTTTCATCCAATCACCCTCATGCCATATTCCAAGCATGAATGTGGGATCACATGGAATAAACCAAAAAACAACCATCCAAGGCTCCCAAAGGCCAAACCACCTCAACCCTCAACCATAGTGATTCCACCTCTACAGTCTAGAAATCACTAAATTCAACTAGATTGGTTAATACCTAAGTTGTATAGGGCTCCAAGAACTAGTGACTCAATCCACAATTTTATAGAGCTCGAGAGGATTTGTTGAACTCGGCTCTAGGGACTAGTAACTCAACTCACTAAGGGTTCCAGAGTGTTTGTCCCGACCTATGCTACCAGACTAGTAACTCAACCTAATTTGTTCAAGGGCCTCTAGAGCATTTGTTCCAATCCAAAACCATAAGGAACTTGATAACCATTCAGAAAAACTAGCAATTGGAAAAGCACACAACACCATGGCTATCTAGGAGATGGCAAGGCAAGGCTAAAACCATTATCAATCTAGGAAAATTTCCATGCCATTGACAATGCATATCCATAAAATCACATGCATATACCATGCATCTAGAAATGAACAAGGAAATCACACATGAAACTTGTTACTTGAAAAGGGCTTTGTTTGTAGTTTCTAATCCAACTGTTCCCTTACGCTTTCCTGCTTCCTTTGCCTTCTTTCTCTAAATCTAAGTGAATAATAGAGTGCTCCAAGCATGCTCCAAGAATACTCTAAGTGTGCAAGAGTATGAGAGAATGAGAGAATGGAAGAGAGCTCAACCCAAAACTATCAAAGGCTAGCATATGATCCTCATAAGCCTCTTTATCATTTAGACCCCTATTTTCTTCATTTCCCTATCATGAAAATATGTGTCTCTTCACCTTCATTTTCTCCTATTTTCCTTTATTTCATAAATAAAATGTCAAGTATTTCCTCTTTTCCTTTAACAATGCCTTTGCAAATTTCCATAGCCATAAATTAATCACTAGTGATACCCAACACTATGTTTTTCCCAACATTAAACTTGGAATATGTGTCCAATGACCTTGGTCTTATTTTATTTACATATAAAATCAAACTGTGGTTGTTACATTCTCACTTAACATATAACTTTACTATAACACCCACATTTTTCTTGTGTCTCTCAATATGTATCCTAAAAACTAAGTTACTCTCATGGTTCCAATCCTCTTTTCAAATAATAACCCCTCCTCTCTTACATGTAGCTATTAAAGTTCTCTTTTTTTCTCTAATCAGTTATGACCACTCATTTTTTTCCACTCCCTTGTCTTGGATGCCATATTTTAGTTGTCTATTGGTCATGGGAATGTTTTTATACCACCTTCCCCTTCCACTTCTATTTGGTCGACCTGGTCTATCATACTTATCAATGTATCCCATCCATTTCTTTATTTCTTGTGTCCTTTTTTGCTTAAGCTTGCTTTCAAACAATGCATGCTCTTGTCCTCCATTTGTTTAACGAAATTAATTATCATAGTCATACCATTAAGGCCCACCTACAAGCCCCCCATGTCTTTCATAAAACAACTCAACTTCCTTCTAATATCAATCAACCTCCTTCCTCAAGCCATGGAATCCATGTACCAACACTTAGGCCTTTTGTTGCATTAAATTTTCATGGTTACAAGATTTACAATTGGGATGGTATTAACAAAGGACTATCACAAATCCCTCTCCCTTGGAGGAATAACTTCATTGGTGTTCTATAACCAAACACAAAAAAAACATGGTTTAAAAGTAAGTACATCTGGTTTGGATATTTACATACACAACGATACAATATTTACAAAATTTATTTGCAATTGCTTCAACCAACAAACAAAAAAAGGATATTATATATGCACGTGATCAACCATTTCCCATTTGGCTTCCTTGGGCTCAAACTACCTTCATTTCACTTTGACCTGCTCTATTGCTTGATTTTGGAGCATGATCTTCCTACATTCTAGGATGCCCAGATTTTCTGGCTAGAACTCTCCATCTGGCTCTACCATAATATAGACTAATCAATTACATTATTAGAATCTTTCATATACCTTTTAAAAAATGAAATGTCGAAAATATCATGAACTTTTACTGATGGTGGCAAGGCCAGCCTATAGGCCACTAGCCCTATCCTTTCAAGTAGTTCAAACGACCTACAAAACCGTGGTGCTAGCTTGGCACATGAACCAAATTTTAAGGACATTTCCTTGGGTCTAACATTCAAATGCACATGCTCCACAAGCTTTAACTCTTTAGCAACACTCTATGCTAGTCTCGATAACTCTTCTGGCTATCACATGCCATCTTCAAATTTTGTTTAACAGTCATCATTTCTTGTTCCATTTCCTTTAAAATATCAGGCCTAATGATGACCCTATTTTCTGGATCACTTCAGCTGATAGGAGTATTCCAACTCCTCCTATAAAGTGCTTCAAGTGAGCTCATTTTCAGAGACATTTTATACCCATTATTGTATGCAAATTCAAAAAGAGGAAGATATTCATCCCACATTCTTGGTTGGTGCATTACATACATTATTAACATGTCCTCTAGGATTCTATTTGTCCTTTTGTTTTTCCCATTAGTTTGTGGATGGTAAGTTGTGCTAAAATCCAACTCTGTTCCCAAGGCTACAAATAGTTCCTTCCAAAACTTTAAGTAAAATTAATGAGATGATTTTCGTGGGAACTCCATGCAATCTTGTGATCTCCTTTACCTAAACTCGAGCCACATCACCCACTAAATTGGTTGATTTCACAACGACAAAATGAGCAACTTTGCTTAATTTTTTAACAACTACCATGATTGCATCATTTTGTTTGGATGTCTTTGGTATCCTAGTAACAAAGTCCATGGAAATCTATTTCCACTTTTTTGTGGAATGGTAATGGGTTACAATAAACAGTTTGGTTCTCAAGTTTCACTTGTTGGCACTGTATGCACTTCTAAATGAAATCATCGGCCTCCATTTTCAATTTTTCCCAATAGTAAGACTTCCTAATGGAAGTTATAGTATTTTGGTATCCTGGGTGGCCAGAATATTGTCTTGTATGAAACTATTTTAATAAAAAAATCTTTAAATTCCTATCATTTGGCACATAGTTTATGTTATTCAATTGAATCATCCCATCTTCTAAGATGCAATATTCCTTGTCATTTTTTCCCTTGGACTCTCACTATAGATTATCATTTATCTGTTGATACTTTTCATCCTGTTGCCCTGCATTCTTAATTTTATCTTCAATATTAGTTCTGTAAGAAATAATGGCTACTACATGGCATATTTTCACTCTCTTGTTGAGTTCATCGACAACCTGATTTCCATTTCCTTTGACATATTTAATTTCAAAATAAAACTTACCAAGTGTGGCTAGCCACAAAGTTTTCCTGCCATTTAATTTAGGATGATCAAATAAGTACTTCATCCCTCCATGATTATTCATGAAAATAAATGTCCCAAGAAGATAATTCCTCCTCATTTTTAATGCGTGGATGATGGAAGACAACTCCTAGTCATGAGTTACATATTTTTTTCTCATGTTCATTTAAATTTTGTGATTCATAATAAACCACATGGCCTTCCTACATTAAGACTCCACAAGGCCGCTCTTTGGAGGCATTTGTGCACACCACAAAATCCGTATCTGAATATGTTATTCATAGTATTCGTGCATTGGTGAGAAATTTCTTCAAATGATCAAAGATTGCAACACACTTAGATGTCCATTCAAACCTATTTCCTTTCTTTTGCAGTGTTATGATTGGATAGCCAATCTTAGGGATTTTTTTTAATGAATCCCCTATAGTAGCCTTCTAGTCCCATAAAGGACCTAATTCCAACCACATTATTTGGTGTTAGCAACTACATGATAGCCTTGATCTTCCTCGGAACAATAGATACTCCTTTTGAAACAATGTGCCCCAAGTAATGAAGTTACATTTATGAAGCTTTGCAATAATATTGTGTTCTCTTAACAATTGTAGTACTACAACGAAATTCTCTTCATTCTCCTCCTTTGTCTTTGAAGAGACAAATATATCACAAAAAAAACCTTAACAAATTTATCTAGGTAAAGGTGCAACACATTGTTCATAAGACATAAACATTGCAGGTGCATTAGTAAGCCCAAATTGAACTACCATGAACTCATAATTCCCATACCTCATTCGAAAAGTGGTTTTATAAATGTCATCATCCTTGATGTGCACCTAATGTTATCCATATCTAAAACTGACCTTCAAAAAGACTCTTACTTCTATTAATTAATCAAATATATCTTTAATCCGTGGCAAAGGAGAATTGTTTTTAATGGCTATTTTGTTTAATTTCATGTAATTCATCCACAACCTGAGTCAACCATCTTTCCTCTTAGCATAAAAGGCTCATTCTCCCCATGAATACAAACTCAACCTTATGTATTAAAGGATCGTGGGTCAAACCCGTGAAAACTATTGGTCGTGCTACATTTTGTGCATTTAAGAAATGACGCCTTTGTACTTTGCATGCCGGTCATTAAATTGTGGTTGAACTCTACCTCTGCACTCAAAATCATGAATTGTGCTAGATTGAAATGTTTATGGAATATTCCTTGCTCATTGTTAGTGGCCGTAGTCTAAAAATTATGCCCTTTTCCCAAGAAAGTTATGGAAATTTTGGAAATTCCGGTCATATATTTAAAAAATTCGGCAGGAATTTTTGTAAATCCAAGTAAAAATTGCCAAAATTCATAATTTTAGGTGTTTTAGATGTTTTTGATGGCGTTGAATCCATTTCCACCATCAAAAACATGATTCAAACACCTCATCTATAAGATTTTTTGAATTTTTTTTACTTGGATTTTGGCCACTTTTAACCATCTGGGCAATTCCTCTGCCTCAATAAATGACTCCTTGTTAGTGTATACGCTGCATACCTACCTAGGTCGAATGGTGTGTAACTACTACAAACTGTGACATGAGGGTTGAGTCTTTTTGTGTGTGGTGAAATTACTTAAGGCTATGGCCATATGATATTTTTAATGGTGAAAAGTGATGCATATGAAAGGTTACCGTGCATGTGGTGTGTGTTTTTTATATAAAGTATATATGAAGTGAAGTTTGTTTTATATATGCGTTGAGTTTTTCAATAAGAGGCCTTATGATTATATTATGAGCAGTTGGCATATGAATATTTGGTACATATGAAATATGAAACTGGGTTATATGGTATAATGATTATATACTATACATAATTTTTTTATCTTAAAACCATACGTTGAGTTCTCCCATTATGAATCACATATGGATGTGGTAAATATATTATGGAGATGTTTAATATATGGTGTGATTATCTTAAAACCATACGTTAAGGATGTGGTAAATATATTATGGAGATGTTTAATATATGGTGTGAGTAGCAGTGAGAGTTGGATCATATGTTTTTCACATTTGAGTTATGTTTTTTTTTTAGGTACATAATGCATTTCTTAATATCTATTGTGGGTGTAGTTCTGTTTGGAAAAGAGAACTATTTTGAATGGTCTCAGAAGATAAAGCACACTCTCACTTTCAATGAGTTATGGAAAAGGGTTTGTGAAGGAGGAGGAGACAATGCACCTGAAAAGCCCATTTCAGATAAGGTGTTTTCCATTTGGGAAAACAAGAACAACAAGGGCTATTCCTTGATTGAAACTTTAGTAAATGAAGAGGTGAGTTGTCATATTTCTCCATTTTCAAATGCCTTTGAATCTTTAAGAAATTGAAGGAATTGTATGACTCACACTTTGAATATGAAGTTGTTGAATTGATGATTAAGTCGTTCAGTCTTGAATTTAAAAATGATGACCCTCTTGCTTTAGCATCAAAAGTAAGATCCATTATGCATGATATAAAAGCCATTGGTGTTGAGATAGATATTTCTCTCATAGCTTATGTCAAGGCACTATATTATGATTACATTATGATGGGGATAGAAGAATAAAGGATTTTGAAGCCGCATGGTACCTCTGCTCGTGCACAAAACTTTTCATATAATTCTCACTATGATGAAGGTACATTTCTATCAAGTCTTTTATGGCATGCTATATTTGGACACTTGAACTATGACAACCTTTGTTTGTTGAGGAAAACTGGTGTTACTGACTTTCCTACAATTCCTAAGAAACTTAACCAATGTGATGCTTGTATTCTAGGAAAGCACAACAAACAATCTTTTCATGATTCTCACTCTAGAGCACATAGAAAACTTAAACTCATTAATTCAGATTAAATATGGCCTAATGAATGTTCCTTATGTAAATGGTAATAAACATATGATAACATTTATTGATGGCTACACTAGAATGTGTTGGGTTTATTTATTGAAGAACAAATTTGATGCTTTTGAAACATTCAAGAACTTTCATGCATCGAATGAAAATGATGCACAATCTCATATTAGTTCTATTTTCACTGATAATGGAAATGAATACACTTCAAAAGAATTTGAAAGCTATCTTCCCCAACATGGGATTAAACATCAAACAACTGTGCCTTATAATTCCCAACATAACATAGTAACTGAAAGAATGAATAGGACAATCTTAAGTATGGTACATTCCATGATGTTTTTCAAGAATTTTAAACTGGTGTTTTGGACTCATGCAGTTCTTTACGCTGTGTATATAAAGAATAGGTGTCCCTCTAATGCTATCAAACACAAGTCTCCCTTTGAAATGTGGTATGGCCATATTCCTTCGATGAGGCATCTCATGGTTTTTGGTTCCACCTATTACGCTTTGATATATAAGGAATAGAGAAATAAAATAGGTGCAAGGAGTCACAAGTGTATCTTCTCAGGGTACTTAAATACCTCCAAAGCATACCATCTCTATGATGAAGTAAACAAGAATTTTATAATATCTAGAGATGTGATCTTTCATGAATCTTCCAAGACTGACAATGTTGTTTAACGAGAACTTGATTGCTTGGATATATTCATACATCTAAATTATTTTCAATAATTTGATAACGAGATTACACATCTTGAAGGGGGGATTCCTATACTCGATCAATATGTGGAATATTCTTTTGAAGCACTCTCTCCCCCACATGAAGCTCCCGCCATTGATGACACTTTCAGTGATGCGATTGAAAGAATTGGTAGACTAAATCTTAATTCAACCCCATCTCAGTCAACTAAGCAACCTAGGACATCTCATAAAGGTCCTCCAAAATGGTTGACAAAGACACTGGAAAGTGTTCATCTTGATGAGGTTGGAAAGACATAAACAAGAAGTTCATCCAAACAAAATGGAGGTGATGTAGACGATTATGATTCACCTGTTGATATGGACGTTTCTTATGATTGTGAGCTGAATTTGGCCACAAATTTGTAACCATCTTCCTTCAAAGAATCTTCTTCTCACGATGAATGGAAAGAATTGATGCAGAAAGAGTATGATTCCTTGATAAAAAATCACACCTGGAAGCTAGTTGATCCTCCTTTGGGAACCAAACCAATATGTTGCAAGTGGGTCTACAACAACAAGTATAAAGCAGATGGATCACTTGACAAGCACAAGAGTTAGGCTTGTGGTAAAATGTTTTGCATAGAAGGAAGGGGTCGACTATGAGGAGAATTTCCCCCCCGCCCAACAGCAAAATGGGCTACCATTCGGACACTCTTTACATCGGCAACACAAAATGGTTGGAAAGTCCATCAAATGGATGTAAAAACTACTTTCTTAAACAGAGATATGAAAGATAATGTTTTTATGTCCCATCCAGAAGGATTTGTTGTGAAGGACCAAGAACATAAAATATACAAGTTGTCAAATCCTTGTATCGCCTCGAACAAGCTTTGCGGGCCTAGTACGAGAATTTAACTAAGCATATTCTAAAACTCAACTTCAAACATTATTATCTTGATGATGTAACTTTGTTTGTCAAGAGCTACATTGCATCCATAGAAGGAATTGAGGAAAGGTTTTGAAATGACATACTTGAGCTATGTTCACTACTATCTTGGTATTCAAGTAACTCAACATCCGAAGTTTATATTCCTCTCTCAGAAGAAGTACATTGGAGATTTGTTGAATAGGTTTGGCATGACTGAGTATAATCATTTGACTACTTCAATGGAATTAAAATTCAAGCTCATATCCACTAAAGGAAATGAATTTGAGGATGTAATGGCGTATAGATAGCTCATAGGAATTCCCAACTACCTGACTACTACCAGACCAAAAATTTCATTTGTTGTTGGAATTATCTAAGTTTATGAAAAAGCCTTGTGAGGGTCATTGGTATGCTGCAAAAAGAGTTCTAAAGTACTTTAAGGGAACACAAGACTTTGGACTTACGTATACATAGGTGGATGACTTCGGCTTGATTGGACACTCTAATTCAGACTTCGATGGAGATAAAGAAACTAGGGTATCTACTTAAGGTTATGTTATGAGTCTTGGATTTGGAGCTGTCTCCTCGAGGTCACACAAAGAATCAGTTCCGACAAATTTCACAACTGACGAAGAATATGTGGCAACAACTGAAGCAACAAAGAAATTGTGTGGCTCAGGAAAATTCCGGAAGATTTGTAGGAGAAACAAGTACATTCAACTCCTCTCATGATTGACAACACTTCTTCAATAAAGTTGGCCAAGAACCCAAAATTCCACTATCGAATGAAGCACATCAATACAAATACCATCTGATTCGACATCATGTTGAGGCTAAGACAATCCACCTACGCCATTGTTCCACAAATGAGCAGGTTGTAGACATCTTCACCAAAGCACTTGGAAGAGAAAAATTTGAAAGATTCAGAATGATGCTTAGACTTACCAACATCCCTTTAGATTAGGGGGGAATGTTGACACCTAATCTGTTAGATTAGACAAACCAATTCTAAAATAACTTCACTTTTTATATTAATTAATGAAAGGAACACGTTTTTCTTTACAATTTCAATTTTCTTAACTCAATTCAATCTAAGAATTCCACAACGTAGTCTATTTGCGCATATTGTTTAAATAAACCCATTCTGAAATAACTTCACCTTTTTATATTAATTAATGAAACAATCACCTTTTTCTTTTCTTTACCATTTCAATTTTTCTTATCTCAATTCAATCAAACAATTCCACAATGTAGTCCATTTAGACATATTTTTTAAATATTTAAAACAATTCTAAAGTAACTTCACTTTTTTCATATTAATTAATGAAATGGTATTAGGGAACCTACATTCTAAAGTAACTTCACTTTCTTCATATTAATTAATGAAATGGAATAGGGCAACCTAAATCCACACAGTATGAAAATGCCAAATTAAAACTTTGTAATTTTTTTCATGGTTATAATATATTTTTTTCTAATCCATAGAATGTAATATTATTAATATAGAAAATATTTACTTTAATGTGTAATTATTATATTTTAATTAAAATTAATTTATTCTAATTTAAAATTGTTAAATATTAAAAGAATACAAAATTTAAAATATGAAAAATTAAAATGTGTAATTAATTATTATTGTTATTTTATATTTTATATTTAATTTTATTAAATGAAAGATTTAAAATTTTATATTTTTGATCTTCTATATATATATTATATTTATTAAGAAAAATAAAAAAATATTATTTTTATGCATAATAAAAATCAATAATAATTACATTATCAAATAAAATTATAATTATTTATATAAATGATATATATTTATAAGAAAGAAAAAATACATTTGGAGTGATTTCTGAATGAATGAAAAAGAGGTAGAATATATTATTTTAATTTCAAATATAGGAATTTTTATTGGGTTTATGTTTCATTTTTATTTGTTGTTTAATACTTTATATGTGTTTTATATTTCAATAGATAACAACTTTTTTTTTGTAAGCTAGGGAGAGACCTTCTTTTTCTATTAACGCAAATTGAAATCACTACATGCTTGTGGTGATCTCAACCCGCCCCGAGGGGAAACCGAGTTTCTTGACCACCTTACTTTTTTGATAGCTATCCAAAAATAAAAGGTTCTCATTCTGTCTTTCCATGCTTTATACACATCACCCTTATGGCTATTAAAACTATTTTTTGTTTGCATACTAGAATAACAAAAAGTCTTACAGATAACTAACTATAACTAGAGAAATAGAAAATATAGAAAAATGAAAAGAAGAAATTATAAAATTGTTTCCATATATTCCAGTTTGCCCATGTTATTGAATTCATAAATGCCCACTAAACTTGGTGGAAGGGAGAGTGTTTATTCAGATAGATCATCGGTTTCTTCATTCAACTCATATAAAATGCGAGAATAGGAGATCCATTCAAAAGAGTTGGTAGCCTGTTGAATGTTGTGAAGTATAGGCTCTAAGCTAATGCTATTTACAACCACTCCCCTGTTAGGCCAGTTGATGAATAACTTGGAGTTTCCTATTAGTTGAAGCATGTTTATATTTTTCAAAGCAAATTCGAGAAACAACCATAAAGAAATGGTTTTTTCCCTATTACTTCATCCCCTTCTATGTGAGTATTAACAATACAAAAAATGTATATGACTAAAATATAAAACAATTCTTACTCCACATCTTGGGCATGCCCTTAGCTGGGCCCATCAAAGTAGCCCCAAGGTATTTCTTGGTCTAGCATGGGGAGTTGATGGAATAAATGGAAGCTCCATATCGGGCTTCAATTTTTTGGCAAGAGAAACAATTTTTGCTACATAAGGTTCTGGAGAGGGTTCTTTATTTTGAAACAGAATCATGTGGTGAGTTTGTCATAAACAACCAACTATAATGCATGGTCTTTTGTCATAAACAACCAACTATAATGCATGGTAGACCCAAAAAGGACCTTATTGATTTATTAGAGAACCAAAGTATTATACTTGGGTGACATCCAATTTTCTATTTGATTGAATTCCTTCGAGATTAAAGAGATGGATCAATTAATAATGTTGTAGTGAACAAATAAATGGAAGGAAAATTATTCCTATGTTTTGCACAAGGGACATATTTTTGGTTGAAACCATCCCCATTTTGAAATAACAGTTTGTTGCCGAGATCCATTATTTTCGATATGAAGGGATCATTTACCTTCCAGATTTCATTCCATCACCATAATTTTGGACCCTCATAATTGTTTTCAACCCAAGCGTTATAACCTAGCTTAGTAAGTGAAATTGCCATTCTTTGAGTTCCTTGACTATCACAAAGAATCATAAGAGTATTCCTCGAGGATAATATTATTTTTCATTATAAGATTTATGAATTTGGTCCCACTCATCCACTAGAGCTCCCTTTAGGTCCAATGATATGGCCAATTTCTAACCTAGACTACCTCTAAATTGGGGAGATTATAACTTTGCATTGAACAAATAAAAGACATTTTCGTAAATGAGATTTTAGATAAGAGGGTCAGATAGAAGGTAGCCATTAATAGCATCCTAGCAAGGATATCTACCGATTCAAATTTTCTTTCCATCCCCTACTTTCTTGGATACCCATTTTCCAACCAAAGTGAAGGCTGCCACTAGAGGCTTCCAAACATGTGACCGTCTCGTTGATTTCTAAGGGAGGATAAAGTAGTTGGAAGTTTAAATATTAGGAAAATATTTGGCTTGGATGACTTTGCTCGAAGGAAGCTACCTTGAACCATTCTTCATAGGTTCCTATAGGCCAATGATTTGGAAAATATATTTAAATTTTTTAAGCCCCGTCTACCTAATTCCTTAGGAGTAGCTAGACTAGACCAATTTACCACAGAAATTATTGATTGTTATGTAACACTCGTCTATAAGAAATGGTATTCAATTTTTCAAATACTATTGACAACATGGTTTGTGCTGGAATAATGATCCATTTGTTAATTGTTAGTGTTATTGTAAGGTGGTTCTCAATATGTTCTTGTAGGCCAATGATTTGGAAAATATATTAAATTTTTTTAAGGCCCATCTACCTAATTCCTTGGAAGTAGCTAGGCTAGACCAATTTACCACAAAAAATATTTATAGCGATCTAACACATGTCTATAAGCAATGGTAACACTTGTCTATAAGCAATGGTATTAGATTTTTCAAATACTATAGACAACATGCTTTGTGTTGGAATAAGTGTTGGAATAATGATCCATTTGTTAATTGTTAGTGTTACTGTAAGGTTTTTATTGTGTGAGAGATTAGTGGACCTATTGATTAAGAGAATTGTGGAGTAATTTGTGAAATTATTGATAAAAACTTTGTGGAATGAAAAAATCCGAGACCTCTCCTCATGTATAAATATATTCTTCTATTAATGAAATTTAATTGAGTTAGTGTGTGAACTAATATATTATTGTTAAATATTTTATGCTTTGTAATTTTATTTTTTTGTTTCCCTTCATTTCGTAACAAAGACATCACTCTGGATGAGAGAGTTTGTGAAATTTGTTTGAACCTGCATCTGAAGTTGTGAGCGTGCGTTCACTGACCCTAGTGAGCGTTGGATGTAACGTTGGAACTAGAGCGAAGTTTTTTTCTGTGTAGAGCAACAAACGAGGAGTCACCAACGTGGAGTAGGAGCAGACCCAGACCTATGTGCAGCTATGGATGAGAATCTAAGCATGAAGACCCTCCAATCCATGTGCATTATTAAACCAGTCGTAAGTATCAACGTTGGAGTAATTTGAAGATATGTTCAACCTTGTGTCTCCCGAAGCTATTCGGTCCAAAGCTATTGTTATTAGAATAGGAAGAGCGTTATTAGTTCTGGTTGGTTGCACGCATAACAGCGTTAGAGCTTGCAAGAGTTCCTGCGATTTCATTCAAATTGGGATCGTTCCATGCTTGACATCTAACAATAGTGGAGTGAACTTTAAAGTTTAAATATTAATGGATTTTTGAGTTGTGACTTCTCATTAGTTTTTAAATATTAAAACTTTTTGTTTGAAGTGCACGTGAATGTCTCTTGAAGTCTCCTTTACAAATCTTTAAATATTAAAACTTTTTGTTTGGAGTGCACATGAATGTTTCTTGAAGTCTCTTTTATTTTGTAAAAGGGGATTAACATTTTTAATAAGGGAGATATAAGAAGTAAAATGTGTTTTTACAAAGTGTGTATGACACTCTTTTATTAGTCCTTGCTCAAAGGGCTGGCAGGGATTATAGTAAATAGGTTGGATTATAGTAATAGGTTTTACGAATATGTATTAGTGCCACACTGAAACTAATGTTTTTTTTTTCTTTTAATTCTAACCAATCAGCTAATCAAATCTTCTGTTTTAACCAATCAAAAGAATTATCGTCTTATTTGACCTCAAATCGAAGCATTTTTCCTTTTAAAACTTAGAATAATAAGTGAAGCATTTTTCCTTTTAAAACTTAGAATAATAAGTGAAAACGACTGAATGTTGGTTTAATGTTAGCATTAATTTATAGACATTAAATGTCTATAGTAACATGTATCTTTATCTCCACAAACAAGTAACATGTATCTCTGGAATGTCTACCCTGTCCTCAAATCGAAGCATTCTTCGTTTTAAAGGTTAGAGCAATAAGTGAAAAGTCATATAAATGAATGTTGGTTTAATGTTAGCATTAATTTATAGACATTAAATATGTATAGTAACATGTACCTCTAGAATGTCTGCCGTGTCAAAATTGTCTGTTGTGTCAAAATTACAGCCTCCCTGTCAAAATTACGGTTTGCATGAGAACCCACTGTCGCAGGCTTGCCAATTGTTGTTTGCTTGAGAACCTGTTCTAGCCGAGAACCCACTGTCGCAGGCTTGCCAATTGTTGTTTGCTTGAGAACCTGTTCTAGCCGTTCCTTGTTTTAAACCTAGCCTCCCTTTGCTTCACCTATTGTTGTTTGCTTGACACCCTGTTCTGGCCATTCCTGGTTTTAAACCCGGCCTCCCTTTGCTTCACCTTCTTGGTCACGGTAGCCTGCAAGGGACTTTTTCTCATGAAATAGCATGGGAATTGGCCACGACCTTTTGATTTAAACAAAAGCGTGTTCTGCTGCAAGAACATGTGCACGAACTTGTAAGATTCAGAGTGTGCACGAACCTATAAGATTCAGAGTATACGCCGCAAGCACTTGTGCACGAACCTGTAAGATTGATGATGACTATTTAGGGATTTCATGTAGTGTTTTGATATTTCTCTTACATTAATATGCTTCCACAAGGACTAAATTAATATGCTTCCACAAGGAAAAGGAAAATTTCACTCCAGAAATTATAGAGCACAACTGAAGCTCCCTACTTTTCTCTTTTGAGTCGGAGTTATCTAGAAATTATAGAGCACAACTGAAGCTCCATATTTTGCTCTCTTGAGTCTGAGTTATCATTACAAAAGCATGAATATTCAGCATAACGCAGGACACAGAAAGGTTTTTCAAACACATACTACATGCACAAAAATAAGTTTAATTTTACCTTGAATTTGTGATTGCAGACTTGCATTTATAAAAATTGCATACTGAAACTAAGCTTTCAGATTAGCTAGCATTTTTTCTTGTCGAGTTAGCTCAATGCTTTTGTCTAATTCTAGTAGGAGCGGTTTTGTCTAGTTCTACATAAACCTGTTCCAGATTTAGTTCCCGGCAAAAGAATTCCGGGTTTCAGGTTCTTCCCATTCCAGGGCATGTGCTCATGGGACACCTGCCATAAAAACTTTCTTCCGCACTGGGCTTACGATAGTACTTACCAGCGAAGGCAGCGAAACATGTTACTGTTGTTTTGTTATATAATCCCAAATCTGCTTCTTTGTTATCAAAGAAAAGGATCATTGGCAAAGATGGTTGATTTACTTCCATCTCGCTCGGCTCTGATGCCGGTGGCATAGAAAAGGGAAGAATATTTGCTTAGGCGGTCAGGTAACTATTTTAAATATTTTTTTCCTGCACAACAGTAAAACCGTTATTAAAAAAATAAAAAATATATTGTATTTTTTGAATTTCTTTTACCCGATTATTCCACGATTGAATAAAAAATATATTGTATTTTTTGAATTTCTTTTACCCGATTATTCCACGATTGTTTCGACGATTTTTTCTTAGCATCCCATCGTGAAGTGATGTGCCAATTGTTAATAATAAACTGCGTAAGAGAAGAAGCATTAGTATATTAGGCCCTTTCTTTTCCCTAATAATTAAATTTGAATCAATTGTTAATCCAATAGCTAGTTTTGTTCAAAAGACAATCATCTATTATAGTTTTCTTATTATATGACGCACACGATTAACTAGCCTAGCTTGACCATCACTTTAAAAAATTCAAAAAGGGTAAAATTTAACCAATTAAGATTATGATATTTTTAGACCTACTCACGCCATGGCAATCTAGCAACTACGATAAGGATGTCCCCTCACATTTGTACATGCTCTAAGATGGAAGGTCAGTGTAGTTGAATTGTTGTAGTGCCAAAACAATTTCTCATACCAAGAACAACACGACATACTGCCTGGTTCCTCTGTTCCTCCGGCTTGGCAGTGCGCACTTGTGCAAGCATTTTCTTTGAGGGCCAATTCCCTTTCTAATCCTAATCCCTGAAACTTCGTTTGAAGATTTTCCACTACCCTAGTGTATTCTTCGATCTGAGACTCAAGTTGAGCTTTCTCTGTTTCCAATTTGCACTGAATGGTCGCTTGTACAAGAATTTTCTTTGAGGGCCAACTCCCTTTCTACTCCCTGAAACTGCGTTTGAAGATTTTCTAATACCCTGGCATCTCTTTAATGGTATCTTGCAGCTGTTTTTCGACATTATCTAATACCAATCAATGCCTCAAAATATTAGGATAACAATTCCCATTTATCTAATTCCTACGAGACCACCCAGATATGAATGTAAAACTGAGAGACTTGAAACGTGACCTAAAGTCTAAAACTAAGCATTGCTGCCATCCTGCATGGGAATTTGAATGCATATTGACAAGGTATCAAGCCATATATGAAATTTATTAGAGGTGATTTCTTAAACGTGGTTTGAATGGGAATTTGAATGCATATTGACAAGGTATCAAGCCATATATGAAATTTATTAGAGGTGATTTCTTAAACGTGGTTTGAGGGTTGTGGTACTTTTATGAGGTATCTTCTTCGCCACCTGTCATTGCTCCTGTCATCGCAGCGTGGAGTAGCAGGATCACCTCTTTAATCCTTAGATATTTCTAATATGCGATTACACTTATAAATAAAAATTCCCGCGGGAAATGCTTCCTACTTCTCGGTTATATACACATATATCAAAATACACAAACAGTCCATGAAAATCCAAGCCCAGATATAAATAGACTATGCATGCTTTCCAAATGAGAGGAGTATTAATAGTGAGGGGTAACATTAACCTTTTGAGCTGAGCAACGATGTTCTTTTCATAGTGAGGAATAATGTTAACCTTCTGTATTGAAGAACGAAGTTCTCAAAGACATGGAACATGTCAAATACTAATGAACTAAGGAGCAAAGTTCTTACAATGAGGAGTAACGTTAACCTTATGTGCTGAGCAGCGAAGTTCTCGAAGGTATATGATTAAATAGATCTTTTCATACATGTTATTCTTAAATTTGCGTATGGTCTTTGGATCAACCTGGATCCCCGAGTATTTTATCCGCGTGAGCCATCCCTTCCCTAACGCCTGAAGGGTGAATTGAGTTTGGTATCTCGCTCGCCTGCGCGTGATGGTCTTGAGGCCTATTTAGTTCACCAACCGCGGGATGACTTAACATTATGCTTTAACCTAACCAACATCAGCAATTATAAAAATAGCAATTTTATTATTCAACTTATTTAAATTACTAACATGTAATTAAATATATTAATATACAATCATAAATCTATAAAAAGAATATGATTCATACTAATACACTAATAATTTAAATATTTATATATTCACATATTAATATTAATATATATTGAATATTATTATAATAATTTTGATTGATTATTTGGGATCTACTAATAAATCTATTAACTGAATTAAACCATTAATAATAAATTTAAACATTTAGTAGTAAATATTGATGATAAAGATTAAATAATCAAAGTATTTATTTATTATTACATTAATAAATAGTTTTTTGAAACTAATTTAAAATACTTTGAAATTAATTATAAATAAGGATAAATAATAAATAAAAATTATTAAAACAAGCCGACATTCATTTAAATCTTCTCACCTCAAAACTATTAAAAACTATTAAAAACCCTCATTCAAGCTCTTCTACTATCATCATTAAAGAAGAGAAGTCGTGATGATGGATCCCTGTTAGGATTTGAAACGTTGACGAAAAATGGTTGTTACTGTGGGTTCTCTGGTTACAAAGTTAGAAAATATGATTCATAAATAAATATCTAAGCATGATAAACTAATCAATCGACTTATATACATAGATTAAATTATTTGGAAAACAATTGAAAGATATCATTGACTTTGTGGATAGAAAACCTTGAAGTGGTAAATTCATTGGTGCAAAGGTGGCATGGGTAGATCGTATTTCATTCCTTGAGAATTCGCCGCTAAGAAGAAAGGAATAGATTCTTCCTACTAACAGAAGTGCTACAGGTGATTGCTCTGTAGTTGGGACTGGAACTAGAAATGGAACTAGGTGGCATGTGTAAAAAGTCATAATAGAATAAAATGTGCAAAATCTTATGATACAACGATACGTCCATTACTTAAATTGGTGCCCGTGAATGCTGCCTTTGCTACTTGGTAAACTACAATGGGATCTGTTGCTTATTCTTTAGTGGGAATTGGAGCACTATACTAAATTTACTCGAACCATTCCTATCCAACCTAAGACTATACTAAATCTACCTGAATTGTTCTCGTCCAACTTAGGACTATACTAAATCTACCCGAACCGGTCCCACAAGACTTTTTGCATTGGAAGGGACTTGTTGCTTGCCAACCCTCTTGTTTTGTGAAAGAGACTTTGTGTAAAAGGGATTAACATTTTTAATAAGGGAGATATAAGAAGTAAAATGTGTTTTATAAGGTTGTAAAAAGGGAGAATTAATATTTCTTCTAATCAAGGGAGATATAAGATGGTTTGAAATAACAAAAGGAGATAAGTTGTAATTTTTGAAAGAATTGAGTTAAAAAGAAAAGATTTGTATGTGAGATAAAAATATAAGGTGAGAAGTATTCATCACCTTCATTAGTGATTATTTTTTTTGAAAGAAAAATTGATTGTAATTGTGTTTTTGTTGCGCCAACTTGTACTCTCATGATATTTTGTGGTGGTGGTTGAGTCTCAATTTTTGGGACATTTGGTTCTTGTCCCGTGGTGGAACACATTGTGTTCTTTTGTGCATTTTCTCTCTATCACTCTCTCTTACTCTCCTCATGGAAACAAGAAGTATTGTATTGCCTAAACTTGTTAGCACAAACTATTTTTATTGGAGAAAACACATGTAACCTATATCCATCACTAAAGATTTATGGGAACTTGTAATTGATGGATACACAATGCCTTCGCCTAATGAATTTGAAGAATTAAGTTATGATGAAAATAAATCTCTTAAGGAACTTATTAAGAAAAATAATGAAGCACTTTCACTTATAGGAAGCGCTCTTGAAGAATCTATATTTCCAAGAATCAGTGGGGCAATATCATCTAAAAAAGCATGAGATATCTTAAAGAAGACATATGAAGGTGTTGTCATAGACAAATTGCAAACATTAGGGAGGAATTTTGAAAATGCTCATTGTTATAGTGTTTTTTTTCTAAAAAATGTATGGAAAGAAATCACCTAAGACTGTGGATGACAAACAATCTCAACAATATAAATCACTACTAAACATTGTAGATTTGCAGCGAATGATAGAAGCAAAACATGCCAAAGTCCTGATCTATGCCACAATCACAGTTAAACAACAAAATGGAATAGTAATAAATGCGGGTAACTCCAATAATCCAATGGAAACTAGATATGCAATAGATTTGATTAAATAACACCTATGACGGGAACAAATAAATGTTACCAGTCCCCCTCTATGGGATGAGTTCTTGGCTATTCTCAAACATGTTCAGTTTGTCTAGATTCTCTCTCCTCTATAATGTTTAAACACAACAAATAAAATGTTTGAGGTCAATGGGAACTCAAATGCAAGAAAAATAGTGTGCGACAATGATAATAATCAGAGTTACGACAGTGAGTGCAACGATGAAAATAATCAAAAGTGAATAATGAATGGAAAATCCTTCTATTTATAACAAACTATTGAGTTATCCTCGAATAATGAGCAATAATAAAATATTATTAACCCCATTTTTGGAATAACCAATTGGAATATTTTATTATATTTGGTTAGGACAGAAAAATATTTAAAATTTTATTTAGAAATAATAAATAAATCAGAAATAATAAATAAATGATTTATTTATCATCTCATGAAATGTGGTTAAGGAATAATAAACAAATAATAATATATTTAATTATTCCTGAGAGATTTAGTCAAACTTGACAAGGAACAGTAATTAATTAGTGATTAATTAATTATTCCTAGAGAAAATAAGATAATTAATAATTTATCTGTTTATTTTACATAATTGGGTCAAATATGACAAAGAATATTAATTAATCAATAGTTTAATTAATTATTCCTAGAATAAAATTAAATATATAGTGATTACTTAATTATTCTTCAAGGGTTTAATTATAAATTACTTAAAAAATGTGGTTTATTAAGTAATTTCTCACATTGAAAGCAATTTTACTATGGTAAAATTGGCATTACATGGTATACTTTGATCCATCTTGTAAATTAGGCTAGATGATCAATTTTTTTTTGATAACAGATTGTCCCCCAACATACGGGTGTTAGGAGTAAAACTTATGACCTAAGTACATTTCAAAGACATAATCACTAGATGACAAAGTGGATTCAGAGAGAGAGAGAGAGAGAGAGAGAGAGAGAGAGAGAGAGAGAGAGCAATAGAGTTGAAGCGAAAGAGGATATGGACAGAGGGGGTGAGACCAATGCAAGTCTAATTTTATGTTGTGGTACGATCTCAGTGAGGCAGGGGAGGCATACCTATAACTGCCGATATAACTTAGTACAAAAATAATGGTGTGCCCAAAAACATAAAACTGAGCAATGAAGTACATTTTGAATTGTACATGACATGTTGGCATTACTGAGCCATAAAATAATACAATGTGTCCCATATACATAATGCACCTGGAAAAAACATGAGTTAGGAATGAATACAAGATCATCTTAGTACATGAGATATAATGGCCCTTCCCTCAAAAAATGGATTGGAGAGAGGGTAGAACAACCAAGGAAGCCTTGCTGAACAGGGAAGGGCTTTGCAAAATTGAATGGATCATCTGAAGGAGACATGCATGCTATGAACAATGCGATCAGTAGGAACCGAACCCATCAAATCTGCGGAACTACATCTGAGGCTGTAGCATAATATGAATGCATTTGGGCATGTGGGAGGGTACTTGAAGGGTCACCCCCTCGTGAGGTTTGAAACATCTCACACACACCCAGGAATCACTGGTAAAATCTGTTGCATCACTGGACCATCAAGTGTATGAATCGCGAACATGAAACAAGCAAGTCAATGGGAAATGATGAGTCTCTTTGCTTGATCCAAGGCACCAAACAAGAGTGGAAGCTAGAACCAAGATACATCGCCTTTTAGGCCATTATTCTAGAATAAATGAGCTGATGTCGACAGAATAGGGCCCGCGATAGGTGAGACAATGAGGATCCTTAACTAAGGCACGGGGGAAAATAGTAATGTGACAGTTGGATTGACACTAGGGACAATGGAAAATGTGGGACTCAGGGACAAACACATGACTTCCCTTGTCAGAGCATAAAGTGCATGGTTGACCTGGCAGCGACTAACTCGACTCTGGAGGGGATGGGGGACACTATGACTAGAGGCCAAAATGGGAAACACAGGATGAATGGTATGAAAATATTGATGGAATATTTTGACATGATATAATGGGATGCGAAATAGACTCCATGGATGCAAATGTGACTCATTGCAAATGCTCTGAACATGGTTGACTCGATGACGCTGCCACACATAATAGGCCTGGTGGGGACCATGAAGGCATGAGTAAATGATGGTTACTCATGAAAAAAATCAACACGTGGGATGCCAAGTATTAAGAGGAGGTGGACCTCAAAGTACAAGTGTTGCCTTATGAAGAAATTCAATTTTGAGAGGCGACGACGTGACCCTTCTTGGAAAAATGGCTTCTTGGTGAAGTATCAAATCATCAAAAATTGAGAAAGACCCTTTATAGTACTCAAGCAGAGATTTCCAATGGTGCTGAAGGTTTGTCAGATGGAGCTACAGTTTAGTCGCAATGTGCAAAAAAAAAATGTGGGTTTTCCTATAAAAGGATACTTTCCCTCCAATTTAATTCATTTTCTAAGTGAGATGTGGTGAATTTGGAGAGGAGGAGAAGGCCCTAAATCTTGTCGATGTTGTAGCAAACAAACCGACCATTGGAATCAGGGTCTACGACTTTTAGGCAAGTGGCCTTACTTGTCTAACGATGGCCTCAATGCTTCTTGGAATGATGGTTCGTGGTGAAGAATTAAGGGAAGAGGAAATGAGAATGAGCTACTAGAGGAGGTCTAGAATCATCCTCACCCACTACGTCAAACATGGGGACTAGGTGGTATGACATAGAGTAGAATATTTGAAGATATGGTATCAAATGTCTACAATATGCTATGTGAATATGACTTTCCGGAGAGGTTGGTAGGACAAAATATCCAAGGAATGGGAGGATAATCGACAATAGGTAGATCTGGTGGGATCTAGGCCGAGACTTATGTTAATCAATTGAGAATATGGCCAGGGGAAAACCATCATGCCCCCAAGCATGGCATACTTACCTCAAGCATATGTGAAGGAAGGGAATGATTTGGTACGCCAAGGTGGGAATGATGCCCCCTAGCAGGAGGACTTTGTGGAGTGCCATTGTGTTTTGAGTGCTCGAAAAGGGGATTCAAACATCTCGGCCCAACTTGGCACGATATCCTCCAAAGGATGATAACAATATGTAGGGGCCTATGTGCCCCCAATATGCTATGGGTGTACTGGATGTATTTAGAGTGGTGGACTCCAAACACTTGATGGGCCTCTAAATTAGACATAAATTAAGGCCCATGCCTCTAATTTAAAACATAAGTTATGGCCTATGACCATCCTTCAAACACATTAAACCTCTCTATTTGCATTAGATAATTTATTTTTAACTTTAATATATTCGTTACGAAGGTTTATGAATAATTGAATATTTGTGCCTAATATTATTTATTTTTGTGGAATATTATGAGAATATTAGGTAGATTATGAAGAGTTGGAGGAGGAAATAATTTAGAGACTTGTTCCCTACTATTGGAGGATCAATAATAAATAATAAGTCAACAATATATTATGGAATTATGGCACAAATTGTGGAACTCCAATGATTGAGAAAATCTAGGAATGTGTTCCACTAATCAAGGGAGCAGATCCACCAATCGAGGGAGAAGATCCACTAATCAAGGGATTTTGGTGGGGAAATCTTCCTCCATCCATGGGGAATGATTCTTAATCACTTTGTATAAGTACCAAGTTGAATTTTCCTCTAAGGAATGATTGAGAAAATATAGGAATGTGTTTCTTGCCATTTAATGCAAATTCCTAGTACACTAATCAAGGGATTTTGATTGGGAAAAATTCCTCCATTCATGGGGAATGATTCCTAATCATTTTGTACAAGTAACAAGTCAAATTTTCCTCTAGGAGGAGATTTTGATTAGTGTTATTGTGGAGATAGCTTGTACTTTTTTAGCTCCTTTGTATTTTCTTGCAGGAATGTAATTCTATTGATGAAAATAATGAAGATTGGTGTCATGTTCAGCTTCTAAATCTTGTTATCCTCCATAGGTCTCTGAGTTTCCTTGGGCTTGGCCATCCCAGGAACCTTAGAGCTCTTTGGTATCATTTTATTTCCTTCTTTTCATTGCTTATTCACATGCATCTCTAGCTTCTATTTCTTTCTATTTCTGCATTTAGAATTAATGATTTCTTGTTGTAAGATTGAGTTAAATAGTTGATGTAAGTTCTTTTACAGGATCACAAGAATTATTGCATCTTTGGAAAAGCTTTGGAAGTTCATAGTAATCATTGAGCTGCTTGGATTAGTCTTCTTATTCCCAAGTCTAAATTGCTTGACCTCATTTTTAGGAAAGAACAATAAATTTATAATATTTTTTAGAGCATCCTAATGAGCTTCAATAAAATTGATTCCACTTGCATTAGATCATAAAAACATTCTAGTTCATAACAAAAATTACCCCATTGCATTTGCACTTGATTTGGTTAGGCATTTCTTATATTTACTAGCCCACTAGTTCTCAAATTTCTAGATTTTCGACTAGTAATTTTTTTTATTTTATTTTTTATTTTTATTTTTTTCTGCATGGGTTAACATAGGTCTTTTTGACTGATTCCACTTGGAATAGGGACCTAAAACATCCTAGTTAATAAAAAAAATTGTCCCATCCAATTTGTATTTGATTTTCTTGGTCATTAAACCCTCACCAATTTCATCATTTCACAAGGAAACTTCTCCAAGATTTTTGAGCAAATCCATCCATCTCCCGACTTTGGTTTTGAGTTTTGAGTGATCCTAGGTATTTTCCCACTCCATTCCACCGATCACACACCTTTCCTAGGCCTCCCATTACCTTCAAAACCTCACATTTTTCTCTCGGTTGTATCTTGTAGGTTCACTGTAATTCCTATAGGATCATCCTGTAGGTTTCTAGTACATCTTGTAGGTTTTTCTGAAATGGCCTGTTTTGAGGTCGAATTGAGAGAAAACCTATAGAAAGTCACCAAAAGCCTCCAAAGATCTCCCAGACCATCCAACCCTCTCCTAACCCTTCCAGCCATCCTCCCACATCCTTAATTCACCTGCCACATCACCAAAATACATTAGTTTGCATACTTGGTTTTGCAAGAAAAGACAAAAAGACAAAAATAGATTTATTTTAGTCCCTTTACTTGCACATTAGTGATGTTCGATGCTTCTTGCTTCCATGCTTAGATAGTAGTATTTGCTTCATGATAATTTATCATTATTGTAAAGCATAGTTTCTTGGAAATTAATTAGGAATTTGTGTGAATAGCATTGAACTTCCATATCTTTCGTTGTACTTTCTTTCTTGCAATAGGTTAAGGTTCCCTTTCGAACATTTCATTTTCTGCAATTAGTTTAAGATTTGACTTTAGTACATGCACTTCATTACATCATGAATGCAAAGAAAGGACACATTGTATGTTGCACATATAGGGTTGACACCTCTTAAGTTTGTACAAACCCCAAGTTGATAATTAAAGTCGGTAGCCTTGGGGGTTGTAGCATTCGTGTTGCAATACCAAGGCTCATCACTTTTTGGTGCCGTTGCTGGGAAGGTGTCAAAATTTTATGCATTGTTTTCTTCTCTAGTTGATTCATTTCTTTTTGTTTTTGAAAAAATAAAAATTAATTGCATTAGGCATATTTCATTTCAAAAGTTCATTGCATTAGTGTTTTCATTCAATCATAAAAACAAAACAAACAATCTCCAACACCAAACCAACCCCCCCATTTGATCACGTGCTGCAGTAAGAGCCACATCACCATTCACTTTTGCAGGTACAAGAAGAAAGTGGCAAAAAATGTAGAAGAAATGGATGGAGATGATGACAGTGAGGAAGATCCTCTCGGATTTCCCATTTAAGATATTGATGGTAGTGTGCACGTGAAGAACATCCCTCCATCTTATCTTCCGAAATTTCATGGGCTAAGGTTAAACGATTCAGAAACCTTTCTCTTTGAATTTGAAATTGTTTGTAGATCTTATGGTTACTTACTAAAAGCTCAAAAACTGAGATTGCTTCCGGCAACACTGAAGGATAGAGCTCTTAAATGGTTCATCAGTTTAGGGACCAATTCAATAATATCATGGAATGATATGCGAAAGATATTCGTATAAAAATATAAAGATCACGATATTAAAAAGGAAATATTTAGAATGAATCAAAGAGAAGATGAGAGTCTAGAGGATCTAATAGAGAGGTTCATGTATAATGTTAAGAGGGGAAAACTACATTATTTAGGATCCAACACACTAAAAACCCTCTTACTTAGAACAATTAAGGATGAATGGATTGATCTCCTTAATCTCACGAGTAGAGGTGATGTATATCAATTGTCATTTGAGGAAACTTGTGAAACATGCAAACACATATCAAGAGGATAAACAAGAGTAGGTAAATCAACATCAAAATTGGTAAGTCAAGCTAAACTTGGAAATTTGTTTGATGACTTTAAAATAGAAATTATTAGCAATCTAACGAAATAAGTAGAAATGTTAAGAATACAAAATGATCAAAAAGAATATGTTTGTGTTGTCCATGCAGAATCACATGATGTTAAATGTTTCTCCTCATTACCAAGGTTGAAGGAATTTCACGAAGAGGACAATGGAGCAACTCAATTGCCAATGCAGTAATGTTATGTAGCTGCAAGAGGACCATGCGAGCCTATTCAGCCTGATATGATGCAAGAGCCTAATTCACAATTTCAAGCTTATGCACATCCACCTCAAAGTAATTGGAACACAACTTTTCCTTGGCAACATTGGCCATCTCAACCTGAAAACCAATCTTGGCAACAAGGTTGGAAAGGAACTTATGGGAGCCATCCACAATATCATCAATATATTCTTCAATATCCTCCATACCAAACTCCATGTTATCCTTACCATTCACCTCCACTACAACCACAACCCCATCCACATCCATCTCAAATATACACTCCCACTCAACTACCTGTACCACCATTCCCAAACCCACACATTGAAGTAGCTTAGCCCACTTACAATGCTGAGGTACAACAATTTCAAACATCTCCTCCTGAGATCAATGGTATTCACCATAGCTCAGAAAGAGTATTGCAAAAAATAGATCATCTTGATATCGTTGAAGTACCAAATCCAAAAGAAGAGGATTCAAATAAGAAGACCATAGAACCATGGGTTGCGATTGATGAAGAGTAGACATAAAAATAAGAGATCAAGAGAACTTTGTCATGGCTACCATCAAATCCTCCATGTGTTGAAGAGAACAATCAGCAAAAAGAGGAATATTTGAAGGTCATGGTAAAAGAAGACATGAAGAATGATCCAAATCAGCAAGTGGACTAGGGGCATCACAACTATATTGAAATATGGTTCTGGATAGTCATTAAGTTGCAACAACACCCTCTTCTTCAATTGTGCTTGATATCATCAAATTCATATCATTTCATCTCTCAAATTCAGGGAAATGTCAAAGCATACATCTGAAGCCTACACGTCAGTTTTTCTATCATCTTGATGTGCACATGGTTCCATTGGAAGTATTCTTATACATGAAAGTGATTTTGTTTTTCAAGTAGGGTAGAGTAAAAAAAAAAAAAATGAAAAATAAGAGAAAAAATAAAAATCTCAGGTGAAAACCTGCTTTGAGGCGTCGCAGATTGGCTCATTGATTGAAAACATCCATGAGGCGGTCAATGGGTTGGGAAAAAAGAAAGAAGAGAAGAAAGATAAGATCCTAGGTGAAAACCTCCTTTGAGGCGCCTAGGTAGACATACTAGTTGAAAACCTCATTGAGGCAGCTAGTGGGCCTAGAAGAAAAAAGAGAAAAAAAATAAATCCTTGCTCCATGCATCTCTTTGATAAATGCATGTACTCTTCAACATCTGCAAGCAACAAGAACAAGTTAGTACCAAAAGGAAAATTGGTCAAGCCTAGTGAAAAGAAGTCAAACTTTGACTTTCCCCTCCCTTTCTCAAATGATCCAACAAGGCCAAGGCCATGCCAATCCATCACCCTCATCTATTTTCACCATCCACCCATCATTCTCAAGCTTCTACCATTCAGTTTTTTTGTTGTCCTAAAAAACTACAAGATGATTTGTTGTACTACAGGATACAAAAATACATATAGCAGAAATTTGTTTTCGCCATAACTTGAAAACCATGCATCCATTTGCCAAGATGTTTCATGGGGAGATGCATATTGATGATGGTAACATGCTCAAGCAGTTTCATCAAATTCTAGTGCACATTTCCCAAGAAATTGGCATCCATCACCTTCATCCATTTTTGCATTTTCTCAATATCCATACATCCATTTAAAAGGTTATTTCATGGGGACATGCATGTGCATGCTGCTAAGATGCCCAAGAAATTTCAAAAAATTCTAGTGCACATTTTCCAAGAAATTGACCTCAATCACCTTTAGCCATTTTTAGCTTTTCTCGAGATACATGCATCCATTGACCAAAATGTTTCTATGGGGAGGTGCATAATGGTGATGGCAACATGCTGAAAAAGTTTCAACTCAATCCAGGCTACCCTTTGGGAGATATGGACAAAGTAAGTTGTTGTCCTTTAAACCTACAGGATACAAAACAACACCTACAGGATTGGTAGTGAGCAGTTTTGAAGGAGATCCAGAGGTCGAAGAAGCTCCTCCAGAGCTTAGCAGTAGCGCCAGGATAATCAGTATCTCCACCCAACACCTGTACATCAACATCAATTCAACAGAAACATGCATGTCTCTCTAACAACCATCAGGTAGGTGGTGGGCTCCAGTATTGTAGCAATAATTCTACAACTCCTGGAGATTCCTTCTTTAGTTTTATCAACCCGGTAGTTCGTAACAAACTTGGAAGCGACTGTGTTGTATGCACAAGTACTAGCTCTTGCCGCAGCTGTCACTTGGTCAGCTGGCACAAGTCTGCTAGGGGCTCAAGCCAACTTCTATGAGCTCTTAGAAGAAGCTTTTTAACTGATGGACGAAAGCTAACTCAAAGGAAGCTGATCTACTTGCAGAAAGGAACTGAAAGTCAACAAGAAACGCAAACCCTATCAAACCCTAATTCTACCAGCTAGTCTTACTGATGCAGAGATGGAAATGCAAACTACTGAAAGAGATGCCATTACTTCTATGAAGGTAGAATGCATGTGTCTAGACTACCTCTATCTGAAGAAAACATTTTTTTTGTATTTTTGTTTCAGTTATTAGAATTATCATGCATGTGCTTTTATCTAGCTTTTACTGTGCAGAGGTGGATCAAGGAGGAGAAATGCTTGGAAAAGGTTGGGAAGGTTCAAAGAGTATCTAAGGGGTTCCTAACACCCTTCCGGAGAGTTTCACAAAGTTTGGCTGCCAAAAACCGAGTTTATGAGCTTCTACAGGAAGTCTGCAGGGGTTCTACAGGATGTTTCAGAATTTCTACAGGATGTTTAGTAATTCCTACAGGATGTTCTACGATTGGATTTTGGATGATGGGTGAGTGGAAGAGGCTGCATGGGTGGATATGGAGGTAGGAGAGAGGTTTGTAATGACTTAGTGACAGAGAGATGAGATGATGAGGGGGTGTGTAAAGCTAGTTTGTCTGAAGGAGGGTAGAGGGAATGGAAGGCCGAAAAGGCAGGGTAATGTGGGTAGTAGAGTAGTTGAGAGACAAGGGGTTTAATTGGGAGATGAGAAGTTGGCCTGGGCAAGGCTTAGAAGGACGAGAGAGTGAGGGAGTAGCACTGCACAGTGTAAACTGAACCAAATCATCCACGTCCTGCACATAACCAAAATATGACTAACCTATTCTAACTATTTAATGAAACCAATGAACAACAACGTTATTTCCAAAGAGAATCATGTATGGTATTGAAGCAAAGAAACATTCCAAGAGGTCTGAGCGCATGGACAACTACTACAAACGAAAATATTGCACCAAAGATTGCATGAGTACGTAAACCAATGTTTTTGGTGGGTAACACTGTCTGCAATTCCAACCCCTAGAAAGAGGTGAAAATGAGAGTGCAGGCAACCCTTTTTTGGAGCTTTTATCAATTCTGATCTCTTTACTCTATTCTAAACATCTGGAGCGACTCTATCTTCTAACAATAACCTACTTAACCACACTAGGAAATCTAACTCAACAAACTGCGTTTCAAGTGCATGTAAAGAAAACCATAACGCTGAAAGAAAAGATAACAATACAAAAGAAGGAGGCCTTAGGCTCTCAGGTTGGGCCCAACCCCGAGAGCTATGGCTCCTTTAAAAACTCAAAACTGAGATCAAATCTGACTGCTTCCCATTAAGAAATAATAATCATAAGTCAAAAAGTATGCCAATAATGGCTACAAAAGAGAAAAAACAGAGCTAGCAGCTCGTAGTGCAGAATGTGCAACAATGTTTCAAAAAGTCCTTTTCGAAGGCTAAAGCCTTATCGTTTATACATCACGAGGCCCCAAGCTGGCCTCCTAAATCAGTGGGACTTGGCTGACCAAACTAGGAGTGAACAACTGCTTCCTCAAAATCCGTTTGGCTGCCTTCTAGATCCGGTTGTGGTGGCTGTTGGAGCTCGGAGTTGGGGGTGAAGATCCCGAGGAAGGCCATTTAATGCTGTGGACAACCCTCCTACGAATCCTCAACCCCATCTTGGCTGTCTCCTGGCCCTTATCTGCTCGGTTTTGTTCCAATCATGTGTCAAAAAACCTGAAATGAGCACGTGTTAGCCACCTAGGAATAGTGACTGCCCTTATTCATACAAATGACATAAACATACTAAAAAATGATGCATAAGTTATGAAAAATGAAGGATTGAGCAAAGGTAGTTAGGCCAAATGAGCCCAAAATGTTACCAAATTTGGGGCTCATCATCACCCCCCAGCTAAAATGATTTCTCATCCCTGAGCAACTAATCCAGCTCCTCGTCCTTCATTGCTTTCACCGCCACCCTCACATCCCAGGCTTCAGAAGTAGTCTCCTCCTCACTGGCATGGAACCCAGCCTTCCTTTCCACCTCTTCCCACTGCTTATGCTCTTCTTTTTCTGTGCTGCCTTCCATCAATCCTAACAGCAGAGGTGGGCTTAGCTTGAGGCCAATCCAGCTGGCTTGGAGGTTCTGTATGGACTTCTTGTAGAGGGGCACCCGTGCTAGAGCTTCCCTCATTCGAGTTGGAGTGTGATATTCTCTGATTTTAAGGCTGTGGGACAATGTGTTCCATCGGCGGGTGCAAGCATGAACACAGTTCTCCCCTAATAGTCGCTCCATATCCTCGAAATGTGCTATAGCCTGGGCCTGCTGATCCATGTATTTCAATAACGTTTGAGGGTTGGTGGCTAAGTGTTGGTGGGCCGATATCAATGCAGTGGGATCCCCTGGCTCTGCTCTAATCAGCAGTGGCTCATGTAACTCTCGGTTCATGACCTCTTTGACTTCCGCTGCTCTCTTTTCTTCATGGTTCAACCATGAGGCAAATGCCATCAACTGCATATTTCCTACAGTTGTGTTGGGATCCCATGAAGTCACATTAGGAAGGGCCAAATTATGGAGATAGAACTCTGATAGTTTGGCCTTGTCCTCTGATGAACTGCTATTGCATAACTCTTTGAACTGCTGGGGGTCTTGGATTTGGGAGATACCCCTCTGTGCCAATGCATTGATTTGAAATTGCAGCCACTAGTCCCGTAGGTACAAGCCATAAGATTTGGCCGGTTGTCTGCATTGTAGAGCATCCATGGCCCAACTGGCCATGCAGGCCAGTTGTGCCTCTTTTTGCTGCAACTGCTGTTTGAGAGCTTGTATCTCGATTTGTGCTTGCAGTTCCCTTTCCTGTAGATGCGAGGTTGGCTCCCCAAGACCAACTTGCAGTCCTTCTTTGCCTTGATGTTCTGCTGTAGTGTCCCCTGATGATGTGCCCTTTTCTTTCTTCAGTTCCTGTAGCTGCAGTTTAAGTTTCTCATTCTCTTCCTGTAGGAATACCCGCTGGCAGTTTGCCACGTGTTTGGCCATAGCTAATTCTTTTCGTGCCTCCTTGAGTTGTTCCTCCAAGGGGCCTATATCTGCCACTCCTTTTGATTTAGCTATTTTCATCCACGTGTGAGTTCTCACTCTTTCTTCCTCCAATGCAAAGAAAAGTGGCACAGTGAATTTCTGTGGGATAATTTTTCCAGCCTCCAAGAAGTTATAATACGAGCTCAAGCTTGGCTGGGGACTAGGTTCCGGAATATGCTCTTTCTCTTCTTCCCTCGGTGGCTCTACTCCGTCTTCCCTAAGTGGTGATGTGGCTGCCTCTCCCTCCATTTTCTCTGTCTCCTTGAGCCGGGCCAATGTTTCCTGTAGAACGGCCTCAGCATCCTGTAGTGGGGTTTTCGAAGCCAACCTGTCCATTCTCTCCTTCCAAGCAGTTGTCTTTGGGCTCCCCCGCTCATAAGTGACTGATATTTTTGAGGGGGACCTCTCCCTTGGCGAGGTAGGGGTGTCCTCTATAGTAATTGGGCTGCTGGATGGAGGTTGGGGCCTGCCTGTTTTGATCCTTACACTCCTCCGTGCTTTGAAATACAGAGGGATCTCCCTCTTTCGTTTTTCCCTCGGCTTGGGAGGTGTGCTAAGGGTGGCCAACACGGCTGTTGCCTCCCTTGCAAGAATTTCATCTGTCTTCTCCCTTGGTTTACCTTTTTTAGGGCTTCCTATAGAAGGCCATGTAGTTGCTGATTTCTGGCATCCTGTAGAAGCTGTTTTTGACTTTCCTGTAGAAACAGGTGGCACCGTTTTAGCCTGTTTGGCTGAGGGTGCTTTGTCTTTTGACTTTGCTGATGCTGCTTTCGAGGTTCCTTTACTGACGTGGACTTGTTCAGTCTTTTCCACTCTACGTTGTAACCTTTTCTCCCTGCGTGTCAATGTGGATTTGTCATCCTCCTTTTCGGCAACCTGGTGTTTCTCTTGTTTCCGTTTTTGTTCTTTCTTCGGTGCTTTGGCCGCGGTTTCTTGGCCTTTCCATTTCTTCTCTGTGTGTATTGGCTCCTTCTCCTCGCTGCTGGAGGAAGTAAGCTCCTCGGTCAACATTTTGATATCGCCATCCTTAGTCAGATTTCGGAAGGCTTCCCACGAGAGAGGGACGGTGTATGTGTGGAGTGCATCCTCCACAAGGAGCTTAATGAGCCCATGATGGGCTACCTGGTCTGGCGTGCCCTCTCATAATTTGGTGGCACATTCAGTCATGGACTGCAGAAGGAAGTAGGGAATACTTAGCTTGTTTTCTGAAGGTAGGTCCATCTGGTGCCTAAGTTCTGTGAGCAGCCGGAAATGGTACCCATATACAATGCTAAATCGTCCTTCGCACGTGATATATTTCATAATTTGGAGGCTGACCTCACTCCAAAGCGGCTGTAGGCTAGCTCTGCGAACCCCGTTCTTATCCTCTGAGAATTGCTCCTCCGGTAAAAAGAACTCCTTTTTAGCCTTCTGGCCTAGTTTTCTCTCCTCCTTATCCCACGGTACCCCCATTGGGAGATGAGTGACTCTGTTGATGAACTGTGGGGCGAGTCTGAGATTCAAACCCCTGAAATTTACAACGGCCAGCGTTTTTGATTTTGGCTTCAAAGCTCGCAGGAATTCCTCTGCCACCTCATCATCATAACCTTGAAGCTTGTCGCAGAACGACATCCATTGTGCACGAGAGAACAGTTCTACCACCTCAGGGTTTTCCCGTAGCTTCTTTGAGTCTGTCGGTTCCTTCCTAATGAATCCACCCGGCATGGTGAAAGCTTGCTATGTTAGCTAGAGGTGGCTGGTGCGTATCAAAAGATGGGCCTTTCAGATTTCTTGAGACAGAGCATAGAATTAAGCCTCCGTCAAGCACACAATTCGTGAATTCTTGGCTATCTACAGGTGAGCCTTGACAGGGGCTCAATTACGAACCACATCTTATAGAAAACCCCGCATATACTACGACGACAATTTTCATGCAAAAGGAAGACGACGCTTGCAATTTTATGCTCAGACTGTAGTTTTACTTTTTTGAGGACGTCGACTTTGCCACCCTTCCAACCAATTGCATGGGAGGAAAAGGTTCAGGCTTACCTTTCCCAATTCGCCACCTTTGACGTGAATAGATCGATTTCCTCTGTAGCGGCGAGCTTCCTGTAGCGCAGCTTCCTGTAGAAGTCGTGCACAGGTTCCAGAGAGCACGTCAGTGGTTCTGCGCCTTCTGTGCAACCACCAGACGTTGGAACAAGTCGAAGAATTGGAGTAACGAGCTTCAGGGAAATTCGGACGCTTACTCGACTACAAAACGGCTGATGATAAATGAGTGGAGTGACGATCTAGCCAGTAGATTTGAATCCCTGCGGAATTCGTGGCGCGGGGGTGAGCTGTCCCTACCGGACCATTGGACGACGTCACCAATTCATTTCACTGCAAGTCTCCCTGACCGCCACATCATTCCCTGCAGATCTGCCACCACCATTTCTGTTAGATTGCCGCTTCTCCCCAACTGGACGCTTCCCACGTGTCCATTTCCCGTTTTGCTTGACACGACCAACACTTTCCGAATCTAACGAGACCATCAGACTGGTCATGGTGGCCAGTTGAATGGCTACCCGACTGCTCAACCCATTCATTTTCACACTTGCAAACATTTCAGAGCATTGTTCATGTAATTTGACGAAAAAAGGGTGAGGCACTTACCTGTGTGGCCACAACGTGATTTTCAGGTTTCGGGATGAGGGTGACGAATCTGCCTGCTGCTGCTTCATGCACAGGCACAGGGGTTCCTCCTTGCAGACTGCTGTTGGTTACGAAGCTTATTACCTGGCTGCGGATGGTGCATGTGCCCGCTTTAGGTGTTGCAGGCACCTTGATGGTGTACACTTTAGCTGGATGAACTGCTACGGTATTCCTGTAGGATGTCTTGTAGCAGTTTGTCCTCCTCGGGTGCATGCCGAAACGGTGGAGATGGTGGCATCACGGTCACGGTCGCAGAATCCTCGGATGGCTTTGATAAGTAGTGCATGGTGTCTCTGCATCCTTTATTCCATTTGAGAATCACTTCCTCTGAGAATTCAACGTTCTGATTTGACTGTGTAGGTATTTCCATTGCATGGCGACTGGGGTGGTAGAAGGAGGCGACAACAGTGCGTGATGGAGAAAACATTAGCTTGCATGCCTCCGTGTCGGACCTCGGGCGTTAGATCTCCCCACACAGTCGGTTCTGGGCCGTCCAAAGATTCTACAGGAAGTTTCCTGTAGAAATACAGAACTTCCTGTAGAAAGTCCTGTAGCTTCCTGTAGAAGGCTAAACTGTGATCAAATCATGCCCAGACCTTGGAAGAGATGAGTGTTTCTAGAGGGAGTGCTGGTGAGGTCACCTGGTAGCATAATAGGGACACTTGTCTTTGAGTTGAGGGACCTCTTTCCCTGCATGGAACACCTGCAACCTGCATGAATTATAAAATCTTGAACCTGTTTTCCTTGTTTCTTTGCTTGTTTTTTCTTTTTTTTTTTTTTTTTTGAAAGATAGCAGGGGCGCCTCCATGAGGTTTTCACCCTTACCATTTGCCTTGAGCGCCTCAGAGAGGTTTTCACCCAAGGGTCTTTTTTCACACATTTTCAGAAGACAGCAGGGACGCCTCAATGAGGTTTTCACCCCTACCATCTGCCTTCAGAGCCTCAGAAAGGTTTTCACCCAAGGATCTTTATTTTTTTATTTTATTTTTATTTTTTTATTTTTTGTTTTTTCTCTTTTTGAGATGTTCAGGGTATGCCCAAAACAGAGGCAGAACCCTTCTCTATGACCAGCGCTGATTTTTCCACAGTTTTGATGAATTCTTGCCTTGAAAGAGTGTTTCTGTAGATCTTTAGTCGATGCCCATTGACAAGCATGGGGATGGCCTCCTCATCAATGGTCCGAATAAGAACAGACCCATTGTCATTACATTTTTCCACTGCATATGGTCCCAGCCATCTGGTTCTCAGCTTCCCCTTGAAATCCTTATGCCTGGAATCATACAACAGCGCCCAATCTCTTGGCTGAAATTGCTTGTCATTGAGGTGTTGGTCATGCCACACCTTCCTCTGAAGTTGAACCACTTCTGAGTGGAGAAGGGCCTGCATTCGGTGCTCGTCCAATCCATTCAACTGCAATAACCTTTCTTGTTGGGCATGGCTGAGATCCAGGTCCAGCTGAGCTGCCATCCTCAAGGTGTTGTACTCGAACTCAATTGACAGCAAAGCTCTCTTCCCATAAACCAGCTCATAAGGTGTGAAGCCGGTTGTGGTCTTCCAAGTGGTGTTGTAAGCCCATGTGGCCTCAACAAGGCGATATGCCCAATCTTTTCTACTGCTGCTCACCACCTTAGTTAAGATCCCTTCCAATGCTCTATTGGTGACTTCCACCTGCCCATTTGCTTGAGGATGATAGGGGGTGGAAGTCCTATGCTTGATTTTTTGATGAGTGAGTAGGTCTTCAATTAAGTTGGAGGTGAATTGGCTTCCTTGATCAGTGACTAGCTCTCTTGGGTAGCCAAATTTGTAGAAGATGTTTTCTCTTAAGAACTCGGCCACCTTTTCTTCTGTCGCTGCTTTGATTGCCTTGGTTTCTGCCCACTTTGTCAGGTAGTCCGTGCACACAATGATGTAAGACCTTTGCCTCGAAGGAGGATTGATTGGACCCACAAAATCCATACCCCACTTCTCAAATGGCTCAAGAGTCACTTGAGGTTGGAGAGGCATTTCGTCCCTTGGAGTCGGTTTCCCCATCCTTTGGCATTGGTCACATTGGCTGATATACCTTCTGACATCTTGATGAAGCGTGGGCCAATAGTAGCCTGCCTGCAGGATTTTGAAGGCAATCCTTTTGGCTGCAAAATGTCCTCCACAAGGCCCGTCATCACAGGTTAGGAGGATATCAAAGACTTCCTCCTCCCTTACACAACGCCTTAAGATCTGATCAGGGCCAAGCTTGAACAGGTTGCCCCTGATCCAAGTGAACGAGGCACTCTTCCTCACGATCCCGCTCTTCTCCCTTGAGGATAGGTGCGGAGGGAACTGTGCTGAGACAAGGTAGTTTGCTATATCAGCAAACCATGGAGAGAGTATTGAGATAGCAAACAGATGTTCATCTGGCATCTAGTCATCCACTGTTCCATCCTCACCTGCAGGTAAATCCAATCTAGACAAAAAGTCAGCAACAACATTTTCTTTACCTGGCTTGTCAACAATAGTCAAATCAAACTGCTGCAACAAAAGTAACCATCTAATAATACGAGCACTCACATCTAGTTTATTCATTAAATATCTAATTGCAGCATGATCAGTATGTACAAATGTTTGATATCCAGTAATATAATGTCAGAACTTGTTCAGTGCATGGACCACGGCCAAGAATTCTTTCTCAGTTACAGTGTAATTCAGTTCTGCCTTGGATAAGTTTTTGCTGACAAAGTATATGGCGTATGGAAGTTTTTGTTCAACTTGTCCTAAGGCTGCCCCTATGGCTTTGTTCGAGGCATCAGTGTGGATGCGGAAAGGTAGGGCCCAGTTTGGACCTCTCAAGATTGGGGCAGACACCAACTTGTCCTTTAATTCATTCAGAGCCTTCTGACAATCGTCAGTCCATTTAAACTCAACATCTTTTGCCAAGAGGCTAAACAATGGCGAGGCTAGCTTGCTGAAGTCTTTAATGAATCTCCTATAATACCCTGCTAAACCTAAGAAACTTCAAACATCTCTTACCTTCTGAGGAGGTGTAACCTTCTTGATGAGAGCAATTTTGTTAGGATCCACCTGTAACCCTTGGCAAGAAATGGTATGGCCTAGCACAGTCCCTTCAGTCATCAAGAATTCACACTTTTCAGGACTAAGGGACAGGTTCATCTCAATGCACTTGGTTAAGACTTTTCCCAGATTGGACAATGCTTCCTGGAAGTTGGACCCATAAGGAGTGAAGTCATCCATATAGATTTCCACCGAATCATGGACCAGCTCAGAAAAGATGCTCAAGATGGCTCTCTGGAAGGTGGCAGGAGCATTGCATAGTCCAAAGGGAAGAACTCGGTAAGCAAAGGTACCCCAAGGACAAGTGAAGGTGGTCTTATCTTGGTCTTCCGGGCTGATTTGGATCTGGTTATACCCGCTAAACCCATCTAGGAAAGAGAAAAACTTCTTTCCTGCCAGTCCATCCAACACTTGATCTATGAAGGGTAGAGGAAAATGGTCTTTCTTGGTGGCCTTGTTCAGTTCTCGGTAGTCCACACAGATTCTCCACTTCCCATTTTTCTTGGGAACCAACACCAGAGGGGACACCCATTCGCTATCCGAGATGGGGTAAATGAATCCGGCATCCAACAGTTTTTGCAATTCCTCCTTGACGATGTCCTTAAGGGCTGGATTCATTCTCCTTTGGGGTTGCCTAACCGGTTTACAATATTCTTTGATGTAGATGTGATGGGTACAGACCGAAGGATGGAATCCTTTCATCTCCTTATAGCTCCAAGCAAAAGCATCTAGATGACTGGCCAACAGACTACACAACTCCTTTTCCTGGGAAGGAGATAGGGAGGAGCTGATCTTTAACGTTCTCTCGGGGCCGAACTCCACATTTTTGACTCTGGGAGTGACAGGGTTGGTCACACAAAGGTCCACTAAGGTGCTGGCTTGGGCATCCTCCACCAATTCCCCTAAGGACAATGCACTGGGAGGTGGATTCTGGATCAAGGTCTCAATCAAGTCATCCTCGGTTGGGGGGCCTCCCCTAGTGGTGTCTAGGGTGCACAAAGGTGCTGAGTACACCTCATCCTCTTCTCCTTCCTCCAACCAAAGTGGTAAGTCATGCTCTAATAGGGGTTGGGCAGGAGGGTACAGGACTAGCTGCTTGGACATAGGACCATTTTTGATGGTCATGTTTCCTGCACGACAGCTTATGTAAGCATCTGCAGTGGCTAACCAGGGCCTTCCCAAAATAAGAGGGTATCCAGTAAGCTTTGCCTTTGGTTGCAGACCAAGAAGTCTGCAGGGTACTCCCAAGAGTCAACAGATACCATGACATCCTCTACAATCCCTTCGGGAGTCACGGTGGAGCGATTTGCTAGTTGCAGGACTGTTGAGGTCTTTCTCAAGGAACCCTGAAGGTTGAGTTTGAGCATGGTATCCCTAGTCATCACATTAATGGCAGCCCCCAGATCAATCAATGTGTGAGGTATGATGGTGCCATTGATGTGGACATCAACTACAGGACTCTCAGGATCCAGATACTTTGGGCAGATGGCCTGCCCCAACATAAGATCAGACAGTTGTCCTATGACATTGATGGTTGAAGCATCTCTTTTTCGCCTGCCTGGGTGTCTGAAACACTTTTCCTTAACCAGTTTGTTGTATATCGGTACATCTTTGATGGCTTGGAGAAGAAGTATTCTCACACACAACTATTTGAGTTCTCCCAGAAGCTCATCCTCCTCTGGGTTGGGTTGTGTGGTGGCCGTTAGTCTCTCAAGAAAGGGAGGAATGGCCTTTGGTTCACTTTCCTGTTTATCTTCCTCGTCCTCCGGGGGAGGAGGTTGGCGATCCGAAAGAGTCTTTCCAGATCGCAGGTTGATCTCCTGGATCTCCACAGCATAGGTAGGGCATGATGTTTCCCCAGTATATACCTGCTGGGCCTATCGGTTGTTGGGGTTCGGGTTCTGTTGAGCAGGCATTTGGGGTTGCCTTGGAGGAGCAGGAGGTAATGGTTGTGGTTGAGCTGGTGGTGGAGGCAAAATGGCGGGAGGAGTATTGTACTGGGGCCTCCACCCCGATTGAGGTGCATTCCACTGAGGTTGTGGCTGGGCATGTGAGTGAAACGAATGAGTAGTGGGCTGAGTATGGTACTGAGGCGGGTAAGACCATGGAGGAGGTATAGACCAGGAAGGATGAGCAGGGGGACCCTAAGAAGGCATAGGAGCAGATTGGTTGGGGCTGTAATAAGCTTGGGGCGTCCCTTGCATCCCCTGTTGGTAAGGTCTAGGTCCATGTGGCCTCCTTTGGTTGAGGAAATATAGAGGTTCAGTGGGCGCTTCTGTCCCTTGATACATGGCTTTAAGCCCAGGTAAGGTTGGACATTGGTTTGTGGGGTGGTCCTCCTCACAAACAAAACATACCTCAACCGAATGTAATGGGCACTCGTTCTTAGGGTGTTTCCTTGTACACCTAGGGCAGAAGATAGCCAAAGCCCTCTCAGCTTCCTCTTTCTTCTGCTGGATTCGGAATGTATCAAGTTGCATGGCGATGGTCTGTCTCACCTCACTCTTGAGGTCCTCTAATTGATTTGCAAACTCATGTTTGGAGAAAGGAATACCAACTGAGAGGAGGTTTCCTCTACCTCTTTTCTGGGCTGCCCTAGAGTGGTTTCTAAACACAGTCTTTATATCCTCATAAGGTAGTTGGTAAATATCTCCTCCAGCTAGCATGTGAAGGGTCTCTAAGAGGTCTTCAGGGACTCCTCGGAGCAGGACCAACTTGAGGGATTCAGGGTCAAGTGTGCACCTGGCCCGTTTATAGCTAAGTTGGAACCTTTCCTCGTAATCTTCTAAAGACTCATCATTCCCCATGGTCATCTGAAAGATTTCTCCCTTGGCTTCCTTGGACCTACAGTAGTCCCGGTATTTGGTATTGAAAGCTTGCTGCATCTGGGCCCAAGTGGTGATACTGTTCCCAGGTAAGCCCATGAACCAGCGTAATGCTGCCTCCTTAAGGGTAGAGGGGAAGAGTTCCAGTTTTTTCTCATCTTCGGTATAGTCATAGGTTCGACAAAGGACGACAAACTCAAACAGGAAGGTATCAGGGTCTTCAGTAGTCAGTCCATGGAAGTGAGTTAAAGCGGAGGGGCTGATGTTCTTAATTTTCATGTCTCCATTGGTCTCTCAGATGGGGAAGGCACCTTCAATTCTCTCATCTTCTCCCCTATTGTCAGCCATAGCTTCAGATGGAGTGTTCTCTAACTCTTCTTCTATTATAGGATCTTCGTATGTCTCAGGAGGTTCGCCTATAGGTTCTTCTGGATCACTGTCACCAAAGAAGAGAGAAGGGTGACTTAGTGATGTGGTGCGGGTGTTGGGTAAGAATTTGCCTGTTTTATCTCGATTTCTACTAGGCATGAAATGGAAAGACTTTTGATTGCTTTTGTTTTTTCTGGTACCTGCAAAACTAAAACAGATTGAACTGCAACTAACTATCATGCTGAAATGGAAATGCGGAATTGAAATGAAAGCATGAAAGAACTAATCTATTTTGCTCAAATGAAATTGCAGGAATGAAATGCTAGGCTACGCTTGCGGAATTGAAATGCTAATCTACGCTTGTAGAAATGAAATTGCGGAATTGAAATGTTAATCTATGAAAGCAGGAAATGTCTATGCTACTTTTGCAGAAAAGAAATTGCAGAATGAAAATGAAATAAACTACTTAGCAGAAGGCGAGAGTAGGAAAGTAGAAGAAAAGAAACAATCACCAATACTCTGACGCTTCCCCGGCAACGGCACCAAAAAGATGGTGGGCTCCAGTATTGTAGCAATAATGCTACAACTCCTGGAGCTTCCTTCTTTAGTTTTATCAACCCGGTAGTTCGTAACAAACTTGGAAGCGACGGTGCTGTATGCACAACTACTAGCTCTTGCTGCAGCTGTCACTTGGTCAGCTGGCACAAGTTCGCTAGGGGCTCAAGCCAACTTCTATGAGCTCTTAGAAGAAGATTTTTAACTGATGGACGAAAGCTAACTCAAAGGAAGCTGATCTACTTGCAGAAAGGAACTGATAGTCAACAAGAAACGCAAACCCTAGCAAACCCTAATTCTACCAGCTAGTCTTACTGATGCAGAGATGGAAATGCAAACTACTGAAAGAGATGCCATTACTTCTATGGAGGTAGAATGCATGCGTCTAGACTACCTCTATCTGAAGAAAACATTTTTTTTGTATTTTTGTTTCAGTTATTAGAATTATCATGCATGTGCTTTTATCTAGCTTTTACTGTGCAGAGGTGGATCAAGGAGGAGAAATGCTTGGAAAAGGTTGGGAAGGTTCACAGAGGGTCTAAGGGGTTCCTAACACCCTTCCAGAGAGTTTCACAAAGTTTGGCTGCCAAAAACTGAGTTTATGAGCTTCTACAGGAAGTCTGCAGGGGTTCTACAGGATGTTTCAAAATTTCTACAGGATGTTCAGTAATTCCTACATGATGTTCTACGATTGGATTTTGGATGATGGGTGAGTGGAAGAGGCTGCATGGGTGGATAGGGAGGTAGGAGAGAGGTTTTTAATGACTTAGTGACAGAGAGATGAGATGATGAGGGGGTGTGTAAAGCTAGTTTGTCTGAAGGAGGGTAGAGGGAATGGAAGGCCGAAAAGGCAGGGTAACGTGGGCAATAGAGTAGTTGAGAGACAAGGGGTCTAATTGGGAGATGAGCAGTTGGCCTGGGCAAGGCTTAGAAGGATGAGAGAGTGAGGGAGTAGCACTGCACAGTGTAAACTGAACCAAATCATCCACGTCCTCCACATAACCAAAATATGACTAACCTATTCTAACTATTTAATGAAACCAATGAACAACAACGTTATTTCCAAAGAGAATCATGTATGGTACTGAAGCAAAGAAACATTCCAAGAGGTCTGAGCGCATGGACAACTACTACAAATGAAAATATTGCACCAAAGATTGCATGAGTACGTAAACCAATGTTTTTGGTGGGTAACACTGTCTGCAATTCCAGCCCCTAGAAAGAGGTGAAAATGAGAGTGCAGGCAACCCTTTTTTGGAGCTTTTATCAATTCTAATATCTTTACTCTATTCTAAACATCTGGAGCGACTCTATCTTCTAACAATAACCTAATTAACCACACTACGAAATCTAACTCAACAAACTACGTTTCAAGTGCATGTAAAGAAAACCATAATGCTGAAAGAAAAGATAACAATACAAAAGAAGGAGGCCTTAGGCTCTCAGGTTGGGCCCAACCCCGAGAGCTATGGCTCCTTTAAAAACTCAAAACTGAGATCAAATCTGACTGCTTCCCATTAAGAAATAATAATCATAAGTCAAAAAGTATGCCAATAATGACTACAAAAGAGCAAAAACAGAGCTAGCAGCTCGTAGTGCAGAATGTGCAACAATGTTTCAAAAAGTCCTTTTCAAAGGCTAAAGCCTTATCATTTATACATCACGAGGCCCCAAGCTGGCCTCCTAAATCAGTGGGACTTGGCTGACCAAACTAGGAGTGAATTGCTGCTTCCTCAAAATCCGTTTGGTTGCCTTCTAGATCCGGTTGTGGTGGCTGTTGGAGCTCGGAGTTGGGGGTGAAGATCCCGAGGAAGGCCATTTAATGCTGTGGACAACCCTCCTATGAATCCTCAACCCCATCTTGTCTGTCTCCTGGCCCTTATCTGCTCGATTTTGTTCCAATCATGTGTCAAAAAACCTGAAATGAGCATGTGTTAGCCACCTAGGAATAGTGACTGCCCTTATTCGTACAAATGACATAAACATACTAAAAAATGATGCATAAGTTATGAAAAATGAAGGATTGAGCAAAGGTAGTTAGGCCAAATGAGCCCAAAATGTTACCAAATTTGGGGCTCATCAGTAGGTACATGTATGCAATATTCTCGACCTCTTCTCTTGAGCATATTATAGTTAGAAATTTGTTGTCAATGCATGAGAGACGAGGTTTTATAAGATAAGGATTAGTCAGCAATCTTAGTCACCTTCAACTAGTTAATTGTAACTCACTTCTTCACTCATGCAATGTTAAAAAGTCAAATTATGAAGTGTGATGATTTCATGGAATGAGGACAACAGTTAAAAGAAGAAATTTTTGCAAAGGCCAAGGTCACCAAACACTCCAATCCCTCCATTCACTTCATATTCACTATCTATTCATCATTCATCTAGCCCATTTCATTCTTGAAAAAAAGACAAAGAGAGCATCCTCTCCATTTTCATGAAATTTCCATTTGCAGGTTAGCAAGAGGGATAGTCAAAGAGAAAAGGAGGATCACAAAGAGACCCCTATCACTCAAATTTTTATTTTACCACTCATTACCATTCGTTCCTACACCATTTATGTCATTTTTTCCACTCCTTTACTTCAGTTTACAAAGAGACTGTGTTTTCTACAGGATGATCCAGTAGGAATTACAGTGGCCCATAAATCCTACAGGAGGAAGCCCTAAGGAAAATAAGTGGTGGAACAAGGTAGCAGAATGTTGATAAGGGTGTGGAAGACCTTGCCAAACTGAAAAAAAATCAAGAACCATCTTGAATAAGGGGAAGCAGGCAAACTAATGGTCTCAAGAAACAAGGATTTTTCTTTGCACATAATTTTTTTTTGGCTTGTCCTTGCAGAGCTTACAGTTAAGATTCTTAATGCACAAGAGAGAGGCCACCAGGGCCATGGATGAAGCACAATGAGCTCACTAAGTTTCTTAGAGGATGAGCAACACTTTTAGCAGGGGGTATGATGGGCCTCTAAATTAAACATAAATTAAGGCCCATGCCTCTAATTTGAAACATAATTTAAGGCCTATGACCATCCTTCAGCGCATTAAACCTTTGTTTTTGCATTAGCTAATTTATTTTTAACTTTAATATATTCATTAGGAAGTTTTATGAATAATTGAATATTTGTGCATAATATTATTTATTTTGGTGGAATATTATGAGAATATTGGGCAGATTATGAAGAGTTGGAGGAGGAAATAATTTATGGACTTGCTCCCTACTACTAGATGATCATTAATAAATACTAAGTAAACAAGATATTTTGGAATTATGGCAAAAATTGTGGAACTCCAATGATTGAGAAAATATAGGAATGTGTTCCACTAATCAAGGGATCAGATCCACTAATCAAGGAAGCAGATTCACTAATTAAGGGATTTCGGTGGGGAAAGCTTCCTCCATCCATGGGGAATGATTCTTAATAATTTTGTATAAGTACCATGTTGAAGTTTCTTCTAGGGAATGATTGAAAAAATCTAGGAATGTGTTCCCTGCCATTTAATTCATATCCTAGTATTGGGGACTAGATCCACTAATCAAGGGATTTTGGTGGGGAAATATTCCTCCATTCATGGGGAATTATTCCTAAGCATTTTGTATAAGTACGAAGTCAAATTTTCCTGTAGGGGGAGATTTTGATTAGTGTTATTGTGGATAGAGCTTGTATTTTTGCATCTCCATTGTATTTTCTTACAGGGATGTAATTCTATTGATGAAAATAATGAATATTGGTGTCATGTTCAGCTTCTAAATCTTGTTCTCCTCCATATGTCTCTGATTTTCCTTGGGCTTGGCCATCCCAGGGACCTGAGAGCCCTTTTGTATTATTTTCTTTCCTCCTTTTCTTTGCTTATTCACATGCATCTCCAGTTTTTATTTCTTTCTATTTCTACATTTAGAATTAATGATTTCTTGTTGTCGGATTGAGTTAAATGGTTGATGTAAGTTCTTTTGCAAGATCACAAGAATTTTTTCATCTTTGGAAAAGCTTTGGAAGTTCATAGTAATCATTGAGATGCTTGGATTAGTCTTCTTATTCCCAAATCTAGAATGATGGACCTCCTTTTTAGCAAAGAATAGTAAATTTCTTCTATTTTTTAGAGCATCCTAACAATCTTCAATCAAATTGATTCCACTTGAATTAGATCACAAAAAAATTCTATTTCATAACAAAAATCACCCCATTGCATTTGCACTTGATTTGGTTAGGCATTTCTTATATTTACTAGCTTACTAGCTCTCAAATTTCTAGATTTTTGACTAGTAATGTTTTTTATTTTTTTTGCATGGGTTAACATAGGTATTTTTGAGCAATTTTGCTTGGAATAAGGACCTAATACATCCTAGTTAATAAAATTTTTTGTCCCATCGAATTTGGATTTGATTTGATTGGTCATTAAACCCTCACCAATTTCATCATTTCACAAGGAATCTTCTCCAAGCTTTTTGAGCGAATCGATCCATCTCCCAACTTTGGTTTTGAGTTCTGAGTGATTCTAGGAATTATCCCACTCCATTCCACCCATCACAAACCTTTCATAGGCCTCCCATCACCTCCAACACCTCACATTTTTCTCTCGGTTGTATCCTTTAGGTTCACTGTAATTCCTACAGGATCATCTTGTACGTTTCTAGTACATCCTGTAGGTTTTCCTAAAATGGCCTGTTTTGAGGTCGAATTGAGGAAAACCTCTAGGAAGTCACCAAAAACATCCCAAGGGTATCCCACACCATCCAACCTTCTCCTAACCCTTCCATTGATCCTCTAACATCCTTAATTCACCTGCCACATCACCAAAAGACATTAGTTTGCATACTTGATTTTGCATGAAAACACAAAAAGACAAAAGTGGATTTATTTCGCTCCCTTTACTTGGACATTAGTGATGTTTGATACTTCTTACTTCCGTGCTTAGATAGTAGTGTCTGGTTCATGATAATTTATCATTATCGCAAAGCATAGTTTCTTGGCAGTTAGTTAGGAAATGGTGTGATTTAGCATTGAATTTCCGTCTCTTTCCTTGTACTTTCTTTCCTGCAATAGGTTAAGGTTCCATTTCAAACATTTCATTTTCTGCAATTAGTTTAAGATTTGACTTCAGTACATGCACTCCATTATATCATGACAACAAAGGAAGGACACATTGTATGCTGCACATATAGTGTCGACACCTCTTAAGTTTGTATGAACCCCGGGTTGATAATTAAAGTCCGTAGCCTTAGGAGTTGCAACATTCTTGTTGCAATACCTAGGCTCATCAACACTTATATGTTTTATGTGATACATAATATGATTATGCATTGTATATGATGATGATGGTTCACCATGCATTGTGTTTTATGGTTGTATTATGTGATATACATGTGATAAATGCAAATATAGAATGTTATTTGCAATGGTATGTACATAGTAATTTTGGGCTCTAGGAACATGACTGAAAGTAATCATATCAAATTCTTGTACCAATAGCTTATATCATAGGAATTTTCTAAATAGGACTTGGTTATGCACATGATACACACTATTCAATTGCATGCAAGTAGCAAGGAATCTAAATGAACATGAAGATGAAGGATGCAATGAGCGAGGGCATCGACTAACAAACCTAACACTGCATCATATTCGACCTGGTTATTGGAGGTAGATCCAATGCACATGTCGTTCAAAAGAAATAACATATAAATGGGGGTAAAAATGGCCCAGGCTACTGAGGCTAGATTCTTGGAAAAGCGGCTTGCACCGTCAGCATGATCGAGATACGATGTGGATGATGTATCCATCTGAAAGGTGCATAAGAAAACATATGAGATGATGCAACCTACCTAACTTCATGACAGAAATAATGACATGAAAATCAAAGGGATATGCTATGAGCAAAATTTCTTGAGGGAGAGTGCATTGGGAGAATTAGGAAGGAGATGGCCATCATAATACTAAAAAAATATGACCCCTTGCCTAAGTGCAAGGGTAATCAGGGGTAGGCATAGCTTCCATGATGTCCTTATCAGAATGGAAGATGGGTGGATGGGAGGAAGACTGATTACATGATTTGGCGGCAGTACATGGTGCATTGACCTAAGAGAGAAGGTTCACGTATGCATCATCTGGAATGGTAGATGAAAATCTAGTAGATGGAGGATCTATGGATTTTTAGACTTGGGATTCTATCGAAAGAGGTTTGATAGAAACACACGTAGAAACCGTAGAAAGGTTTGTCTGTGAGGAACTCAAGGATGATGACAGGTAAAGGATATGGCTCGTGGAGTTCGTCATCTTCACATCGGGGGGAGGGGTCACGATGGTGGGACCAGAGTCCCCCTGTTCTAGTTTATTTATGGTGCTAGAATCCTTGGGTAAAGGAGTAGGTGATCCACTATGAGTGGTCTCGTCTTCATGAAGTTCCTTAATGCAATTGCGAAATTCATCGAGATGAGGAAAAAGATGGGAATAGTGACCATGATGATCGCATAAGCCACAAAGGTGATTTGTGCATAACGTTCTAAGTTTCTTGGCTGGACCTGGTAAGTTAACATGAACTTCAGGGATATTGACTTAGGGAACATTTCATGAACCAAAGGTTTGAGATGAGGGAGTTCAGGACAATTATTGGCGATGTGCCCAATAGCTTTACACAAAGCGCACAGAGGTGACAACTTTGGGGCCTTGGGATCTGGAGGAGATTAGGGAGCACTGTACTTAGGTTATTTTCTCTTGGCTTTCCCCCTCTGTTTGGATGCTTTCGCAATAGAAGTGGGTTCCTATTGAGGTTGTGATGGAATTGGAGCGTCGGTAGGGGCCGACAGGACCGATTGAACCAAGGTCAAACATGATAAGGTCTTAGTTGACCAGGTAGAGTGCTTGCAAGGGTATCAATGTACCATACTAGGATCCCCAAAGTCATATTAGGGAGAACTAGCGCAACCATGATAGGGAAAAAAAGGATTCCCGGAGGAGGAAAAAAGAAAGGTATTTGGCCTATAGGGTAATGTCCCAATGGAACAACTCCTGGATGGTTGAGACCTGGAGTTACAATTCCTGGTGGGAACATAGGATAAGCAACCACAAATGGAGGAGGTCTTGGGAGGTTGGATTCAGATCGCTCGACTGAGAGGGTGACAATAGGGTGTTGAGGAGCTGGTTGTTGGTCAGATGTACTAGACTACTTGAGAGCAACCCATGATGCTTGTAACATGAAAACACTCAAAGAGTTAGGCTCTAAGATGAGAGGGGGAGGACTAGGGAAAGCACCCAACAAAGAGGAATCTTTGTAGACTCCGGGTGAAACATTGGTGAGAGGAGTTGAAAACTGCTTATCTTATGTTGATGAGATGATGGACTTAGAGGACGTCACCAATACCGGTTCGTAGTATGTCAACTAATTGATGGTAACAATCTATCCTTCAGGGGGGAATCACATCTTGCGGACAACTACAGATGTTATGACTGACATGGCATATGTGTAACTACGACCCAAGAGAATGTTGTAATCTAAAGGGACATCAATAACCTCATTGTCTACATGGATAGTCTTTCCCGAAAGAGTCATGGGACAATTGTGATACATGCCAAGAATTTGGGAGGAATGACCATTCTAAGCATGCAAAGTTATGGTGGATGGGGATAGCTTAGGTGACTTAATTTGTTTCCAAATGAAAGCGTACATCACATAGGTGGATGCACCTTCGTCAATAATGCATCAGGAGATGATGGCATTACGGACTCAGATTGGTATCTGGAAAGCAATGAATGAAGGTAATGGGGGATGTTCTGATGTATCTACTGTGCCCAAAGAAGTTAGTATAAATTTCTTTTGAGATGGGCATGACTGGATTACCTCCAATGTTGACATGGTGGCAGGTGATTGCGCCAAGCCATCTACTATACTATATGTATGGGAAGCTCGGTTAGAAGATGCGTTACGACATAATGGTCCCTTTGGGATCTTGGGAATGGCCTCAACTTTAGGCTGAGGGATCTATAATGGGCCATTTGGTGTCATAAGAGGCTCAATAGATGCTTTTGTTTTGGACTCAATGGCGGACGAAGTTGATGGTTTGTCATATTGACACGACCGAGTTTGCGGTTGATATTAGTGGGATTAACCTCATCAGAATTCACTATGAGGATCTAGTAGTCACCAGTACCAGAAGGTTGGGGGATGGGCTTCTTAACCTAACTGAGTTTGAGTAGCAACAAATCCTTGCTGAGGGAAAGGATTTGTAAGCATTGCTTATTGAGATGGTGCATGATTCCGGGGTGATTGCTGTATGGGGGTTGACCTCTAGAAGCTGTTAGAGTTTCCCACATTTGGCACATCTGTGGTAAGAGAGGATACTCATGTATATAATGGCCATGTACACCAAAACATGCACACGGATTGTTTGTACAAATAACCTTGTTCTGCTTGGGATGACTGCCCTGTTACTAGTTGTTGGTGTCAAGCTAGTTCCCTTGGGGTTCACTAGGTTGATTACCTTAATTACCCTGGTTACCCTTGTTACCTTTCCCCTTATTCTTTTTCTTCGAATTTTGGGGATTGGTCACACTCTGTTGTGCGAATACTTGACCCTGAGGGGGAAATGGCTACTGGGGCTGAGAATGCATGGGAGGCTACAATGTTAGTGCTTGGGGGGTTGGAGTGCTTTGTTGTGCAGAGGAAGGAGCAATGATTTGCTAAATAGGCTGTGCATTGGATAGCCATGAAAAGATGTTGCTAGAAGGAGGGGAATAAGTGTTAGAGGAACTGGTGCCCCCCTGCGGATAGCCATAATGTTTCTGAGTATATGGCGAAGGATGTGAAAGGGTTCCAATGATATCGTTGGCGACGTGAGATGCCCTGATGCATTGGCACCTCCAGGCTGAGGGAGGTCTCGAATGATAGTATAGACATAATCTGATTGCGCATAAATTAGGTCATATCTCAAAGCGGTTTGGAGAGCTTCTTCCACTGTTCGAGGAAAATGGGACGTGACATCTTTGCCAATGGGTGATAAAAGGATCTTAAGAAACCAATCAAGATAGACACGGTCTTTAAAGGGCGGGGAACAAAATGTGATCCTCCTTCTATGCCATTCCTGAACATGAACAGAAAGACGGGTGGCAGATGACTAACGGAATGTGGTGAAGAGCTCCATACTAGTGTCATATGAGAGAGGTAACTAAAAATATGAGAGGAATGCTTTAACAAGCATCCCGAAAACGGAATGAGATGTGATGGGCTGGTCTACATACCATTTTGTAGCGTCTCTAGTGAGCGTGCGTTGGAACAACCAAAGACGAATGGAGTCATTGGTAATGGAATTGGATGAACACCACATGTGGAAGGAGCGGACATGATTGGTAGGGTCCTCTAGAGAATTACCCTTGAACTTTTGGATGTCAGAGGGAGGCTTAGTCGACATAGTAGGAAAAATAACATCTTGGTGTGTAGGGTCATTTATCAACTGGCTAAAATCTGGGAGACCTAACCCAACCATAAAAGGGAGCATGGGAGCCGCTGGAATAGTTTAGCTAGATGTGACCACTAGGGTAGAATTAGAGCCAACACCATGTTGGGTTGCTGCACCAACTGTGGGTCCAGACATCATGACGATATGCAGTGTAAGAGGCTTTGAATGAGATGAGGAATCAGATGAACTAGAAGAGGATTCAATATGGGGAATCGAGGGACTATGAACTCGAACCATATGGGGAGGAGTACTATGCCCAAGAAGAAACTGGAGATGAAGGAACAAGTGGTAACACACAAGGGACATAGAAATGGTGAAGCGAGATTAACAATATGCTTTTTCTCTACGTGGGAAGATAAATTAATTATGTTAAGTCTTGGCTTGGTGGTGTAAACCAAGAACCCTTCTCTTAAGCCGTGCTGATGTGTGCAAGTGTGTTTATTAATTAAGCCCAAATCGTGTTTGAAAGAAGAAAAAAAATCACTGAAAAGAATTGGAATTCAAAACAGAAAACGAACAGCAAATCAATTAGCTAAACCCCACCGAAACTGGGTTTGCAAACACGTGGCTGGTTGGTGGTGAAATCAAATGAAAACACACTAAAAGGGTCAAGAGATCTAAGTGTCGATGTGACTGGGATCAAGTGACATTAGACTGCTGGAAAGTGGTGCAACAACAAAAAAAAACCAGAGAGGAAGATCGCTGCAAAAAGATATGGAGATGGGTGTAAAACCTAGGGTAATCGATGGGACCCTAAGGCTAATGACCAAACAAGGTTTAAGATGAAAATTTGGATGGAAACAACCTATCTTTGAAGATTTGAAACAAAGGGGTATAGATTTGGAAAATATGGCTGAAAGTGCTACAGAAACTCAGACTTCTTACTCTCCTAAGCTCCTCCTATAAAGGTGGAATCATAGTAGAAGCCCTAAGGGGATAAATTCCACTTAGACGAGTAAATCAAAGTAGATCAATGCCTAAGCGGGATAGGATGATGGTCAACCAACCCAATAGACAACCCTTAGAAAAACCTAGAAACAAAATGAAAAAAACCCAGAAACCCTAAACATCCAAGGTACTAACCTGATTTCATGGGGATCACACATTTTGGGCTGAAAGGTGTGCTCTAGACCTCTAAATCACACTCTTTGGGTAGAAAAGTGTGATTTCTACTCCTTGATTTTTGGTCAGAAAGTCTTAGAAAAATTTGCCGCCTCTATCGTGGCTAGTTCCTATGACCTACGAAAAAGACCAGAAAACTTCTAGAAGTTAGAAATTTGACAGATCTATGGTTAGAAATCTAGTAAACAACATTAAGAGACAGAAAAAATAGGAAACCCTAAGCTAAAAACTGAAGGTCATCCATGTTTCCAGATAAGAAGTAAAAACCCAGTGGAGTCACCAATTTTGTTATAGTATTTTCTTCTTAAAGGTGTATAGAAAGAAATCACCTAAGATTGTGGATGACAAACAATCCCAAAAATATAAATGGCTACTAAACATTGTAGATATGCAGAAAATGATAAAAACAAAACCTACCAAAGTCTTGATCTATGCCATAATCATAGTTAAAGAACAAAATGGAATAGTAATAAATGCGGGAAACTCTAATAATCCAGTGGAAACTAGATATACAAAGAATATATTTTATTAAACAACACCTCTGAAGGGAACAAATAAGTGTTACAAGTCCCTCTCTATGGGATGGGTTCTTGGCTATCCTCAAACGTCTTCAGCTTGTGTAGAGTCTCTCTCCTCTATAATGTGTAAACCCAACAAATAAAATGTTTGAGCTCAATGGGAACTCAAATGGAAGAAAAATGGTGTGCGACGGTGATAAAAATTAGAGTTACAACAATGAGTACAATAATGAAAATAATCAAAAGTGAATAATGAATAGAAAACCCTTCTATTTATAACAAAATATTGAGTTATCCTCGAATAATGAGCAATAATAAAAAATTATTAACCCCATTCTTGGAAAAGCCACTTGGAATATTTTATTATATTTGGTTAGGAGGGAAAAAGAATTTAAACTTTTATTTAGAAATAATAAATAAATAAATGATTTATTTATCATCTCAAGAAATATGGTTAAGGAATAATAAAAAAATAATGATTTATTTAATTATTCATGAGATATTTAGTCAAACTTGACAAGGAATAATAATTAATTAGCGATTAATTAATTATTCCTAGAGAAAAGTAAGATAATTAATAATTTATCTATTTAATTTTCATAACTAGGTCAAATATAACAATGAATATTAATTAATCAATGGTTTAATTAATTATTCCTCGATGAAAATTAAATAAATAGTGATTTATTTAATTATTCTTCATGGGTTTAATTATAAATTACTTAACAACTATGGTTTATTAAATAGTTTTTCACAGTGAAAGCAATTTTACTATGGTAAAATTGGCCTTACATGGTATGCTTCGATCCATCTAGTAAATAAGGCTAGATGATCAATTTTTTGGTGATAACACCCATGTGCAAAGCAATGAATCCATTCATGATTACATCACAAAAATGAAAGATCTTGTTAATCAGATGAGGTCATTAGATGAAGATGTTCCAGAACGAAGGTTACTGAGAAGATTTTAAGAATTGTTCTTCCCAAATTTTTGATGGTCACCACCAGTATTATGGTCTCCAAAGACTTAAATACAGTGAAAATTTATGATTTAAGTGGATTCTTGTTAACTGTTAAGGAAAATAAATCATCTGAGCAAGTGGAAGATTAATTTTTACAAGGCATAGAGGAAGATGAAGGAATAGGGGTCAATATCACAATCAAAATCAAAAAATAAATCAACAAAATTAGCAAGGAAATGCATCTCCTTCAAGAGGTAGAGGAAGGAATCCTAGTCAATTTAGGGGAAGAGGCAGAGATGGATCTTCTAGAAGACAACAGGGAAGAGATGGAGGTAGAAATGGAGGAATAGGTGGAGGACCAAAATGTTATTATTTCCAAAAATTTTGGCATCTTGAAAGATATTGTTATGAAAAAATGTGAGATATGTAGCGTAATGGTGCTAATATAGTCATTGAAGAAACTAGAAATGAGAAGGTATTCATCTCAAGTTTGATGGAACATAGTGAAGAAAGTGAAGAATGGTATATCAATTCAGGATGTTCAACTCATATGACATCTCAAGAGGAGTTGTTTACCAAAATAAATGAGAATTATTTTGGAAAAGACATATTTGGTGATGATAGTGTTTCTGAAGTGAAATGAAAAGGCACAGTTGCAATACCAACATTGCATGGTAAGAATAAGTTAATTGAAGAAAATTTGTCGACACCAACATTGAAGAAGAACCTACTTTCTATAGGACAAATGATTGAGCAAAATTACAAGTTAGTGTTTTATAATAAATAGTGTTTAGTCATGGATAAGTTGAATCACAATGCAGTTGTAGCAAGAGGTGAAACCACTGAAGATATAATTTTCAAGATATCCTTTGATTCAAGTAATTCAAAAAGCTTGAAAGCAACAAAAGAAGAAAATAGTAAGCTTTGGCATTATATAACGACACATATGAATTTTCAGAGTTTGGTGTTGTTATGAAAGAAAAACATGGTGAATGGTATTCCTTATATTAAGTTAGATGTTGATGTATGTGAAGGGTGAATTTTTGGGAAACAACATAGGGAAAGCTTTTAAAATAGAACATGTAAGGTTAGAGAATTCCTAACATTGGTGCACTTAGATTTGTGTGGTTCAATGGAGACTTTGTCTTTTGGAACTTCTCACTTTCATTGATGATTATTCTAGGAACACATGGGTGTATTTTCTACAAGAGAAGTCTAATCTGTTTTCTCATTTTCTTGAGTTTAAGGCTTTAGTTGAAAAGAAAAGTGTTCTAAAAGTTCTCACACTAAGAATAGATAATGGGGGAGAATACAATTAAAATGAGTTTTTTTGTTATTATAGGAAAAATGGAATAAATTGAGAGTTTACCATTTCATACTCTCCTTAGAAAAATGATGTCATGGAGAGGAAAAACAAGACCATAGTTGAAATGGCTAGTAGCATGTTAAAAACCAACTCTCTTGGAAATGCGTTTTGGGCTGAAGCAGTACACACAAAAATATACACTCTTAATTGACGTCTTACAAAGGAAATGTTGGATTTGACTCCAAAAGAAGCATGGTTAGGATATAGGCCAAGTGTTGCACATGTGGATGTTTTTGATTGTACTGCATATGCACATTTTCATAAGGAAAAGAGGAAGAAATTGGATGATAAGAGTGTGAAATGTATTTTTTTTGGCTATAGTAATAAAACAATAAGTTATAGGTTGTTTGATCCTAAAGCAAGGAAGGTGATAATAATCAAGGATGTTTTGTTTGATGAATAGGGAATCTACTGGCCATAACATCTACAATTTAAATTGAAGAAAGATGTAGTGAATATTGGTGATGAATCAAATTCGAAGTTAGTAAAGATAGATGAAGTAAAAAGAATCCTAAGTGGCTTGGAAGGGGTCATTTAGAAAGAAGTATGTTGGATAGAAAGTTTGAAAGAAGGGTTATTAGATCTCAAATTTCTCTAGTGAATTATGCACTTATGGGATAGGTAATGAAAATGGATGTAGCATAGGATTATGCAGAAGCATCAAGAAATAAATAATGGAATGAAGCTATGGAAGAAGAATTGAATGCATAGGTAAAAAGTGATACATGGGACTTGGTAAAATTACCAAACAGAAAAGATGTAATTGGCACCAAGTGGATTTATAAAACCAAGTATAAATAAGATGGCATAATTGGTAAGTATAAGGCTCATTTAGTTGCAAAGGGATGTGCATAAAAAGAAGGAATTTATTATATTGAGACATTTTCCCCAGTGGAAAGGTTGTATACAATCAGGATGGCTTTGGCATTAGATGCACGATACAAATGGCCAATTTTTCAGATGGATGTTAAATCAACTTTTTTGAATGGTTATGTGTATGGAGAAATTTATGTGGAGAAAATTGAAGGTTTTGAAGTGCCAAGAAAATATGATTATGTTTATAAGTTGAAGAAGGCCTTATATGGTCTTAAGCAAGTGCCAAGGGCAAGATATTCAATAATTGATAAGTATTTTTAGGACCATGGCTTAGTTAAATGTTTATCTGAGCCAAATATCTATATCTTTGAGTCACGACAAAACATTCTGATAGTTGTGTTATATGTTGATGATTTGATCTACATAGGTAACAATGATGAACTATTTCAAAAATTTAAGTCATGTGTGATTGCGGGGTTTGAGATGACAAATCTTGGTGAGTTGCACTACTTCTTGGGTATTGATGTTTGGGAAAAGGAAGATGGTATTTTCATGTCACAAGCCAAGTATACTTAGAACATTTCGAAGAATTTTAGAAAGTTGAGTTTCAAGCCAACAAAAACTCCTTTAGAAGTTGGGTTCAAGTTATACGGACATGATGACTCTAATTCAGTTGATGTTACTTTGTATCATCAATTGGTTGGAATTTTGATATAATTAACTACAACTCAACTAGATATTTGATTTTCAGTCAGTATGGTATCAATATTTATGGTAGAACCGAAGGAATTGCATTGGAAAGAAGCAAAAGAGGATTTTAAGATATCTGTGTGGAACAATTGGTTATGGTTTGGTATACAGGTCTAGAACATATTTAAGGTTGATTGGTTATGTAGATTCATATTGGGCTAGATGTATGGATGACAAGAAATCAAATTGAGGGTATCCATTCATTATGGGTTCAACGGTAGTTGCTTGGAGTACTAACAAGTAACCTATAGTTTCTATCTCCACAGTAGAAGAAAAGTATAAAGCATCAGTAGCAGCAACATGTGAAGCAGTTTGGTTGAGAAGAATTCTAGAGGATCTACATGAATAACAAGAACAACCCACTTAGTTGATGTGTGATAATCAAAGAGATATTCAGATGTCTAGGAATCTAGTTTATCCTAAGATGACTAAACATATTGATATTGAGTATCATTTTGTTCGGGATCTGGTTTAGCAAAGAGTGATCAAAATCGAGTATTGTAGAATAGATGAACATGTAACTGATATATTCACCAAAGCACTATCGAAGGAAAAGATCTGCAAATTCAGAGATGATCTTGGAATATTTCCAAATGATCATTATGGGAAAGAAATGTTAGAATAATGATCCATTTGTTAATTCTTAGTGTTATTGTAAAGTTGTTATTTTGTGTGAGAGATTTGTGGACTGATTGATTGAGAGAATTGTGGAGGTATTGATTGAGAAATTTTTGGAGATGAAAAAATCTTGAGACCTATCCTCATGTATAAATATATGCAACTATTAATGAAATTTGATTGAGTTAGTGTGTGTGAGTTGGTGTATTATTGTTAAATATTTTATGCTCTATAATTAATTTTTTACTGTGTTTCCCTTCACTTTGGAACTAAAGAAATAGAGGTTTGGTATACTAGGATGTGTTCTAGAACTGATTTCAATATAATCAAAGGATCACTTTTAGATAAAAATATTAATATAGAGAATGATTTTCTAGATTCCACATTTCTTACTAACCATAACTAGTTTGTTGGATGGTAGTTATTAGGTTTCAAATAGAAACCTAAGTAACTGAGCATGTCCTCCAATCTTTTTGAAGGGAAAGGAAAAGATTCACTATCCATATTTCTAACTGATTTTGACTTTTCATCACTGATCATAAAACATTTCTACACATTAGCGACCATTTCAATGGCCTTGTAGATAAAAAAATTTATCACCTTTCAATGAGATGTTTGATATAAAAATGGGGCACTTAGGCTTCTTGTCTAACTTACAAGAACCTCTCCCACTTCCAAAGCTTTAAATTTCCCCCAGTCTAAATGATTAACCAATGGGGAATTAAGAAATGCTTGAAAATATAGGTGTATGCTCGTATTTTTTTTAACTGATTAAATGCTTTAATTTTTTTTTTTGTGCTATAAGTTGATGTGCTTAAACTGATATATAAATGCATATAAAAATAAATAAAATAGCAGAGACAATGCAACATTGAAACACACACAGAAACATCAATTTAATTTGGAGTTCACCCACAACTCTTGGGCTACATCTCCATGAGCTCTAGTCAACTCAACTAGGCTCTCTAGGATTATGGTATAAGTCCTTTTTACAAGCTCTTGACTTAACTCCTGTTGTTTTTCACATAAAAAGTGGGTTCAGACACCATGTTATCCCTGGCTCTTGAAGCTCTGGCTCTTGGCTCTCGGTTCTGGCTCTTTGGCTCTGACTCTGGCTCTTTAGCTCTGGATCTGGCTCTGGCTCTTCGGCTCTAGCTCTGGCTCTAGCTCTTCATATCTGGCTTCTCGATACTCCCAACCTCTGGTGGCCCTCTCTAAATCCTTTTTCCTCCATATTATTTATGTTTTTATAACCTGTTCGATTACCATTTTCCTTTTTGTGTGGAAATCCGACTGTTCATATAAAGAATTAGTTCACAAATAAATGAAATGGCAGGCATGGGTAACCTGACCACCCTAACCCTTTTCCGTTATTAATCCCAAAATCGAATACATAACGGATTACATAGAAGACTCATGGAAATCCAACTTGAATGTCTCAAGTCGGAACTCAAATGGAATTAGTTGCATCATAATCCTTTTCGGGTCTGCATATTGCAAATCGCATGTCGCATGGCCCATGGCCAAACCCAAACAAAACCCCAAATAATGGAATATATGGGAAATACAAAGAAATCTACCCGAAATGCTCAAGGCCGGATCTCAAATGGCATTTAACTGCATTCATAAATCCTTTCGGGTCCGTGCATCTCCATCACATATTGCAATCACTTTGCGCATTGGATATGAGTCATGGCCATCTCCCATGGCACATTGCAATGTGATAACATATCACCCATCGTAATCACATATCGCATATCACTTGTGCTTCAGGTTTGTTTTCTGCCCTTTATATTATTGTAATGCAATATATATATATATATATATATATATATATATATATATATATATATATATATATATATATATATATATATATATATATATATATATATATATATATATCTATATATATATATAAAATAAGCCCATGTTCCGCACCGTCGATTAGTTTGCCACCTTATTAATGTTTTCTTGTAAAAGATTTTATCTCCATAATCCTCCACATTTTACCTTATGTTTATACGAACTCGGATTTACATGCATTTGCGCCATTTAGCACCCCTTTTTCTTCCTTTGTGAAGAAGATTTTTAGACTTATAAGTCTATGCTAGATCCATTTTGGATCACGCCTTCCCACTAAAAATCTTTTGGACTCCAAAAGACTGATATATTGATCTAAATAGTCGATGAGAGTAACTCACCCTCTTCTTTCAGCCTCCCTACACTTTCCTATGCATAGTGCCTCTGAACCAAAGTTTCTTACCACTTCCCTTCTTCAATGTGTTGGTCCTCCTGGGAAGAGTTGTCTTCCTCCTTGCCTTTCTGTAGAACTTCTACTGAAATGGTCATAGAAGGTAGTTTGAGCTTCTCTGCCTTGATCATTGATCCAAGGTGGCTCAAACAAGTGTGAAGTACATTTGCTCCACAAAACTTTCATTTGTACCTGTTTGACAAGCTGTCAACAACAACTGTTGACAAAAATAGAAATACAGACCACAACTAGATGGCCTAAACTCCTACTTCAACAAAGAATAGATTTCACATTTTGTACACTTCCATGTCTTACATCTACATACAAATGATGGACTAGACAACAAGCCCACAAAACATGCCTTTAAAAAAAATGACCCTTCTAGTCAAGCATGTAGAAAAAGACCATTTGGATTCTTTTTCGAAAGATGAAACACATCATCATTATCCCCATCTAGGAGACCAAGTTAACTACTCCCAAGTCAACATTGCATCACATGAATGTCAAAGCAATCAACCCTACAAGATAATTACACACACATGTTCAAATACAAGGAAATCATCAACATCCCTGTGTTCATGCACATCAAGCTCATGCATGTATTTCATCTTTCAAATTTCGCTTAAGCACACTGTACTTTTGAAGATGAAATGAAATATAATGTTGTAGAAAAAAAGTGAATCTCCTACTCAACCTTTTTCCATTCACCATCTTGGTAGACCTGTGACTTGCATTCTATTAACAAAGAAATGCAAATAGATGCATCAATAGACATGCAATGTTAATCGGATAAGAACTCTAACCATTTCTTACCAATCCCTTTCAAAGGTACTACCTTTGTCTGCACATCAACATCAACATGTGAATCATTTTGAGACACATCACTCATGGAATCTTCGTTTCCATTTCTGCCATCTTCTCTTTCCACTTTCTTCGGCTTTTGTGGAGGCATTGTTGGACTAAGTGTCCAACATTTTACAACAAGATGTCCTTGCTTACGGCAGTAAGTGCACTGCATGTGCATCCTCTTGACAACATCATTTGACTTTTCCAATGGACTTTTGGCTTCTTCCTTCCTTTCCTTCAAAAGTTTCCTGTATGTGGCCATTCTCTTCCAACATCTAGAAACATTATGGTTATCTAGCCCACAAAAGTAACTTGCAATTCTTTTCCCATACATATGTGGAAATTTATCATGCTTTGCACAATCAAAAGGAAAATGTTTAGAACCCAATTTATACCTTTCTCTTTCACATTTATCACCTTCATGAGGATGTGAAGCCAATTAAGAAGTGGCTCCCTTTGGAATACCATCAATCTCTTCAAGGCTGTTGGAGTCTCCCAAACTCTCTGGTTCAAGTGTGTGATTTTGAACACCTGCATCCTATAATTGATGTTTCAAGCTATCGCATTCCTCTTGAATACAACCTTCACACTCTGTAATGTAACTCCTTCTTAGAGTTGTTTCAATGACCTTCATGGCAGCCTTGGAACTTTCTCCATAAGCGTGTCCATATCCAAGACCCAAATACTTAGGCCTCTCCTCAATCATTATTGGCTCAACAATACCTTGTGCATGTCTACCCAAACCCTTTCCTTCATATCCCATCTTGGACATTAGCTTGGAATCTATGCCTTTAGTATGTTTTTCAAAAGAACCAATATAAGCATCCTTAAAGGAATTTGAAGACAAACTAGAATGGTTTACCTCTTCTTTAAGCTGATGCTTGAATAAGGCTTCTTGGGCAACAAAAAGCTGTATTTCCAGCTCATGCATCTTCTTCAGGTTCATATTTTCAATATGAAGTTGCCTCTCCATTTCCTGCAATTTGTCAACAAGCAACTACTTCTCTTCCTTCATGGAATTCAGTTTCTTTCTAAGCATGCTGCTCTTCCTTCCATCCTCATACATTTCTCTCACTATATCCATCATGGTGGACAATTCTTGCTTCATGTATTCATCAAAGAATCTTGTGAAGAGAGTAGAATTTTAGGACCCACTTGTAGAAGTTGCCATTATGCCAATGAAAAAAAAAAAATTCAACAAGATAATAAAGAGCTTATTTAAGCAACCTTTTGCAACAAAACTCTTGTGCTTTGGATTACCTTGAGGTCCTTTTGGATAGAAGAATGCCTTCATCCCTTCTTCCTATTTGTCCTTCCTGGACTGAGCTAGCAACAACTTTCCCTTTACCTCTGCAAACTCAGAAAATAGTCAGTCTGTAAAACAAGCATACAATTAGCCTCTTGTTGTTCAAACACCTTTCAGACAAGCAGTCTTTGCTTTGTCAATCAAGCATTCTGATAATACCTTCTATGAAGGTGGGGTTAATCAATTTTAAGCTTTGATACCACCTAATATGAAAATGGGGCACTTAGGCTTTTTGTCTAACTTACAAGAACCTCTCCCACTTCCAAAGCTTTAAATTCTCCCAAGTCTTAATGATTAACCAATGCAAAATTAAGAAATGCTTGAAAATATAGGTGTATGCTGGTATTTGTTTTTAACTGATTACATTCTTTAATTTTTGTTGTTGTGTTGTAAGTTGATGTGCTTAAACTGATATATAAATGCATATAACATTAAATAAAATAGCAGAGATAATGTAGTAGTGAAACACACACAGAAACATCAATTTAATTTGGAGTTCACCCACAAATCTTGGGCTACATCTCCATGAGCTCTAGTTAACTCAACTAGGCTCTCTGGGATTATGGTATAAGTCTTCTTTACAAGCTCTTGACTTAACTCCTGTTGTTTTTCACATAAACAGTGGGTTCAAACACCATGTTATCCCTGGATGTTGAAGCTCTGGCTCTTGACTCTGGCTCTTGGCTCTGGCTCTTGGCTCTTGGTGTTGGCTCCTTGGCTCTGACTCTAGCTTCTCGGCTCTAGCTCTGGCTTCGGCTCTTTGGCTCTGGCTCTGGCTCCGACTCTTCGGCTCTGGCTTCTCCGTCCTCCCAACCTCTGGTGGCCCTCCACTAATCCTCTGTCCTCCATATTATTTGTGTTTTTATAACTTGTTTGATTACTGTTTTCCTTTTTGTGTGGAAGCCTGACTATTCATATAAAGAGTCGGTTCACAAATAAACAAAACAGTGGGTTTGGGTAACCCGACCACCCTGACCTTTTTCCGTTATTAATCCCCAAATCGAATACATAACGGATTACATAGAAGACTCATGGAAATCTGACCTAAACGCCTCAAGCCGGAACTCAAATGGAAATAGACGCATCATAATCCTTTTCGAGTCCGCATATCACAAATCTCCTATCACATGGCCCATGGCGAAACCCGAACAAAACCCCAAATAATGGAATAAATGGGAAATACAAAGAAATCTACTTGAAATGCTCAAGGCCGGATCTCAAATGGAATTTAACTGCATTCATAAATCCTTTTGAGTCCACGCATCCCCATCGCATATCGCAATTACTTTGCGCATTGGATACGAGTCATGGCCATCTCCCATGGCACATTACGATGCGATAAAGTGAACATCGCAATCTCATGTCGCTTGTGCTTCAGGCTTGTTGTCTGCCCTTTATATTATTGCGATGTGATATATATATATATATATATATATATATATATATATATATATATATATATATATATATATATATATATATATATATATATATATATATATATATATATATATATATATATACACATATATATACATATAACAAGCCCCTGTTCCGAACTGTCGATTGGTTCGCTGCCTTATTAATATTTGCTTGTAAAACCATTTATCTCCATGATCCTCCACCGTTGCCCTTATGTTTATCCAAACTCGGATTTACATGCATTTGCGCCATTTAGCACCCTTTTTTTTCCTTTGTGAAGAAGATTTTTAGACTTAAAAGTTTGTGCTAGATCCATTTTGGATCAATGTTATCCCTACAAGACCTTAAATAAAACACAATACATCATCAACAAATAGGAGATGGGAAACTTAGATAGAGGCTGGAGTGGAATGGGTTCTTTCTCACCTCGATGAAGAAAAAGAGATAATTTTTTCTTGGGGATTAGGGTTGTCGACAAATAAAAAGATAGAGTACTATGCACTTTAGCAAGGTTTGGAATTGGATTTCATCAATAATTTTTGCTCCCTAAAGGTATTTGGAGACTCTAAGATCATCATTCAACAACTGTTAAAAAATTGTTAGAATGATGATCCTTGGCTTCCTCCATATTGCATTGAATTAATTTAATGATTAAGAATTTTGTTAATATATATTTTCACCATATCAAATCAAATATTAATGTTAAATTTGATCTTATGGAAAATCAGGGTGTATTATTAAAGTGTGGGGAATTAAGGATAAATAGTGAGGACATAATCATCAAGCCTTCACCATAATGTACAATAGCCAAATGGGAACTTTCAAGCATTGAGAAGTATTAAAATTTGGAATAGAGATTTGATTATAATAATCATGTTGGACACCTTTGAGTTAAGAACCTTATTAAATAAGGTACATGTATTGGAGGCCTTCCATTATTTTAGAGAATCGAGTCCTCTCGGTGACCTAGAGCAGCAATGCAAGTTTGAAATCAATAAAGGACATATCGACAAGCCGTGGACTACATAATATGGTATACAAAATGTTTGATCCCATATATTTTGATCCATAGTATCTATTTGGCATTGTAAAACCAAAGGTTTCGTGTCAAAAATTTAATGGATACGACGCAAGTGGTTATGGTGAAAGAATCATCTTTCAATGTAGTAGGATTCTATAATTTAGGCAAGAAGGGAATGTTGTCAATATATATAGATCACAGGGTAGTGGAGGATTGCATTACAATGGAATTAAAATTATAGGTGCAATGAGCTAGAAAATTCAGAGAATTCAGGTGGAAATGGAGTGCAATGAGGCGGGAGTTCAGTGAGGAGATCTGTGACAACCCAAAATAAACATGTAAATAATCAAATAATTAACATCAAGTTCAAACTATGAGTAGCACTTACCTGTGGTTGAAGTCTACATATCGCAACAAGGTTTTGGGGACGACTTTCCAACCAACTGTAGGCTCAATTGCACAAAATCTTGCTACAACTAGCCACCCCCGAGCCCTCAATCAACGTACTACTGCCAGTGAATCCTTTATCTCACAACACTATTCTCCCAAGAGAATGGATGATGGAATCATGGAATGATGGAATGCCTCTCATCTTCCTCACCATCTATTAAATAGAGTAAACATTGGAAGGGGAACCACATGCACACACTCCATGTGTCCACATGCAAATTTTCTTATTTTATTTCTTTTGTTTCTACTTTTTGATAGATTTATTGATTTTTACTGCTTTCTTGTTTTATTGATTTTGTTTTTGGTTTTTTGATAGCTTTACTGATTTTTACTATTTTTTTGTTTATTTATATTTATATTTGTTTAGATCTTTGGTATTGTTATTTATTATTTTATTATTATTTATTATTTATTTACTATTACTATTTTTTTATTTATGGTTTATTATTTATTTTCTTGTATTTTGATATTATATTATATTATATTATTATTTATTATTATTATTATTTATTATTATTTATTATTAAGGGACATTACATAATCCCCCACTTTAAGGAACTTCGTCCCGAAGTTAAGTTGAATTATTTAACATTTTATTTTGTTATTTATTACTTCATGTTCACCGACACCCTCTGCTGAGCTAGTATAGCTAGCAGGCATCGAAAGTTTCACAACACCTGGGAAATCCCAAGGAATCTCTGTCCTTTTTCCCACTTTCAAAACCAGGCATAAGCCTCCCCAGTCTGTATCCTAGTCCAAGGCTGGCGGCAAGGTTCGTGCCCAACTTAGACCTCATCTTCCCCAAGGCAGGCATCCGATACGGTACTCAATGACTCCGGGCATCTTGAAAGGTTGGCCCATTCCCTCCACAACTACTAAGGCACACAACCCCAGGCATCGAAGTCCTTACACCCCCACCAGACTTCGGCATCCCAATCCAATACTAGGCACCTAGCCTACAATATCAGGCACTTGGCCTCCTCAAGATGGTCACATAGCCCTTCAAGAGCTATCCATCAAGAGCTACACAAGACAAAGGAACCATTGGCATATGTAGTGTTGATTGAGTTTGTCCCGAACTCATATGGTGTTACTTATTCTCCCTCATGCGTATGGGCTCGCATGAGATCATCAAGTAAACCGGCCCTCTCGGCCCATTTGTGGAGTCTTGTCAATCATCACACCTCAACATGAAACCAATGTATTAGCTATAGCATCATAGTATCATAGAAAATAATCCACATGCCAAGTCTTGCATGTCATCATGAGAACATTCATCATTATTAATCGCAACATTATGAATAATAACAAACTGCATGCTCATGCATGTCATAAATTTGTATGCAACTATCACATGTTTCACCCTATGAAATACCTTCATAAGTTATAACATTAGCATCATAATTCCTATGCCACACTATGCATATCATATCCATCATGAGTATTTAACATTAAATACCTATCATCACGTAGCAAATGAATATGTCAATATACCTTGGCCTAACATCACAACGCCTATCATCCTAACGATACATCATCACTATTGAAATTCGTTCGGCTTCGATAGCCCATGCACGAGTCCCGTTGTTCAGGTTTATTCCACAAATCATCACTATTTTAACAACTATATAAATATGAACCACATGTGAATGATTACCCTCATCATATCATCTATATGAGAAACATCTCAATACTTATCAAATGTAGAATAATACTCTATAAGCATTCTTATCATGATTCAACCCTAAAATCACAAGTGAGAAACATCATCACCACAGGTAAGTAGTCTCTACTCATTTATTGAAATTTGATGTCAATTAGTTGATCAATTGTGTGTTGATTATAAATCGCATGATTAATCTAATTAATCACATGTTTTAATTTCGGGGGTGTTACAAGATCGGAACCATTATAGATGGGCTTGTAGGAATGGTGGAATTCATGACCAGCTTGATATCCAATATTTCTGAGATGCAATTGGGAGATACACGTGCCTATAAAGAATTGTTGTCGCAATGGTTGGAGCTATTGGAGCTTAAAAAAGAGCATATTTAGTTAGCTGTTGATATTTTGGAGTTTAGAGTTGATAATATTGGAAGAAGAGGGGATGAAGCTGGACCAGTGCACAATCAATCTTTCGTCGATGATATGGAGGATGTAGTGAATGGGGAGCTCATAGAGAATTTTGACAACGTTGTGAACAATGTCAATGAAAGTCAAGAGCATCTTGTAACAGGCTTCAAGGAAGATTAGATAGATCTAACCATGGAGCATTCATAATGTTTATCTCTAATTCTAGTATGGACATATGTATTGTCGATACATAGCTTCTAACAATATTTTCTAGTGGGTATATGGGAGAAGTGTTTTTAGAATAGTAAATAATAAATTACAAATATATTATGTAGAGGGGTGGGAATTTTAGACAAATGGAGATTTTGTGGCACTTGGTGTAAAAGGTTATGGCCTTCAAACAAGATATCTAATATTTCAATCATACCAGTCCATTTTTAAAAAATGTGGCAGATGCTTGTTAAATTCCAATTTATTTCACTTGAATATAATGGATGGAAATTGTTGGGGAGGGTTTTGGACTAATGTCGCTAATGTGTTATATGCTTGTAAATTTCAATTTATTTCACTTGAATATAATGGATGGAAATTGTTGGGGAGGGTTTTAGACTATTATTTCCCTTTAATGAATTCATCTAAGTTTTACCTCTTCTTATCCAATTATGTCACCCACTATTCTAAGTATGTGTTGACCTATAAGATAATGGTTGAAAACTCCTTACATGGATAAAGTGTTGTGAATAAATCCTTGAGGCTAGGCATAAGTATCTCTTCTTACCCACAAGTTAACCTAAAAAATTCCAAGGGATACCCTTTATACCGTGATCCTTATTTATTGAGATTATCTACACATTTTTGTTTGTAATACTTAACCTCTTCCTTTAGCTTAACATTGTCTCTTCATAACATTGTGCCAAGTTGCATGGTCTAATCAATTGGAGCCCTAGCCAAAGGTCTTTAAAGGTTTTTTTACAGTCTTGTTTGACTTAGCGTAGGCCCAAATAGGCCTCTCTTCCTTGGTTGCAAACCTGGTGAGGGGTTTCCTATTGTTGTAGGTGATTTAAGAGCTAATTATATGGTTTTTGTAAGCCTCCATCCATCATCGCAGGTGTTTCATGCTCTGTTCTTGGAATGGATCACTTGTAAGGTGCCTCTAGCCTTATTTGTAGGCCTTGGAGGGCTCTTAAACTTATTACATATGATCCTCATACTAATCCACATTTTTCATAGGCCCAATCAAAAGTATTGCAAGTGTTTATCATTGTTTTAACTTGGAAACTTTCCATTACTTCATTGAAAGGCTTTGCATTTGGTTAATAGGCTAACTGTGGTTGATTGCAGGCTAAGACTACTTGGTGCAGAGTTACATTTCTTATTTGAAGGTAAAATATTGTCATTTGAGCACTTAACTAGGAATATCATCTCTTGGAGTGAGTTCATAAGGCCTTGTGTCCATGATTCTTCTCTCGTTGCCACCTATTGCAAACTATCCTAACATATTAGATTTGAAGTGTTGCATGCATAGGATAATCACATTGAAACTTGATAATCATAGGCCTATAAACAATAAAATTTGTCACAGATAAATAAAAAAACTTCAAGTTGTCCATAATTTATATTGAATGAGGAATATTCATACTAGAAGACTTTAGGAGGAAAATAATTACTAGGCCTGAGTAAATTATCCCTCATAAAGTTTTATTCATTTTCTCTACATGAGGGGTCTTCACTCATGGAAAAGGAGTGATTTCACATGTGAATGTGGCAGCGAGGGAAATAGCTCATAAATGTATACGAATCTCCTTTAAGATTTTGATTAATGGCTTTCAATGAGTACTCTCTTGGTTTCAAATACTCTTCCAAGGAATGTGTTCAATTTTCCTTACGCTCAAGAGAGAAGGACACACACGATTTGTTTTAACTTTAATTTTTTTTTTAGATGGCCACAAAGGAGACTCATTCCTGTCCTTCTGAAAAATATTACGCCCCCCTCTGAAAATGACATATGAAATCTAAAATTCCACAACCTTGTAGAGAAGATAGGCTCACAAAATTTAATTAATTTTTATAATTAACTTGCAAAAATTATAATCCCTTGACTCTTAAATATTTCTATATTTCTCCAAGAAAGAAAGATTTTAGATCTGAGAGTGAAAGACAAATTTCTTGAGCCCTTGGCTAAAAGACATTATCTTCCACAAAGGTCTACAATTCTTTTGATAAGATGTGATATTAGAGCTAAGGCCCCAATTTTTTGTTGCTTAGTTGAAATGTCAACTGATCAATTGACCTATGATTAAACCCTATAAAGGAATACATTCAAGATAGGTTATGCTCAAGGGAGAAGGAAATACACGTTTTCTTTTAACTTAAAAAAAATTGTAGATGGCCACCAAGGAGAGTCAATCTTGTCCTTCAAATAAATCTCAAGGACCCCTAAAAAAACTGAAAGATGACCTCAATGAAAATTCATGGCTTTACAAAGAAGATAGGCTCAAAAAAATTAATTAAATTTTTATAATTAACCTGCAAAAATTCTGAGCCCTAGACTCTTAAATATTTTAATAATTCCCTAAGCAAGAAAGGTTTCATATTTGAGACTAAAATATGCTTTTCTTGAGCCATTGGATAAGAGCCATTTGCTTCCACAAATGTCTGAACCAATGTGATGCCACAAAACAAAAATAATCAACTTGGCTATGTATACCTGCATATTTGTTGTCCCTTTGTGCCACCACATGTCCACACCTTCTACTACATGTCAACACCTGCCACCGCCTTCTTGTATTCCCTTGAGTTCTCAAATTCCCTCATGCCCTCATTCCCTACTTGAACACCCCTGATTTTCTATGCTTGATTAGCCATAATAACCCTTTTCGATTAATGCTCTAATAACAAATTACACCACAACATTATACCATATATATTATATCTAATATAGATTTTATATAAAATATATATAATATATAGTAAATATTATATATAATATATATATTCTATTTTCTATATTATATGTATGTGTGTGTGTATATATATATATATAAATGATATTAAATATTAATATTTCATCAGTATATATGGTTAGCTGACTAGGAACAATTATGGGGTTATAGGATAGTGTGAGGAGTTGTACCACCTCATATTTGAGGAATGGTTGAAAGAAATTTGTTTAGGAGGTTGGGGATGATTAAGATTAGTAAAACTATCAAGCATCCCTAAATATAAGGAAATGCAATATAGTCCTATAGACAAGCCCAACGTAACATCAATGTGATATTACTAGGATGTGAATATCATTTCATAAGTTGTAACCTTGCTTAGAGAATATGAGATTTTTTCCATGGAGTTTATAGAGATAAATGGAATCAAAAGAGAGCTAGTGGAGAGTAAAATAAAATTGAACTAAATGTAAAACTTATCAAGAATTGGTTCTACAAGAAGTATTATCGAGTGAGGAAGAACTTAAAGGAGGAAATAGACAAAATGTTATTTACTGAAATATCTTTTTTTAGGAGATTGAGAGTGGATTATCGTGATTGTAATTATGGATAAGAAAATATGAGAAAGGACATGTGTTTATGTGGATGTCAAGGGATTAAATGGTTCTTGTGTCTGTGACACTTTCTTGATCACATCCAATGTTTAGGTGCTTGACCATCTTGTAGGAAAGAAACCTATTCTTTCATCAATGGGTTATTAGGATATTATTAAACAGTAGAAGAAGACAACTTTTGCTACAAAATGGGGTTTAGAAAATGTCATACATTTTGGACTTAACGATTTCCCTACAATGTTTTCTAAGATGGTCATTGTAGCATTCAAATAATACATTCACAAGTTTTCGGAGGTCTATCTAGAAGCTTGGACAATGTACAACATACTCAAAGACCATGTAGCCATTGGGGCTTATGTTTGAGCAATATTCATTGCACATATTTGTTTCAATTTGAGTGCATTTTTTGAATTCCTTTTAGCACATTATTAGCTTATGTTTTATGATGATGATGAAAAACATGACAACGATGACAATGACGATGATTTGAATGTATGTTCGTCATGACATTTTGATTTGAACTTAGTTTTTTCATTTATGAACTCTATGAATTAGTCATTTGAACTTAGGTTTTCCTTTTTCCCCATTCACAGGTAACTCTATGTTGTGTCAAAGAATAATTTCCACTAATTAGTAAATGGAAAACCTTGGAAATTATTAGACAATCCAAAGTTAAAATTGGAGATGATGGTATAAACTTAAATGAGTTTCTCTCTGTTTCAATAATATTATATTCTCTATTGAAAATGGCCAACCACATAAAGGGGGAAGCTCATATGGCCCCTCTCCTCCATCACATCAATCTCAATTACTTGACATCTAATCTATCTACTATAATATATTTGAAGGCAATACGATAACAATCAAACATAAAAACTAGGAAAAGAAAAGTTTAAGGTGAACGAAAGAGAACAAACCAACTGAAAACATATAAATACATACCTCGTACATTTCAACAATTTGATATCATTGACATTCTTCCTCATCCAACTCATCATTTATATTATCCAGTTCAGAATTCATGTTCAAGGGATTTTCCATATCAGTATCATCATCATCATCATCTATATCATCATATGGAGCATGCTCCTATAGATTTGGTTCACTTCTTCAAGTTCTTTGTTCAACACAACATCAAATATATCATCTATTTTGTCCAAATCAACATTGTCTCGATTAACATATCCTTGAAATTCTTCAACGTTTTCATTTGAAACGTGAACCCCCTTCTACTTTACATCAACTTCTTCTTCAATTTCATCTAGTTCTTCCACAACATTATACTTTATCGACCTTCCTCTTGGATCATATATAACAACATATAACCAACCTGCTTTACCTGGAACCTCTATGTAAAAGACTTGTTCACATTGGCGTGGAATAACATACGGCTCTGATCTTGGCTCAAAATTCCTTGAATCAACCATGGCAAATTTGTTAGCATGCTCAATAATAGTTCTATCAAGGTCAAGTTCATGGATTTGTAGCCTAAACCATTTGACGTTGAACACAACTATTTTGAAGGATTTAAAGTTACACTCAAGTATATCATGTAGACCCATAATATCAATTATTAGAGACTTCTAGATGCCTGTCACCTCTAGAGGCAACATTGATAACCTAAAATATTAAAGTTATCCCACTATTGGAAGTTTTCATCTTTTCATCCAATTTTCTGATGTGAAATTTGCATCCATTGCACCACATTTTGTTGTGGTGTTTCAACTGCAATATGTCAAACACATAAAAAATGTATTTTTAATTGATAAACATATTTATACTTTGAAAATTTTCAAATTAAGAAAAAAACACACCATATGCATCAATATAATTGTAAAAAAATTAATTACTATGGGTGCATATGTTGGCCTAATAATCTTTTAAACCATATGTTAAATCAACTTCCCTCTGTGTAATATTGGTATCTTCACTATGTTGAGCTTCTTTGACCAATGTAGACACACCATACCATGATAACTCACCATTATTAGCTTGTTTTCATCATTCAATCCATACCTTCATCGAATCAATATTGTTCGCAATGTATAAATGTATTGCATCCCACTCTCGACTGGTTGTATTAAAATAAAACAATTCACATATATATAATTAGTTACCATGTTATACCTTTATAATAATGGATTATGAAGAAAGAATAAAAATTAAATAAGTATGATATACATATATAGAAACAAAAAAGTTAAATAGATTATAAATATCCAGTTTCTACTTACATCTCACTTTCCTCATTCTACGTTTCCCTAATAGGTGCTCCCCTTGAAATTTGTTCATGGATTTGACATCCAAAATGTGATGCAATAAATTAATACTTTTTCCAATTGCGGGACTATATTGAAGAATATAAACCATGGTTTGGTATACCATATATTCCTCTACCATAGAACCCTCAAGATGTGCTCTTTGTTTGACCAAAGCCTTCAATGACTTCAAGTGCCTCCCAAACATCGACATTGATCTTTTGTGTATAGGTTGATACTTTTAAATCTCCTTGACTTAGTGTATAAGGTAGCATTCTTTTGCATTGAAAAATGTTGGAGGTTCATACTTTTTCATTTCACAAATTAGATGAGGAATTTGTTTCCTCCAAGACTTTATATCTTCTTTATCGATTTCTTCAGATGACAACCATTTGCAAATGATGCAAGAAAATCACAAGTTTCAATATAAAAGTATTTAGTGCATGATGACAAGTAAAACACATGCAGTCAAATATAAGTTGTACAATAAATTATTGAGAAAATTACACTTTGCACTTAAATACACACTTACCTCATGTATTTTCCAAGATAATATATAACTTGTTTTACATTGTTGTGAAAATTGTCTGGGAGAGATAGAGGTAGAACATACTATAACAAAAATAATGATTGATCGTTATTTATTTTAAAATTAGTAGAAAAAAACACTAACAAGTTGTTTCACAAAGGCACAAATATATACACCAAAATAATTACCTTAATGAGTGTATTTTGATCATGAGTTTTTGCCCCACCTAATTCACCTTTATTTGTTAGGATATTCTTTATGTTTGAAGAAAATCCAGTTGGAAATTTAATTTTTCCAATAACCTCTTTAACATCCTTGCTTTGTTCCCCTGTCAATAACTATGGAAGGGCACTTATATATTGGTCATATCCATCGCTATTTGAATGAATCACACTTTTCATTGCATGATTGGCCTCCTTAATGTCATTACGGATCTTGATTATTTTTTTCTTTATCTCTCCTTCCATCTAAGATTCACTGTAAGGTGTCTATTACATTATACTTGATGTGCATTGTATCAAACAAATTAACAATTTATAGCTTCTCATAGTAGGAGAGTCTATTTAATTGATTGGGATAACTTTTCATTTATCATGGAAGTGCCTTGTTATTAATGCCTTGATGGCCTACAAGGTGAAGCATAGTTAAAGATATTATAACAAAAATAGAACCTATCGATTAGTACAGTGAAGAAAATGCCGTAAAAAATAAAATAATCCAAACACATCATGTATATTTATACATAGACAATTTGATCCATACCTTGAGAGACTCTATTATATTGCAACTTCCATGCACAAGGTGTCATTCTCGATAGTCTAAATCTAGTCTATTCTTTCCCATTGAAAAGTTGTTTTTCGATAGTTTGGAACCTATGGTTCTTAGAAAGGAAGTTCCTATACCCATCAAACACCTCCTTTCCTAATCTTCATGAATAACAAGATTTAATCTTAGGACCAAAAAATAGATAAACAAATTTACCCTTTGTTTGAAGACCTATAAGAGATGGAATAACTTTTGTATCAATTATTTTAAGTATGTACAATGAAGGGATTATTTTAAAAACAAACATGAAATGAACTAAATAAAATTAAACACTATTAAAGTGAAGGGTAACATTATAACATACCACATAAATGTGTTAGCCCTAGGGCATTTTGAATTGTCCATACAAGCATTGCAAGGAATTTAAATTTCCTTTGTTCATCTAGTGATCTATAGATATCATACATAGTGATGTCATTCCTTTTGTTACTCCTAGATACAGCCCTTGGGTTGAGGATAAGGGTCATTTCTTAGGACATCTGAGTCTCTCTTAAATATGAATCAATGTTTCTCAACAGATAAATGTAAAATTATTTAAATTTGGCTCAATTACCCTTCCTAGAGGTACATTCAATAAACATATAAAATTTATATCATTCCCAAGAGTAAATGTTCAAATATGGTGGCTGATCCGAACTTAAACATGAATGCTGCAACTTACAGATATAATCATAAACAAAAAGATGCAGCAGGGAAACTCTTCATTTCATTAATAGAAAAATACTGAACTATGCTTACAAATAGGATGGAAATAAGATAGCTCGGGCGATGGTAGTTTATCTCTGAGAAGAGATGTGGCAGCTACATGCATCTGAACTAAGTTACAATGAGGCTCAAGGGCCTTTTTATTATTGAACAATAAGAGAAAACCATAAAAAACCAAAACCCTAACCTAAGGAGATGCAACACCAAGAGTTTATGGGCCTCATTGGGGTTAGTTGTGCAGCCAAGTTCCTAGGTTCGTAACTTGGTCATATTATCTCTGTTTGACACGTATGATACCTCATTGGAAAAGTATCTCGAAGGATTATAGTTTCCGACATGATTCCCATAGCAATTGATAGAGGAAGTTTGCCAAAAAAACATTGTTTAGGGCCTAAAAACATCTTCGTAAGTTCAAGACCCAAAAAATACCAAAAATAGTAAACTATGCTACAATTAAGGAAACTGCAAGAAATGAAAGAAACAATGGTGGGAGTCTATGTGGAATAGGTGGGTGGCCACCAATATCCACCTGGATCATTCCTCCCCTTAGGAAGAAATGGTCCCCATTGCATTGAGTTCCTCCATGGGATGAGGAAACTTTTGCTAAACTTGGTCCCTGGTGAAGGAGTTGGCCTACTTTGACAACTCGATATAGCTATATCCATGGTTGCCAAGTTTCCTTGATATATGTGTCCATGATTTGATCAATTATGGCCCATTCCATGCAGTCTGGGTTGAGCTTTGTTGGTGTGAGTTGTTCTACAATATCAGATGTGCCCAACAATGGTGGGAAGTATGGTTGAAGGCGATCTACATTGAACACTAGGAAGAGACCAAGGAACGGTGGGATGCTAAGCTTGAAGGAATTGTCACTAATGACCTTGTTGATTGTGTATGGCCCATACCAGAGCAGGCAAAGCTTGTGGTGGGGTCTAGAAAGGCGCTCCTTCTGCAAATGTAGGAAAACTTTGTCACCCACCTGGAAGTTGTGTGACACTTGATGTTGATCATGGCATTGCTTGTAGTTGGCATTAGCTTTGTCCAATATATCATGGACCTATTGGAAGATGTGTTGAATGCGCTCAATGAAGATGTTATCCCTTTTAGTTTCGGACTACACATGAGCCTAATCTACCTAAGTGGCTGCAAATGGTATGGCCAAATCAATGGGGCATAATGGCTGAAATCCCAACTCTACCTGAAAGGGGATATGGCCTGTTGAGCTGTGGAGAGCTTTGTTGTAGTTGTGTCGGACATAGGGGAGACTTTCATCCCATGTGCGTGGATTCTTTGAGTAGTACATGCATAGAATGTATACGATCATCCTATTGACAACCTCTGTTTGGCCATCATTTTGGGGATGGAAATTCATGTACCTAGTAAGTTTTGTATCCAGCATCGACCAGAGACTTGACCAAATTCCACTCAAGAATCTGTTGTCTTGATCTGAGATATAGGAATGTGGGATCCCAAAGTGTACCCACAGTCACTCAAAGAAGAGCTCAACAATTGCCTTTGTTGTGATACTCTTCTTGTAGGCCACCATGATTTCCATCTTAGAGAATCTGTCAATGACCATGAAAACATAATCATTACCGTGCTTAGTAGAAGGAAGCCTGACATAAAATCCATGAAGATGGATTCCTAAGGCCGACTAGGAGTAGGTAGAGGAGTATACAGGCCTTGCTTCCTGATGGTTGGTTTGGAAATGGTGCATGTGTTGCATGATCTAATGTACTTCTAAACATCCTGATGAAGTTTCAGCCGATAAAAATACTTCTGCAATACTGCCACTATTTTCTCTACTCCAAAATGTCCAATGACCCAATTGTAGTGCGCCTCCCAAATCGTCTTGGCATGCTCACTTGAAGGTGCACATATGTGTCCCAAGTGATGTAAAAATGCATCTTGAAGGTGAAAATTTGGAACTTTCTTCCCCTCCAGGAGTGTCTAGTATATGCTACCGAATTCTAGATTTCTCTTGTAAAGATGTGGCCACCCCAATGTCTTATGCTAACAAGAGTCAAGCACAGTGATTAGTGCCATGATCGGTGGTTGGCTGAGGCAATCAATGACATTATTGGTGCTGCCCTTCTGTTGATGGTGCTGGGCCCACCAACATTTAAGGGATCACCTCGGTATGAAGTCCCAACTAGACCTCACACCATTTAGTGTGGGAGTCCCATCCAGTATGATGGCCTAGTTGCCATTGTCTTAAGTATTTGCCTCAACTCTTGCTTGTCAGTACAAGAGAGTGGTTTTCTTTGTCTTTAGGAAGTGAGTTTCGCATGCCTGGTGAGTGTAAGTGTACTTGTGTCAATGGTTATTTCACTATAAAGGGAGAGGGTGAAAGTGAGTCCCAAGTTGGATGGGATGAAGTCCCAATTCAGCTAGGAACACACAACACAATAGGACATGCACAACTTCCAAAGGAGCAATCCACATGGATGCGACAATCACAACATACAAGGTAAGATAACACATACATTTCTCAACAGATTAGTTTGAACGAGTGCAACGATTGTTACAACAAGCTTCATGTGAAAGGTCCATCTGATGTCTGAGAGATTAATCTACACGAGCAAGACAATGTTAACAACATATACAACACATTTCCATTAATGGATTATGCATTACAACAAGTGAAATAGTTAAGATGTAGAACATAGGTTAAAGAAACATGCATTACAAGTGTTAAATATTAGTCTTACAACAGATATAATACATGTGTGAAAACGTCCTGGCCTATAGCAAGCTTCTAGATTAAGCAAAAGTTCCAAGACACATCGTTACACCATACGTCACTAACCCCTAGTGTGGGGCATTAGAACCACTACTTACTCTCCTCAAAGGAAATATTATAGACTCTCTTGGCTATGTGGGAGGAGCTAAGGTGAAAAAGTCCCTTGCATGTACAAATGAGGGGGTATTTATAGCTAAGTGTGAAACTAACCCTTATGGCTATTCGACTACCGTCATGACCACTTGACATCCATGGCTTCTCAACTTACATGTCTCTTTGTTCAACGAGTGGGTCTCTTGGACTTCCACGTTATATCATATTGATTGACAACATAGCCCATATTAGAGATGTGGGCGACATGACTCGTGACATGAGTCGACATGACAGTGATGGTACATTCATTTTATTGTTGAAGTGCATGTCAAGCTTCAGTGTTGCTGGGTGATGGGTGTCTTCATGGTGTATCAAAGCTTCACCTTCACATGGCGAAGTGCACGGAGTCATCGATGGTCCTTGGTTCACTTGATGAAGCCTTAGCATGTTGTTACTTGCTTGCATGTTGGAAGGCTTGATAGGCTCATCTATTCACGAAGGTGCATTTTCATTGTGTTCATCTATTTCAAATGCATCATTCATTCGTCCATTGGTGAACGTGTCCTTTTGCATGTGCTCCCTTCATTCATCCCATTCCTCGTCTTGCGATGTTTGTCAGTGTACCAGTACCCGCAGTCACTCATGATGAGATGACATCAAATCTAAAACCTCCTAGTCTACCATAACACATGATCATTTTGGATAAAGATGACTGGGAGAGGCAGCAAGGTTGTGAAATGGGATGATGGCTCTGGGCACCGCTGATGAAAATTGTGCAAGAGTCACTCAGTGATAGAGAGAGGCAATCTGAGTCAACAGTGACTATCTGCAAGGTCTAGATCGCATGGGAGGAAAAATTGCACAAATTTCGGGAGGGACAATTTGGGCTATAGGAAGGCAAGGTAGGCAGGGTCTCCGTAGTTTTTGGAATGAATAGGCACCGGGGGCTGGACAACTAGATTTGCATACTTTTCCAGAGGAACGGGCCAAGATGCATGAAGTGTCAGCGGGCAGAAATTACATAGTTTTTCGGAGGAAGTGCCTAGGATACTGGCAACCAAAACTGCAGAATTCCCAAAGGGAACTGACAATTGGCTACTCAATCACTAGTAGTAGATACTACACAATTCCTGGAGGGAACTGGCACTCTGCTTCTAGGAGCTGTTGGTGGGGAAATTACATTAAAGCTGGGAGGAAACCTACTAATCATCTATGTGCAATTTCTAAGTTGAGAGGCCTATTGGATGGAAGAAGGCCTGCTCATGAAAACTACACAATTTCTTAGAGGAGCAGCTAGTCGACTGTCTAGATGACCGACTGGGAAAACTGTGCAATTTTCTGAAGGAGATAGGGATGGGCACTTGGTGTCTGTTTGACCGGTCTGCACAATTTCCTCAGCCAATGGAGTGAGTGAGGTCAGTGGCCTATGTGCAATTTTTGAAGGGAGTCAGTCCCATGGTGACTACCAGGTCTGACTGTCCAGGTGGTCAGCATGAAAGTTGATTTGATTGCTTGTGGGCAGCACAACTTGAAAAGACTAGCTTGGTGCTTCTATGCTGTTCTGGTTGACACTTGATCGAGTCAAAAGTGGGGTGATGGTATGGCTATCAGAGGGGAGTCTAGTCGTTAGTACTTCAACAAAAATGACTAAGTGTATGAATGATCAAATGATGCATAGGTGATCATATGAACACACACTCACATAACTCGATGACAAAATGACCCAAACCATCTAGACACACATGTTCAACATGATTGACCGACGGTGAAAGTGAGAAGCGAGAAAATCATGATTAATCATTCATTGATCAAGACAATGCTCACACGACAGTGAATGTGACTCTGTGTGCGAGTGCGACAGATGCTTTCATAGCAAACACAACAAGAACATATGAAGTGAAGGTGAAGACTTTGAGCATAACCAAAACATGGTCACAAGCATGACTTAGACACCGGCATATAGGAACTTGAATGAAAAGAGCAAGCAGTTCAGATGCAAAGACTCACATGAGCTCATGGAGTGAACTCGAGTGTGTGCAATCATCAAGTGAAACTCTCAAGGGAGGGTGTGAAATTGGTGCAGACCAAAATTTTTGGGGTGGTTGTAGCTGCTACAACACCTTCTTATACTTAATGTTCAAATGGAACTGTTGCAGATAGGTGGACCATTTATGATGGCAATCGTTCTGCAACTTCCTTTGTGTCTGTATGAATTGTAGAGGTTGGTGGTCTGTGTGGATGATCGTTTCCTTCCCCAGAATGTAATGCTTCCATTGACAACAGGCCTGCACAATGGAATATATTTCTTTGTCATAAGTGGGGTACTTTTGGACTGTTTCTAAAAGTGTCTCACTGTGGTAAGCCATTATATGCCCATGTTGAGCAAGAAGTGCACCAATAGCATAGTTGGAGGCATCTGCCTCAATCTCAAATGGTTGTTGCAGGTTTGGTAACATGAGCACTGGTGCAGAAGATAGGTGTTTCTTCAACTCAGAGAATGCTCACTGTTGGGTTTCAAACCAAAAGAAATTTTCTTTTGCTCCACCCTTGGTGACTTGACTTAAAGGTCAAGTGATATGAGATAACCCCAACACGAACCTATGGTAGAAATTGGCAAGACCCAAAAAGATATGGAACTCTATTAGATTGGTTGGGGCCGGCCAATCCCGAATGACTTGTATCTTAGATGCATCCACATGTACACCCTGCTCATCAATGATGTAGCCGAGATATTGAACCTGGGTTAGGCCAAAGGTGCATTTCTCCAAGTTAGCACACGACTTGTGTTGTTGAAGGGTTTGAAGGACCTATCAAATATGGTGGTGGTGTTCTTCCCAAATCTAGTTGAAGATCAAGATGACATCTAAATAAACCACCACAAATGCATTGGTGAAGGGTCGCAAGGTGTTGTACATCAGTCTCATGAAGGTTGTAGGGGTGTTCATCAATCCAAATGGCATGACCAACCATTTGAAAAGGCCCTCCTTGTATTTGAAGGTAGTCTTCTAGACATCGGAGGGTTCAATAGGCACATGTTGATAACCTAACTTCAAGTCAATCTTGATGAAATATTTTTCACCCTTGAGATGGTCCAGAAGGTCATAAATTCATGGGATTGGGTACCTATTCCAGACAATGATCTTGTTCAGTGCCCAATAGTTAATATAGAGCCTCTAGGTTCCATCCTTCTTCTATACCAATACTGTCACGCCCCTAGGCTGGCGGTAATCTTTCAACTGCTCTTGGCAAGGTGCGGCACCATCGAACACTTCCTTTTCACCAATACTTATGTTCATGGACTACACCTAACCACTTGTCCTACTTAGTTTGTGTTTCTAAACCAAGTAATTATTATGTTTCCTTTATACCAATGAACACCCATACACGTTCATTATCATCAGCAATTATAAAAGAGAACACAATTGCACAGTATAAAGGGAGGGGTAACTCCCTGAACAATGAGTCGGTCCAAATAATATATTATACAATCTTTCAATATTACAAACCTTTCCAAGTATACTTGGGAAACACCAAGTTTCATGCTTAGCCAAAATTACAACTTTCCACACCTCCGTGTGATAACCAAGATTCCTTGCCCAAGCTGGGTGGGCGCGCCCTCACACGAGCTACCTATCGCACTTCTCAATCGAACCTTGTTTTGTGCACAATGGGCGGGCGACTCCACCAAGTCACCAAGACACCCTCGTTTCACCTTTGCACGGCTTCACCAACAAAGCTTCCACCATTTGCACGCACAGGGCGACTTCACCAATTCTCCACCTGCGCTCCTCATTTAACCTTGCACGACGAGCGGGCACTCCTACCCGAGCTACCCGAGACACCCATGTCAAGTCCAGTGCCTTCACCCATGCCCACAACCAATAATCGAAACATGTGTGATGTCACCATGTGCCTTTGCCCAAGACAGGGCGCATTACGACTTGTGCCTTTTCCTACGACCTGCTCCACCCTTCTGTTGTGGGGAAAAATGCCTAAGTAGGACGATCCTATCCACCTAAGGTGTGACAGTGCCTTAGCAACAAACAGAGACAGCTATTCTAGTATTCTTCCTTCATGAATTAAGAATGAAGAGAGATAGATGGACTAACCGGCGTCTTCCGTTTGTCCCTCGATCCAGTTCTCTCTTCTCTTTGGGAGTTCCCAGCTACTTGCCTTCTCGCTCGCCCAGCTTCAAGAGGTTTCTGCAAGATCACAAGAAGAGAACACTACACAAAGACATAGATTCATATTCATAACTAGTTCAGGATTAGAAATAAACTAAACATACTAATGCAACCATACATCAAAGATACATCAGTATATAGGAGAAACCAAGATAGCTTTATTGATGAATAACAAGGTTCAGGAAGAGATACAACCAAGAAGGTTCCAATCCAGCATCTCCTCCCCAGCAAATGAAATTCCTATCTTCACCTTCCCTCAAAGCATTAAGCACCCAATAATTCCAGTCTCAAACCAACAACAATTCTTTGCAATAACAAAATTCCAGCCTCTAGATCTCATGGAGGAGAGATCCATATATAGATGTTTGGAGAGAGGATGAGTCAGCTTGAGATCTGACTAGTGTCCTCTCCCTCTGTCAGTTCTTGATTCCACTTGGAGGTTCTTGCTTCCACTTGGAGATTAAGAGCCTCTTACTCATCATAGTCGAATTCACTGAGGCAAGTGTCATTTGAGGAAGATTCTGGAAGCTTCCTCGGTCTTGACACCTCTTGTAATGAACTTGCCATCTGTCAAATCTCGCTCAGCGCACCCTGGTAGTGATTCTACCTGCGTTGCAGTGCAAGTAGCTAGTGTTGACTTTGACATTCAACGCAGACAGCTAGTGGAGCCACTGAATTGATCCTAAATTGACTTGTTTTTGAGCAGTTTCTGGTGGAGAACTTCTGTGAATTGCTGTGGTTTGTTAGCCTTGTTCCTCTAGGGGTAGGAACAACATGTTTAGGGACTTTGGATCCCTTAGAATATGGACATTTCATGCTCAATGCTGTAAGGCACAAAAATGTCTATAACAGTTGCCCCCTAAAGTATGAGGCCGTTTATCGGGTGAAATGCTTTATTAGGAGGATCCGAAGTTCATTCATTGCTGGGAGGAGACCTGTAATAAGATACAATACAATACATTATTTTTCATACTGCTTTCATGATCTAGCTGAGGCGGGCATTCCCATGCTCAGCTTTATAAATTCATTTTTCTGTACATAGAACAAACAATCGTCTGATGGTAGACTGATAATTTTGATGAAATTATCATCCTTTGTATAGGATGATTATCTACTGCAATGATGTACATGTCAATGTCTTTATCTTTCTTGAATATATATCACAGCCCGGATGGATGAAACTAGATTCGGGGTCTTCAAACTCGTTCGATCTTCACTCTAATTACAAGTCGATCCATGTGAGAATTGTTCTGAAGTCGAACATGGAAAGACATCGCTTGATTACCGGTCAATGAGGTAAACCGTTAACAAGCGCGAGAGGAATCACCGATAACGATAATGACCCTCAAGGTACTGCAGTACAATTCACGTGGTGTGAATAAAGGACTTGGCGTCGAACACCACGCAAAATCTTTTGGTCGAAGGTCATTGATGTATACCTGTCGCCGGAAGTGAGAAACTTGCCATTGAGGCATGCAAGCTTCAAAGTACTGAAGGGGTTGTTCCTAGATCAACTTCTTGGATAATGAGTTGATGTCGACAAGAAGCGATCCGTCAAAGGAGGGCCTTAATGAATCCCACATCAATGACATGGAACGGAGCTAATGATTTTGATGGAGGTGAAAACGATCTGTGACATATGATTCAGGGTGGCGGTCATGAAAGGATGAAGGATAATGTACGGCAGTGGATGGGACATGGTTGACTTTTTCTGAATGACTTCTCTTGAACATATGGCGACACTGATGCGATGGATCGGTAGCATTACCCCAAATGTGGATGGTATGGCGAGACCATGGTGATGTGACCGGCGAATGAAACAACCCAACCCGATTGTGGTACGGAGGAAAAGTGTCATGTTCAAGAGCGACTTGCTACCATCAAAGTTTTCTTGAGTTTCTCCCAATTTTTCCCCAGTCATTGCTGACCAGTACCTCTTTATTTTTGTCAAGATTGAGGAGGATAACATATGCTTGTTCTATAACTTGCCCTTCGGGCAAGCCCATCGTTATGTTTTAACGAGCCTAGCGATAGTGAAACTCGTTCTCGTCTAAAGACAAATTTGTCGCTATTTAATGCATTTAACGAGTCTAACGACAAGGATAACTCGGTCCTTTTCATTTTTAGAGAGTCTAAAAAGGTACATAAAGTTAACTCCAAAAGTCATTTTTCGTCATCTAATCCCTTAAGTCCGAAAAAGTATAAAACAATACAGAAGGGATGAGTTTTCGATAGTTTTAACGAGCCGAACAAAACAAGCGCTCGATCTTTTTGTGTAATAATCCCTCAGGTCCTAAAAGATTAAAATCTAGAGGAGGGATAGCCCTTCCGATCGCTTTAACGAGCTGGAAGGCCAAAACTCGGCAATCTATTCATATTTTACGAGTCAGATGAAAAGAGCTTAAAGAAGACTCGTCTTTTGAGGAACGAGTGATAAAACGGGTTAGCAGCTGATTCCAGGTAAGGCTTGGAATTTTCCAATCACGACAGTGTCACAAGGATGGCTAGTGAAATCACTCTTCGCAGCTGTTCCTCAAAATGGGTAAACAATCAAATGGAGGTGAATGATCGGCCAAATGAAAAGTGGAGGTGACGGTGCAAACACGACCAAGGCTTTAATGGCTGATGATATTACATTCACTGTGGTTATTTACCGGAAGATATTTCATTTTTTAACGAGCTTAAACGCGAGTCGAAACATTTGCTCGATCTTATGTTTATTTTTTAACGAGCATGAACTATGTGCTAAAACTACTCGGATCTTTGCATTTATTTTTTAACGAGCATGAACTGTGTGCTAAAACTGCTCGATTTATATGGTCAAATTTTGATTTTTTACCATAACTAGCTTTGCCCTTTTCAAAGATGGTACTGTATCCTCAATTGCTGCATCAAACTAGTTAGAAATGAATAACATTTGTTTGAAAACGAGATTAAAACCCTAATATTTTGCTTTGAACTACGTAAAAAGCAATCAAAAAGTGTTTTTACCTCTCATTTACCATCTCGTTTGAACTCAGTTTGTTGGAGCTTTGGAGGTGCCTCTTTCCCCCTTGATTTTCATCAGCTGATTCCAGGAGATTCTGCGGACGATTTTCGGCGCCGTCTGGACCAGGTAGGAGCTAAACCCTAGCTCTTTCTTTTCATGGTTTCCTTTTTCCATTCTGTGCCTGTTTTCCTGTTTCCCTGAGCCCCTGGGGTTTTGTTAGGGCGCTCTGCCATCAGCGCAGTTGGTTCACTCGAAACTTGCGTTGAATGTCAAGCTGCCTGAAGGCAGTTTGACCTTCAACGCAGGTGGAACACTGGCTAGTTGCGTTGGGCATAGAAAAATATTTTTGTTGCACAGTTTTTGATGAAAATTTTTCCAGTTTCTCATCAAATCCAGGATCTAACTCCTCTCATGTTTGTTTTTCAGAGATTATTGGAGCAAAATGACCCTTACATGGTGAGAACGAGAACACGAAGAAGAGGACATGATTGCCCTCCATGATCCTGTCACGGTGAACGCGCTGCGGAACTGTGGTCTGCTGAAGTTCTTCCGTATCTCTAGTATGAGAGCACAGATCTCCTTACTGCAGTATATGCTTGATGCTTGGGATCCTATCAACCAAGTATTTCATATTAGGAGCAAATCTATCCCCTTGACCATGGTAGACATTTACTTCTTGACTGGTTTGTCGAGGCGGGGTGCCCCCATTTATTTGTCAGGTTCGGCCCGAGGGAATGACTCTGTGAGAGATTATGTCTGCCAGTACTGCAGGGAAGGATCTCAGCCGAGTAGAGACGACAAGGTTGTTATCCATGAGATTACTGACAGGTCTCTCAGGTCCATTCTGTATACTATTGGTAGGATGGCCGGTAGTGCATCTCTTCATGTTGCCAATAGATCCTATGTGCAGCACGCCTTGGAGTGCCTCCAACTGAAAATATTCAACTGGTGTGATGCAGTACTTCTTCAGATGAAAAGTCAGTTGACCAAGGTAAAAGACGGGAAGTTGAAGAACTTTGGATTTGGTTCTATTTTGACTGCCTTCGCCTTGGAGAAGATACCACTGATGCAGCCTCAGTACATTGCACTCGACTTGCCTTCTCCTACTGAGCCACGCATGCAGAGATGGGTTGATCACATGTCTAGGCATGCTGGTCAATCTCAGATTTCTTTCACTGATACCTTCTTCAGGTGGTTCGAGCGTCAGGAGATGGTCTATTCCGAGTATCCATATGTTGGTATGGATTTCCGAGGTGATCCAGATTTGGTACTGTCGGATGGTGAACAGTGGGGCGCTATTGGTAAAATCTTCGACCATATCACTGTTTATTGTTTTTATTTGTAATGTCCTTGTGCTTTATTCTATCAAGACTTTAATCGAACTCATGTGTGCTTGCAGATGTTGGTCCTATTCGTCCAGCAGTTCGCCCGAGAGCGCCAGTCGCTGCCACAGCAGGGGAGACTGCTGGGAGGGTTATTCTTCGTGACCTTGATGTGGCCGAGACCCTTACAGCTATGCAGGAGCAGGTTGATAGCCTTACTCTCGGCATTCCCGACGTGAGGATCGACGAGTTAACTTTACAGTTGCAGCGGCATACTACTGGTGTGCCTAGACGATGGACTCGTCTCTTACGCATGATTGCACAGGCCGTGACGTTCTATCATGAGCATCACTAGGCTAGGGTGCCCCCTAGCATTTTGAGTTTTTGGGTCATGTGACCGATTTTTGTCTTGGTTACAGAACATTATGTACAAACGATAAACAGCTTATATATATATATATATATATATATATTTTGATTTTCGGGGTTTATTCTGGTTGAGTTATATGATCCATATGTACAACATTGATGATGTGTCTCTTTTTTATAAATGTCGCAAATGTCTATCTAACACATAGTTTGCTAATGAGTTGGTTAATGTGTTTAAGTTTCTGGAAATATGTTGGTATTGAATTAAATCAAATTGTCTTTCCAAAATCTTAACCCTTAGGAACATGTGATAAATCGCTGGGTTGGGACGAAATATATACCATTGAGTTGTAGTATTACGAGTTGTGAGTCTAGCCTGACGATTAGTCGGCGTATGCCATGGGTGATGGCATCAGAGAGTAGTTCTATCAACGTGCTATACTCAGCGATGTTATTCGTTGATTGCCCAATACATACACCTCTGAAACTTACTAACTCGCCGCTTGGATCAAAAATGGCCCAGGCTGCGGAGGACAGGTTCCGCGAACTACAACTCGCTCCATCGGCATATCCAACACATGTCTCCAGAGGGTTTGACATCTGCAATAAATGTAAAAAGGTGGATTACTCGACCAAAACAACCACTTTAGCGAAAACAAAATACAACAAAAGCATACAGGTTACTATTTAAGCATAGTAACGCTTGAGGTACAACCCATTACGAGGTTGCGCCAGTGGAATTCCGTCATAATCCATTAACTCGTAGGCTCCTTTTGCTAACACTCGTTTAACAATATAGGGGCCCATCCATAAAGAATTAAATTTACCTGCTCCCAATTTATCGGATTCTTGGTCATAAAGCAAGACCAAGTCACCTTCTGAGAAGACACGGGGTTTGACATTTTTGTCGAACTGCGCCTTGACTCGTTTCTTATGGGCTTCGTTAGCCAAAGCGGCATCACGACGGGTTTCATCCAATTGGATTAATTCCAAGAAACGGGCCTCTTCTTCTGAAGTTCCGGGGAGGAGATCAATTGCGAGTTTAAGAGACGAGATTTCACACTGGATAGGTAGGACTGCTTCCAGGCCATACACCAGTTGGAAAGGTGTGAACCTGGTCGCATTTCTTACCGATGTTCGGTAGGCCCACAAAGCTGAGTACAGGATTAGGTGCCATCTTCTTTTGTGAACCCCAATCATCCTTTGCAGCATGCGCTTCAGGACTTTGTTGATCGCTTCAACTTGCCCGTTAGCTTGTGGATAATATGGGGTAGAGCTATCGTGAGATAGCCCTAGCTTGGCAGCTAATTCAACCATCATGTGATTGCGAAAATGCGATCCATGAGGCGTAACTATAGCCTGTGGTACGCCGAACCTGGCGACTACATGATTGAAAAAGAAAAGGGCAGCTGTTTCACCAGTGTTATCTAATGTAGGCATCGCCTCGACCCATTTGGTAAAATAGTCAACGGTGACTATAATATACCCATACCCCCCGGTCGAGGTGGGGTTACATTTCATGAAATCGATGCCCCATTTGGCGAAAGGCCCAACAACAACTATTGGCTGTAAAGGTGCGGGTGGTCTTCTGGTTTTGCTATCAAAAATTTGACAAGCATGGCAACTTCTGACTGCGGTTATGCAATATTTGAACATGGTTGGCCAGAAGTATCCTGCTCATAAGATTTTTTGTGCTGTAGCATAACCAGATTGATGCCCCCCACAGGCTCCTGAATGACACTCATTCAGGGCTTTTTTGGCCTCCTCATGGGTGAGGCACCTCCTTAGAACTGTATCGATACCAGGACGGTAAAGCATATCACCGACGATCATGTAGTCTTTTGCTTGGTATCGCATACGTTTCTGTTCTGAGTGAGAGGTGTTTGGCCTGAATTTTTGGGTTTGGAGATAAACGATTATATCTCCATACCACTCATCGCTTGTGGATATCAGAAACAAACTTTCGTCCATGATTGATTCTTCGGATGTTTCATCGTTGGACGACGATGGGAGATCGCGCAATAATTCTGCGAAAACTAAAGCTTTCTTTGATTTGGATTTTACAAATTCCAGATCAAACTATTGAAGGATCGCTATCCATTTTGAATATTTGCCCCCCAGCAACTGTCGCGATAATATATAAGTCATGGGGTTGCAATCTGATAGAATGGTAGTTTTCCGAAAGAGGACATAATGTCGAAATCTTTGTATCGCTTGAACAGCAGCGTGTGCTAGCTTTTCAACGTAAGAATATTTGCTTTCTGTATCATTCAAGTTTTTACTTAAATAATATATAGGATGTTCAATTCCATCGACTTCTTGAACTAAAACCATCGTAATGGTCGTATCCGCTGCAGCCAGATACAGGTTAAAATCCCTTTGAGAGTCTGGGGCATACATTAATGATGCTCTTACTAGAGACTCTTTCAGAGTGTCAAAAGAAGCTTGCGCCACCTGATCCCAGACAAAAGGTACATCCTTTTTCAAAAGACGAGTATAACCTTTAGCAAGTTCTGCGTAATTTGGAATGAACCTCCTCAGAAAGTTTGCTTTCCCTTGGAGTTTCTGAATCTGAAGCAAATTTGAAGGTGGAGGCAAATTGATGATTGCCTGAACCTTGCAAGGGTCGAGACGAATCCCATCCTTGGAGACTACAAAGCCAAGTAAACAACCAGAGCTGACGCAAAATACACATTTGTGTGGATTGAGTCGTATCTTGTAGTGTCGGCAACGTAGAAATATCACTCTTAAATGCTGCGGATGATCAGTCCGCTTTCGCGAATGAGCCGGAAGGTCGTCGAGGTATGGTTGAACGATGTTCTTGATGTCATGGAAGGCATAATTCATTTCCCTCTGAAACGTCGCTCCAACGTTCTTTAAACCAAAGGGTAATTTTCGATAAGCGAATGTGCCCCACGGACAAATGAATGCAGTCTTTGACTGGTCCTGTGGGCGGATATTTATTTGATTATACTCGGAGAATCCATCCATAAATGAAAAGATTTCACATCCGACGCATTCATCAATTATCTGGTCGATGAAGGGTGTAGGGTAGTTGTCTTTTGGACAAGCTTGATTTACATCCCTATAATCAACACACACTCTAATTGTTCCTTGTTTCTTCATAACAGGGACAATATTCGATACCCAATCGATTAGAGGATCCAGGTAGATGAAACCAGCATGGAGAAGTTTTTCAACTTCTGCCTTAATGGCAGCGACTTTCTTGGGGTGCACCTACCGAAGTCGTTGTCTTACTGGTTTGACATCAGGATACATCTTAATTTCATGTTCAATGATACTTGAGTCGATGTCTGGCATTTCATCATATGACCAAGCAAAGACATCTCTGAATTCGCGAAAAAGAGCGTTATATATTTCCAGCTCTGAAGGAGAACAACATTTGCCAACATAAATATTCTCTACAACATTTGCTTTGGTTGAGATATTTATGCATATAGTCTCTTCAATATTGGATAGGTTCCGCTCCGAATCCACCGTATTTACAGTATTTGATAGGAATTCAAAAACTGAAGGGTGATAAAGGTCATCCTGAGTATCTTCTTCACAATCCGGAAGAAGGGAACGATGGTGGCTATCATTCCATGGTGCCCCCTCAATCAACATTGATTGTAGAATTCCTTCGTCGTTTCCATGCACTCGTGACCAAGGATCCAAAGGGGTACCATATTCTCTAGACCTATCTACCCAGACGCTTGATGAGCGTTGATTTGGGTTCACCTCCCATGCCAGAAACATTGATTGCTACAAAATTTCTATTGGGCTTGGGGGCAAAACCATTGCATGATCCATGTTAGTATCGTCTTCTGAAATATTCTGTACGGAAGATATCATTTTGCAGGCTCCTACCAACGCTACTTCTCCAATATAGATTGGAGGTGGAAGCGCGAAAGTTCCCATTAATGTGGGGTCTTTCAGTAGGCCTACTCCGATATCCTGAAGCGAGTGGTTGCTTCCATGGATCATGGGAATGCTTCCTGTAACTTGTGAACCATTAGGGAGGAAGTCTTGTTGGTCGACGATCATAATCCCTCCTTGAAAAGGGAATGTGATCTTCCTAAAATAAGTCGACACTACAGCTGCCATGGCATATATCCACGGTCTTCCCAGTAGGATGTTGTAGTCAAGATTCCCATCGATGACTTCAACATCTATTTCTACTGTTTTTCCCCCCAGTTCAACCTTCAAGTTATTTAGGATACCGCACGGGGTATAGGTCCTTCTGTCGAATGCTTTTAATGTCGTCGAAGATCGCGACAAGGTCGGAGACCCTAAAGTTTTCCAGCAACTCATCAACATAATACATGTAGATGCCCCCTCATCAATAATTGTTCGGTGAACAGTTTTGTTGAGGGATTTCACTTGGATAAGGAAAGCTAGTTGAGCTGGTAACTGAGGATCGTATCCTTTGTGGTCAAAGGACACCAGATTGGAATCCTTAGGATCAACCCCACCAATGGCTGATAACAAAGCTTGCCTTTGGGATGGGCAATTTTGTAGTACTTCAAGAGTCGACATAGCGGATGGCGATTGGGCCAAATCTTCCACTATGTTATAATGCTGCGCTGCTCTGGCACGCGGATTAAATGTCGAATTGTGTACTACTCCCTTTGGCGGTTTTATTGTTAATTCAGGAATGATGGGTGGTACAACTTCTGTCGAAGTTGTTGTCGAACTGCTTGGTTGATCTTTTTCCTTGCCGTTCGACAGCTGCGGATTCCCGTAATCTTTGTTCCTTGTCGAAATCAAAGCATCATTTTGTTGCTTGGAAATCGACAACATAAGCACTTGCGACAGGGAAGCATTTCCACTATCAACCAGATTTTGACCTGGATTCGGAAACGGATCAGTTAACACAGTTGAGGTTTGCGAACTCTTGAAGAATTTCTTCAGCTCAGCTTTGTATGGACAATCGGCTGTCCAATGACGCTCGTCACATATCTGACACCCTGTGGTAGGGGGTTTCCTATTTCCAGGAGGGTTTGAAGAAGTTTTTTCAGGGGATGACTCTCCCTGTTTCTTCTTCTTCCCTTTATTTTGCTTCTTCTTGCTTCCCGGTTGTTTGGTTTCTTTGCCCTTGTCCGCTGACACGGCATTTACTTCCGAAGCAAGAATTTCATCTTTTGCATTTTGATCTGAAGTCTTACGGGCCTTCTTGGAGTTGGCCTTTGTCGACTTCGCATTTGTCGTGCCAATCACGCCATCGCCGGCATGAGAGTCATTATTTGATTTAGGAGGAGGAGGAATTGAGAATTCCGGTCTAGGGGCGTCAGGTATTTTGTCGTAGAGCGTGCCAGACTGAGTGTAGACTAAGTCTAGATATTGTGCACAAGCAATAACTTGCTCTTCTGTTACGACTCCTCCCTTGGCCACATCTCCCGTTATGGCAGGAAGTAACGACTTGATAAACCATTCAGCTAATAGCTGATCGGGAACGTATGTTTTCACCATCCTACGACAACGACGCCACTCATGTATATGATCGGATATATGAGTGGCCGTCGTCTGTTTGAAGTTGGTTAAGATTTCCGTTCCCATTTCATACCTTATCGGTAATTGAAAATGGGTTAAGAAAGTCGTGGCTAGGGAGCTGAAATTGTCGAATCATCGTTTAGGGTGTTTGATGAACACCACAGATGAAAAGTCATCACGTGATTCGATGGGTCTTCACCTGGATTTCCATTAAATTTAGGAATGTCTGAAGGAAGTTTGTGAGGAATCGCTGGCCACCAAGGGGCGTAAGCAATTGGATCGTTTGTTAACCGGTGTAAATCGGGTAACTCTAAAGTTGCCACGAATGGTAACTGTTGATTCAGGTTAGGTGAAGCATACCTAGGATACGATGGGATCGCCTAAGTAGTTGGCCTTTGCATACCAGCATAATGTAATTGATGTTGGTATGAGTGATACGGTTGGTGGACATGACCACCGTAAAGTGGTTGATTTTGACCGTTTTGGATGTACGGTTGTCCACTGTTCGCAAAGATCTGCTGCTCAGAATCTTGGTATACTTGTTGGAATTGTGGTTGTTGATATTGTACCAGCCACGGTTGCGAAGCCATGTTCTGTTGCGCTATACTAACCGTTGGAACAAGGTGTGGGGTAATTGTACCCATCTGGACCTGTGTCGCCTCACCAGTAGGCGATTGTGGTTGAGTCACGGGGTCAAGTGGCTGTTGCATTACAACCTGAGAAATCTGATGTTGACATACAACAGGCAACGTTTGAACCTGCGACACTGTCACAATAGCCGGTGTGGTCGGGATGTTCGACATAGGTACACATTGTTGCATAGAATACACAACCCTTGGTTGTTGAGGTAGCATAGGTACCCAACCACTTGATGTAATTCCAGTATAACCTGAATACTGTTGTGAACTCCCGTATGGATACCCTCCCGGAGGGGGTAATGAAAAGGCATACTGCCCCCCATACGGTGGCAATCCGGAACTCAAGGGGATTTTTTGTCCTTGGGGACTGGATTGCCCAAATTGACCTCCAAATGGATCAATCTGGCAAGTTTCAACATAAGAGTTGCCGGAGATTATTCCGGAGGAACAAATTGGAACGGACCACACTGTCGAAATAGTCCCTGGGTGGACTCCTTCTAGCGGTTGAGAGCTAGTTGGGACAGATGGTATGCCGGCAAACATTGTCAGAGTGACGGCAGGGAGTTCTGCTGTCGCTGTGTCATTCGACACAGTCCTATATGTTGACGGTTGCTCAGACATTTTGAGTCTATCCAAGAGATTACCTAGCGATTCTACAGGAACTTCCACTTGTGGTAGACTAACTTCTGATGAAGGAAATAGAGTGACCTCGACTCCAAAATGTGTTGGAGTACTTGCTTGCGGATCTTCTACAATTTCCTCTATCACAATCAAACCAGGTGGAAGGGGAAGACCGTCAAGTCCGTAAAATATTTCTGGTGCCAAAGAAGGGGTTGAATTGATAGCGACAGTTGTTTGAGGAACAATAGTCTCTGGACCGGTTACAGATGGAACTGGTTCAGTAACACAAGTGTTTGTTCTCAGACTAGGATCAGTATCACTGTCCCTCTGTGACTGTTGAACTTCTTCCGTAGAGGTAGGGTTTCCAGAAATGTTTGGAGTAACTGGAATCTCAGATGTTGTTCTAACAGTTGTTCTAACTTTGATAGGAGATTTCGAACCGGTTAAACGAGTTCGCATTGTCCGTACTGTTTTCGATTCCGGAGACAAAGACGGTTGACTCGTAAGTCTCCGCGAACGACGGGGTTTCAATTGACTTTCTTCCACGATTGCGGATTACTCGATCAACCAAAATACAAAAAGGGGAAAGTGTGTTTCCAAATTAAATGATTTTTTTAGACGCTTTTAGACACAACTTGCTTTTTTAATTTGAAAGAGTCGAGAAAAAGCTAAAGATGACTCTAGTCTCCTTCGATGTTTTAACGAGCCCGAAGTGACAAATGCTCGGATGGAATTTTTCTGTTATAGAGTTTGAAAAAGGCCAAAAGGAACTGCTCTGGAGTTCTAGGTAGAGGGTGTGACAAACTTTTCACAAAACCGCAGAATAATTTTTAAGGTACGGGCAGTCGATCTTCCTGAATGCTGTGTTCAGTGCATTGCGATCAGTAGGGCGGCCGACACGGCTTCCTAAGGATAAAGGTTTTATGCCTATAGGGGTCTCCCAATATATACACGACGGTACGTGGGAGCACAATCCGTACTAGCGCTATCGTCCCTCAGGAGGAATCACCCACCATCAACGAGATCGACAGTCACCAGGCTTTACGACGCCGGAACACGTCTCTAGCCTAGACCTCTATGTTGTGCATTATGTGACAAAGCGTTGTTAATTTCATTCAATTTATTTTAGGTAGATATTTTTAGAAGTTTGCCTTTTGAGGTTCACCACGAGATGTATGATACAATTCCTAAATGCAGTCTAAAGATGATAAGCAAGCTTTATATCTTTTCAACTTATGAAAATCCTAGCTACAAAGGGAAAAGAAAGACACCATCTTTTCTCAAGGAGCAATCAGCACACTCTAATGCACTTTTCCTAAATCAAGCATTCAAACTATCAAGATGCAAATGCACAATGCAGGTGTTTGTTTTCCGCTTTCTTAGTATTGATGCCTACAAAGAAAGCTTTTTGCACAACTTTGAATTTGCTTTTAAATGACAAATACAAACAAGTTTACTTTTTCGAAATCAGAAAGGGTAGAAGAGATTACAATACTTAACGATTTTCGAAATAAACTCTTGTTTCGACACTTTAAAAGAGACAAACTCAAACCAAAAGCAAGAATGAATGTATAATCAACTGTAAACAGCCAATGAACTCTCTCCTAAGATCACAATCAATAGATCTGAATCAAGGGCTACAGGATGACTATTTCACTCTAGCAAAGGAAAACTGTAAATGACGCCACAAACACATAAAAACACTCACAGTCTTTTTGTACAAAAGGAGGCGGAATTTAAGCAGAGAAAAGGAGTTATCAGACTGGTACCTATGCTGGTTACAGGCTGCAAAAATCAGAGATCAAAACAAGGCAAAACAGAGCAGAGAACCCCAGCTGCACAAGGCCTAACTGGATCAGCGCAACCTCAACACAGGGGTTTTGACATTCAACACAGGTAGCCTTCACAGGACCTGCGTTGAAATGCAGAACCTCTTCACAGGGGTCGCGCTGAAGGAGAAACGAGAGTTTCTCACTGGGTTCTGGGTCACAGTTTGCTATTTAATCTACAGTTTCAGGCCAAATCAAAGCAAAAAGCAAGGTACAATCAAAGGGATGCTTAGAGGAAGGGCTAAGATCTATCACAAAGGATCATCAAATCATTTGTGAGTCCATTGTTCAGATCATAGACAAATCCAGTGATTGGATCAAAGCAGCAGCTGTCTACTTTGCATCTGAGAATAGTAGATGCAGTTCGATTGTTGATGTTGAGTCTATGAAACAAACAATGATGGAAACACAAATAAAATGACTAAACAGATCTCCCCAGCGGAGTCGCCAATTTGTTGTGGGGAAAAATGCCTACGCAGGATGATCCTATCCTCCTAAGGTGTGACAGTGCCTTAGCAACAAACAGAGATAGCTATTCTAGTATTCTTCCTTCATGAATTAAGAATAAAGAGAGATAGATGGACTAACCGGCGTCTTTCGTTTGTACCTCGATCCAGTTCTCTCTTCTCTTTGGGAGTTCCCAGCTACTTGCCTTCTCGCTCGCCCAACTTCAAGAGGTTTCTGCAAGATCACAAGAAGAGAACACTACACAAAGACATAGATTCATATTCATAACTAGTTCAGGACTAGAAATAAACTAAACATACTAATGCAACCATACATCAAAGATACATCAGTATATAGGAGAAACCAAGATAGCTTTATTGATGAATAACAAGGTTTAGGAAGAGATACAACCAAGAAGGCTCCAATCCAGCATCTCCTTCCCAACAAATGAAATTCCTATCTTCACCTTCCCTCAAAGCACTAAGCACCCAATAATTCCAGTCTCAAACCAACAACAATTCTTTGCAATAACAAAATTCCAGCCTCTAGATCTCATGGAGGAGAGATCCATATATAGATGTTTGGAGAGAGGATGATTCAGCTTGAGATCTGGCTAGTGTCCTCTCCCTCTGTCAGTTCTTGATTCCACTTGGAGGTTCTTGCTTCCACTTGGAGATTAAGAGCCTCTTACTCATCATAGTCGAATTCACTGAGGCAAGTGTCATTTGAGGAAGATTCTGGAAGCGTCCTGGGTCTTGACACCTCTTGGAATGAACTTGCCATTTGTCAACTCTCGCTCAGTGCACCCTGGTAGTGCTTCTACCTGTGTTGCAGTGCAGGTAGCCAGTGTTGACTTTGACATTCAGCGCAAACAGCTAGTGGAGCCACTGAATTGATCCTGAATTGACTTGTTTTTGTGCAGTTTCTGGTGGAGAACTTCTGTGAATTGCTGTGGTTTGTTAGCCTTGTTCCTCTAGGGGTAGGAACAACATGTTTAGGGACTTTGGATCCCTTAGATTATGGACATTTCATGCTCAATGCTGTAAGGCACAAAAATGTCTATAACACCTTCACACATTTTCCTTGCTATCATATGCTCCTCACTCGCATTATTCCATGAGTGGCCAAGTTGGAATGATGATCAAATGCTTCCATCCATCGTTGTATTTATATGGTGTGTTGGGCAAGTCGTGCTACCCAAGCCGACTTGCCAATGCCCTACCAACATAGTCGGCCTTTGTTCAAATGTGTTACAAGTGTAGGTTGGCCCGTGGGTATGTTTACATGCTCCCACGCCTCATAAACTCTTCATTCAGCCTTCCCTTATGCACATTATTACATAGTAACTGCGCATCTTTGGTTAAGCTCGCACTTCGTCAATGTTCTCTCACTTGCTTGCCAACAAGCCTTCGCACATCGTGCTAGTGGGCATGCCAAGGACTGCAGGTCCTTACATCCTCCTCCACCTGAAATCGTTTTCATCCTCGACAACATCCGATCCTGCTAGCCATCCACCAAGATCAACATCAACAATTGTCTCATCCTTGGTCCATGATATAGACTCCTCCACATACTGCAAACATCCCTACAACATATGTAGAACTACCATCTCCATCATGTGTCATCCCATCCTGTGAATTGTCCTCCTTGCCTGCCTGATGCCAACATCTCTCTGTTCACTTCCGGACCCCATGTTTGAACTAGTTGGGTAGCTAATCCAACTTTCATGCTCAAGCCATGAGAGTGAACATCCTTATGCCTTCACCAGTCTATCTCAGATTTTGCCACATCCCAAACTCACCAAGAATCCCACCCATGCTCAAGTCCATGGAAACTCCATCTCATCTCCAACATGTCATGATGCTTGATGCAAAGCCATCCCTGCACCATCTGTCATACCTTCTCAACCTATTTCAAGGACTCACTGCCATGAGCAGCTAACAATGAGCCCCATCTTCTATGTCATCTAAGAAGATGTAGAGGGAGTAGAGCCCGAAGGGTCACCCTCACTAATAAGCTCAATCCATCTGTCAAGATTCTCTATCTCCATCCTCTGTAGATAGTGAACCGATCCTCCTCTTAGACATTTGGCCTCACATAAGCCTCCTCCTCCTCATCATCATCCTCAACTGCTTCTAGCTTTCTTGAAAAAGCCAAGATACTATCAAACAGTGTTCGGATGACCAATGATTGTTCGGTAAGCTTTGTCTCAATAGTAGACAACTGCTTACTCATGTCTTCCATTTGCTTCTCATCCTCCAACTACGTCACTGCCAGTTTACAATCAGGTTTTGTCACATCAATGGGTACATCTTCCCTTCCATCGTAAATGTACAACTTCTTCAAATGTGGAACAATTATATCATCAAATTGTTTCAAGAATTCCATCCCCAGTACAACCTCATAGTCATAAATCCACACTATAGTGAAGTTGACTTTCCCAGTCCACCCACCTAGTGTTGTGTCCACTCTTTTAGCTACACTAAGTACCAAATTAGGAGGAGAAGTCACCGTCTTCATTTGTGCCTTCACTGGTACAAATTTTAGCCCAATTATTCTCGCAACATCTTCACTCATGAAGTTGTGAGTAGCCCCACTATCCACCACAGTGAGTATATAAGCACTCCCAATCTTCATCTGAACATACTCCAAGCTGTTCCTTTCAGGATCTCTTCGAGAGAACGCTTCCGTAACAGCAACAACACCAAGAATTTGCATCATCCCCATAGAAGGTTCTTCTTTCTTCACATTAGATTGTGCAATAGCGGCCACTTTTAGTCTAGAAGGACAATTCTTCACCATATGTGGTTTAGCACAAATCCAACACTTCAATGGCTTCTCCATCTTCTCATCCGACTTTGAAGCTTCATCTTTCTTCTTCTCTTTCGACTTACTGGACTTCTTCTTCCTCTCATCAGAAGTCTCATCATAATGCTCCACCAGCCTATCCACAGCAACAAAAGCTTCTTTAAGTGTTTTAATCTTCTGCCTCTTCACTTCATTGCATGCCCAAGGCTTCAATCCAATAATGAATTTGAACACTTTGTCCCTCTCCCCCATGTCAGGAACTTCTAGAATCACATTTGCAAACTCCCGCTGGTATGTCTGTAGGTTCCCTTACTACTTTATGAACTTAGTATTCATCCTTGATTCCCACGTTTCATTATGAGGACTGAAATGAGCCTACAAATCTTTCTTCATATCATCCCAAGAAGTAATGTCATCAGCACTACCATTGGCAATCTGATCCATCCGTCTTCTCCACCACATCTTAGCATCCTTTTTCAGGAATTGAGTAGCCACTTTCACCTTTGTCTCGTCATCAGATAGAACCAAGCATTCCAAGTATTGCTCCATATCACGGAGAAAGTTACCAAGAGTCTTAGCGCTTCTTGTACCATCATAATATTCCAGTTCCTTGACTTTCACATGAGACACTCCTCCACCTGAGTTATGTCCCACGACCTTCTTCAAGACCGTGATCTCATCATTTGCACCATCAAGAGATTTCCACAAGTTCACGATCTTCGCCAAACACTTGTCCCTTGCTTCTCCAATCTCCTTGACTTCATTCTCAAGTTGTGTACAATTAACATCAGTGTACTCATGCTGAGTCTAGAGTTCATCAAACTCTTCCCTCAACTTTACATGATCCTCTAGCTCCTTCATGACTAGATCCATCTTTGTAGTCCAGTAAGATACCAATGTCTCCACTCTCTCTAGTAGTTTTTCAATAAAGTCCTCGGTCGCATTGTGGCTAGAGTCACTCAATCCAACACGAGATTCACCTGCCATTTCTTCTTCCTTCTTTGTGATCGAGTATCGACCATCCAATAGCTTCACCAAGTTTCCATCAACTTGAACCAGCCCTTGTTCCACTTGTATGTGAAACAACTTCCTTCACCTGCAAGTACCTACTTCACTGTCACCAGCTTCCAAGGTTCTTCAACCCTAAATACCCCTTGTCAAGCTTTACACCTGTCACTTCGTTCACCAGCTCCAACTGTGAGCTCTGATACCACCTTCACTTTAGTGTAGGTGTGTAGCAACTTCAACCTTCAATACTCGAATTAGCTGCTAGCTCTGATACCACCTGTCACGCCCTAGGCCGGCGGTAATCTTTCAACCGCTCTTGGCGAGGTGTGGCACCACCAAACACTTTCTTTTCACCAATACTTATGTTCATGGACTACGCCTAACCACTTTTCCTACTTATTTTGTGTTTCTCAACCAAGTAATTATTATGGTTCCTTTATACCAATGAACACCCATACACATTCATTATCATCAGCAATTATATAAGAGAACACAATTGCACAGTATAAAGGGAGGGGCAATTCACTGAACAATGAGTCTGCCCGAATAATATATTATACAATATTTCAATGTTACAAACCTTTACATGTATACTTGGGAAACACCAAGTTTCATACTTAGCCAAAATTACAACTTTCCACACCTCCGTGTGATAACCAAGATTCCTTGCCCAAGCTGGGCGGGCGCGCCCTCACACAAGCTACTTACCGCACTTCTCAATCGAAACTTTTTTTGTGCACGACGGGCGAGTGACTCCACCAAGTCTCCAAGAAACCCTCATTTCACCTTCGCATGACTTCATCAACAAAGCTTCCACCATTTGCACGCACCAGGCGACTTCACGAAGTCTCCACCTGTGCTCCTCGTTCAACCTTCCATGACGGGTGGGCACTCGCACCCGAGCCACCCGAGACACCTGTGTCAAGTCTGGCACCTTCACCCACCCCCACAACTGATAACCGAAACCTATGCGATCTCACCATGTGCCTTTGCCCAAGAGAGGGTGCATTACGACTTGCACCTTTTCCTATGACCTGCTCCACCCTTTGCAATTTTTCCTTGTTATCATATGCTCCTCGCTCGCATTACTCCATGAATGGCCGAGTTCGAATGATGATCAAATGATTCCATCCATCGTTGTATTTATATGGTGCGTCGGGCAAGTCATGCTACCCAAACCGACTTGCCAACACCCTACACTTCCATCGCAAGTTTGCCCTCCAACATAGTCGGCCTTCGTTCAAATGTGTTACAATTGTAGGTCAGCCTGTGGGTATGTTTACATGCTCCCACGCCTTATAAACTCTTCGTTCAGCCTTCCCTTATGCGCATTATTACATAGTAACTTCACATATTTGGTTAAGCTCGTACTTCGTCCATGTTCTCTCTCTCGCTTGCCAACAAGCCTTTATACATTGTGTCGATGGGCATGCCAAGGACTGCAGGTCCTTACAAATAAAATCGGGCTCCCACAAGGTGATGAGATTGGCATGATGTGCCCTTTCTGTATCAGTTCCTAAATCTACCTCTTGATCTCATCATTCTCCAAAATAGGGCATCGATAGATTGGTCCATTAGGCAGTGGTGCACCCGGGCTCAGATCGATGGAGTGCTTGACCTGATAGTGCAGAGGTACCCTTGTGGGTGAGGAAAAAATATCCCTGTACTCCTCCATGACCTTGTCCATCTGTTGCTGTTGTGCAGAGGAGCCCTTCTTAGAATCCATGGCCACAACCTTCTTCTTGCCTTAGGGGTGAATCATAAGAAAAACAAATTTCTTGGTTTAGGAAATGATCTTACTACATTGATTTGTAATGATAAAAGAGATGTTGATAGGCAAGGCTACCTCTGGTATCCTTTATAACTTATTAGACAAAGTAATAATCATATAAGGAGGTCTAGACTCATATACAACATGTCGCTTCCACAAGTATGGTTTTCCTAACAATACATTAGAAACTTCAAGAGGAGAAATGTCACACATTGCCTTATTCGTGAAGCAATTGATGATGTAGGGAAGATGACACTATTGGTTGATGTGAAGATCTCATCCTTGGTGAACCCACTTGATGGTGTATGACTGTGGATGCGTTCTGGTGTTTAGGCCCAGCTGCTTCATGACCTCTTTCGAAATGAATTTCTTTTGGCTCTTGCTATTGACAATGAACTACAACGAAGAACCCTTCACCCACATCTCTGAGTGGAAGAGGTGTTCCCTCTCATTTGGATCTTCAAGCTCAATTTTCTGGATCTTTGTGGTGGCCATAGTGGCACTGGGCTCTGCATCAATTATCTGCTTCCCTTTTTCAGTTCCCTTATCAGGTTTTTATTCAGAGTTAGAACCTATGTCTAATTTGGAAGCCTTCGGCGCAGCCAATAGTCATTGCTTGGCCTAACACTCAATTATATTGTGAGTGGAGCTCTTATAGAACCCATACCATTTTTTCGTGTCCTTCTTCATCTTCGTGGTGTTGTTCTTTGCTTCCAGCTTCAGAGGGTTTTCCTAGGTAACCCCACCTTGGCTTAGTCCTTTGTTCTGTGGTTTAGGGGTGCCTCTTCCTTGGTTTGGATTCATAGATCCAAAGTCCTTCTTCTTCTGTTTAAACTTCTTCTCAATCTTTATAGTTTACTGATACACCATGCCAAGTGAGGAGATGTCCAAGAACTCCATATTGTCCAAGATGTACTTGTGTAGATAGCCACAATACTTGACCACCAAATGTCGCTCAGTATCCTTGATACCCATCTTCATGCGAAGGGTGTGGAAAGTATTTGTGAACTCTGGCACATCTTGGTCCCTTCCTTGCCATAGCATGGTCCACTTTATTTATTTATCTTCATAGCTCCTGACAGGGTAATACTATTCCCTGATGGCATCTTGTAAACAATTCCAAGAGGGTGCGGATGAAAACCGCGAGGGTTCACTCTCATCCTTTTGTTCACTGTAGGTTGCCCACCAGTCCTTTATGTGTGAGGCAGCTTTTAGAAGTGAAAAGGTAACATTTTCCCAATTGGAAAAGTCATGACCTGAAAAATATCCTTCCAATAGATTTAACCATTTATCTACAACATCTACATCTATCAGGCCTTCAAATATGGGAATATTGAAGTTAACTTGTACCTTAAAAGGAGTAGCGCCTCCAGAGTGGCTGCTGGATGAAGATGCATTGCCTGTGGGTAGCCGTCGAAGGATATGGGAAAATTTATTCATCATCGCATCCCTATGTCACTCAAGGGCTTCCTCGAGCAACATTGTGAGGCTCATTCTACAATCGTTCAACCAGATCGAGCCCTAACATCTTATACCCTAACCTTGTTGGGGACATGCAAAGAAAAATAGAGAAAGAGTATACCCCTCTGATACCATTGATCCAAACTTAAACATGAATGCTACAACTTAAAGATATAATCATAAACACAGAGATATAGCAGAAAAAAACTTCATTTATGTTAGCCTCGGTTTCATGTGATGAAAACAATTATAAGTCCAAAACAACTAAATTAATTAAAATCAAGAAAGTTGGATTTAATCCTACCATTCTAGATTGAGTTTGTTCCTCATGGTTAGGAGTCATTTTAGGCTTAGTTGGTTGAGAGATTCTATCCAACTAGTTAGGCTCCTAGATTAGTGTGTTGTTGAGATATTTTCTCAACCATAGTGTCCAAGATAGACGTACTATCTTGAGACAAACTTCCTCATTTATTTATTTGTACTATTATCATTCTTTGTACATTGGATTACATCATGAGAGGAATTCAGTGAGGTTGAGGCCTTTTCCACCATTTCCATGTGTCTAGTAGTTTTTTATGTGTGTTAATTTTGTTTAGTATACTTCATGTGGTATCAAAGCCAGAACTGAAAAATTTGTAGTGTGTGTGCACTATTGGGTGATTGCAAGTTGCATGGACATATCTACCTTTGAGGTTGCAACATTGTGTGGCTATGTGCACCTGTGTGAAAGGACATGTGCACCAGAGCGTTGTTGTTGAGGAGATTTATATCTTTTGACATGGAATAAGAAATTGCTGAGGAAAATTGAAGGCAAAGAAAGGTTAGAGGTTGCAAGGAAAAAGCCATGTGGAGAGGTCACAATCCCAATGAAATCACTGTAGCTCCCTCATTGAAGTTTTATCAGAGTGTTGGGGATGGTGGTTATCATAGAAGCTAAAAATTGATCCACCGGTGCCATGTAATCAATAAATGGGTTTTTGTATGGCATTCTATAGCCTAGTTCAAGTCTGAGCAATCTTGTATGTTAAATTATATTTCCACTAAAAATTTTAGTACCATGGATAGAAATTTTAGTTTCCACACTTGTAGAGTCATTAAGTCTAGGTAAAGTGTTGGTGGAATGGATGGTGGTCCTAGAAATGCACAAGGAGAGAGAATTTGTGTGCTATCTATATAAAGAAAATTTGTCACGAGCAACAACAATAATTGTTGGAGGCACAATAGGGTCTGCTGGTCGTGTAGGTTGCTTAAAATCTTCTCACATCCAATGAGATAAGTTGGTCGCACTAGATGAGTCTTCAACACTTTCTTCCTCATGCTATGACATGGACTTCTAGACTTTTTTTTGTCCATTCCCCGTTCTCACATCTTCGATCGAGGCTTAAGAGAAGCTCACTCTACATTAGCGATCCAGATTACCAAAGTTCTGAGTCTCAATTCAATTCGGAGCCAAATGATCAAAGGTAGTCTCCATATTTTCGGTTCTCCTTTGTAAATTCTCTTAGAATGAGATTGTAAGAGAAGGAAACCCCTATGCCATTATGATGAAACTGTGATTCTGCTGCTTCAAGCTTGTTTACCATTTCTCTTTTCTGTTGCTCAAGTTCCTTGTTCGAGTCATGCATTTGGATGCAGCAATTCATCAGGCAATATTACATTCAGATTCCGATGAGTTAAGAGGCCTTTTGAGATCTTTTCATACAGGTTTTGTTGGTATCATAGGAAGAAGATGAACATGCCTCCTCTAGATAGATTGATGAGATTGAGGTTCTAGCTATGGATGTAGAAATCTATGCACGGTTTTTTTCTTTTTTCTGAACGAACGCCTCTGGCCTAGAAATTTCTCTATTGTCGCATGAAAACCTCAGGGAGTCCTTTACAAACAAATATCTTGGAAGTGCCACATATTGTCTACATTCGAATGAGGATCTTGGTGTATTCTCGATATTATTATCCACCGCTAGGTTTCATGGTAAAAAGTAAAAAAAAGGAACTTTTTTATTATTTTCATAGTATTTACTTTTTGAGAAAAATCAAGACATTTGTAAAGAAAAAAGTGGGTATTATCACATATCACATGTGAGGGTTATGATTGACTTTGAAATGTTCATAAAATTAGATAAAGTGTTTTTTTAAAAAAAAAAGAGGGTATATTTTTTAAATGAGTGATTTTAAAGAGTGGATAAAATCATTTATTTGTAATGGAGAAATAAGGAGTATATTTTGTTATTTTGGAGTTATAAGTATTTTTTATTTGGAGAGATAAGTGAATATTTTTATTTCTAGAAGGTTGAGTAAGTTTTTGATGACAATTTACCTCCAAGAAGTTCTCAACCTTTGTGCTTGAGAAGTTTCAATGAAGATGTTGTAAATATGAAAGGTTAATGTACTTAAATACTTAATAAAGACATATTTTTTGTGGTGTTTGTGTCCTAGATCTGCCTGAAATTGAATAAGGGGATCTTAGGTACACCGTATGTAATGAATGCGTGTGCATGACTTGTGCTCAAATTATCAAAATGCTCTCTTTGTATTGTGCTTAAACAACTACATGCACATAAGCAAGATTCAGTATAAGAACACTTAATCAAGCTCATGTAATCAAGCTTAAGTACACAAGCAAAAAACATCACATCATCAACTTGATAAGATGATCTTCCTAACAAGCACATTTCACATCGTGTATGTTATGAAACCAGCTCAAGAAAAGATAGAAAAGATAGATCAATGCCTTAGAATTTAGCCTCTTCGAGGGGGCAACCTCCTTTACATTACATAAATGAACAATTCTTGGATGATTCAAATGACAAAACCTCCTTTCTATATATAGGAGTCTAAGGAGTCACAATATAATCCAACCGACCTAACAATAATAATATAAAGCCACAAAAATAACAATAGAGGGATTCTATGGGGCACAGTAATAACAATATGGGGGCAATAGGGGCACAACAATATTAATAAGGGGTATAACTACAATAGTAATGGGGTAATCACTAGTATTATAGGGACCCAACAATGTAATCAAAGCAATAAAGTTAAGGACACTACGAAATCAAGCATTTCAAGCCATGATGACATCAACATCATCAACACTTTTTGTATCACTTGTAGATAAACATTTTTTAACTAAATTATACGAGTGCATTCTCAGTTGTAACTGACACCCTAATTTAAATTGTTAAGGTGAATACATTAATTCAAGTAAGTCTTCAACTGAGTCATCAAGATTGAACTTTTCGTTTGTCTCTTGGGTGCATTTTCAATAGTGTTCGACACCCTTCCTTTCTTCAAATCAATACATTCAGTGAGTACATTCAAGAATTCACAAAGTGTCAGTGAATCATTCAAACAAAGTGATCGTCATCAAGTAAGCATGAAATCAAGAGTTCAAGCAATCAAGTTATGAAAGTCTAGCAAGTGTTTAAAGCATCAGTGATAAGCAATAGTACAAGCGAGCTTGAATTCAAAGTGAGAAAGCTAACATGGTGACACACATTCAACTGTCCTAAATTTTTAACAATTTGATTTTATCATTAGCTAGCGACACGGTGAACATCGAACGAACAACTCTTGCTGATATTCAAGTGCATATTCAACATGCACATGAAATGATTAAGTTCCTTCAACTGGAGTCGCAATTACAAATAACTGAGTTGATAGAGAAGAGTGATGCTTCCAAGTCTTTGAACAATACATATATAGTTGATTATTCCAAGTAATTGATCCAACCAACTTCAAGTGTTGAAGTGGTTACTGATCCAGTGCAACTTTCTTCCAAACCAATCATCAAGCCATGGGAATAAATCCAAAGTAACAGAAATTGACCAGGCTTAGGATATGTCAAAGATGATGCCAACTTGTATATCCTAGATTATTCAAGGCCCATTAAGTTTTTCAGTGCAAGGTTTCTTGCAACAATCACATCAGCTAGTTCTAACAAAGTTGAAGACAAACAAAAATACACAGAAACTAAAGTTGCAATCAAACCAAAATGCCTTCATTGTCAAAAAATTGGTCATCTGAAAGATCAGTGTTTTGATCTCCATCCTTGTCACCATTGTGGCAAGTCAAATCATTCAGCAGCACAATGCAACAAACAAAAACAATCAACCATATTGAAGATAAATTATTCATAGATTGATCCCTAGGAATGGTCATCCATGGTCAGAAGATTTTATAAGTTTTATAATCGAATTCACTCACACCTATTGCAGCAAACAGTACAAATGAAGATGGTACTCTCGTGCAGTTGAACGGAGGAGTACACCAGTGAAACACTCCTACACCTGAAGGGGGGGATTCAGAAATAATTTGAAGAATATTGTCTGTCCTTTCAACTAACAAAGGGGGGAAAATGTCAATGAAATTGATATTGGTTGTGAGACTGAAACTCTCGACAACGTCCATGATAAAGCAACTAGTGGGCATTTTCATCAGCGAGTGAGCATCAACAGATTCACTAGTGGACGATTGACATCAAGTCAGCAGTAAGGAGTTTTCAAACACAACAAAAGCAACAGTGAGTTGTTTTTCAACATCATCAGCCAGTGGGCAATCATCATCAGTAGATTCGCTAGTGGGTGTTCTCAATATTTTGTCAGTGGACAAAGGATGCTAATTGAAAGAAAAGGACAGATGGATCCTTTCTCATCTTGGCACATGATGGAGTTGTCAAGCGAAATTCAAAGATGAATCAAACATGCGGCTGACTCATGGTCTCTTCATATTCTAGTTTCCTCAGCATCCAACTTTGGCAGTTTTTCAAGAAAATGTTTTTTGAGGATCAACTTGAGAACTTGGAAGAGGGGTATTTGTTCTTATTTTGGATTTATCATTGAGGGGGGTAATGTTAGCCTCACTGTCATAATAAAACAATTATAAATCCAAAATTATAATTAAATAAATCAAATGTTGAGAATTAGGAGTTTAGTTAGGATGATATTCTCTCCAACTAGTTCTCCTAGATTAGTGTTTTGTTGAGAAAATATCTCAACCAAGTTTGTTCAAGATAGATGCACTATCTTGAGACAAACTTCCTCATGTATTTATATGTATCATAAACATTATTTTAATAATTGGAATGAGAATGTGAGCACTGTTGTAAGGCTGAGGCTTTTTCTGCCATATCTAGGTTTTCTATATTTCTGATATTTATTTTATGAGTGTTTTATTATTAGTTTCCTAAATCTCTTCAATTTCATTAATAGAAAAATATTGAACTATGGTTACAAACACAATGGAAATAAAATAGCTCAGGTGATGGTAGCTTAGCTCTGGGAAGAGATGTGGTGGCTACATGCCTCTGAATTGAGTTACAATGAAGCTCAAGGGCCTTTTTATTATTGAACAATAAGAGAAAACCCTAAACAACCAAAACCCTAACCCGAGGAGATGTAACACTAAGAGTTTATGGGCCCCATTAGGATTAGTTGGGTAGCCAACTTCCCGAGGTCGTAACTTGGTCATATTATCTCTGTTTGACACATATGATACTTCGTTGGAAATATCTCTCCAAGGAATACAACTGTCGACACAATTTCTTTCGAAGTCACCAAAGGAAGTTTTCCAAAAAAAATGTTGTTTAGGGCCTCAAAATGGCTCCAGAAGTTCAGGGCTCGGAAAAACTGCCAAAATAGTAGACTATGCTACAATTAAGGAAACTAAAAAGTTGACAGAAATAATGGTGAGGGTCCAAGTGGAATAGGCTGGTAGACACCAATATCCACTTAGATCAGTGGCCTACACACAAAGAATGCAACTTGATTGATCATTGCAGTAAAGGTGGAAAGAAGAAATATAAGGAAGAAGTCCAGTGTAGAGGGCTAGATAGACGCATAATCATATGCACTAAATCCCAGCATAATCATGAGAAGATAAAGGAAATGAGGTGAAGAAATTATTTCGAGTCAATATATCACTATTACTATTTGCTATATCATAACATAGGTAAATCAACAATCTCACAAGTACCATTTGGTATCACATAACATAGGTAAATTTGCAATCTCACAAGTACCATTTGCTACAACATAACATAAGTAAATATGCAATCTCACAGGTACCATCTACTACAACATAACATAAGTAAATCTGTGACTTAGAGTGAATACAACAACAACAATTACACAATCTCTGAAGAAGAAAAACACACATGAAGTGACACACAAAGGTAGAACACATACTACATATCCCAATTTCTGGAATCACCAGAAAATTCTTGATTAATATTCAAAAATGAAATACATCTCATAGGCCCAACACATGTGAAATATGCAAAATGGTTACAACCTCTGGAATAGGAAAATCGAACCACCGGAACTGGAAAATCTAGAACCCCTACTACTGAGTTCCTCTTCCCTTTTATAGGGAAAAAGTCCCACAAAATAGTTACAAAAATATCTTGAATGCTACAACTGTCTGAATTTCCCAATTGTCTGAGCATGTGAATGGCCTTGTTGTCCTAATGATTACCTAACATATTTTGATTCCTTCTTGAAAATAAATATTTACGAAACATGAAAAACATGGGGTGTGATAATTGACACAACAAAATATCTCCATTGTTGATTCCTCTAATTTCCTAAGGTGGACTCAAGCTCCATTATATTGGTTCATGGTGGGTTTATGATCTAGCCACACCTCTACCATTGTATTCCTCCCACAATTACCTACCATTTCACCTATTGTTTTCTCCCTCTAACTGCTTAAATTTCCCCTTTTTTGGAGCTATCCCTTCTTATATAGTGTTAACTTTCACCCACCAAGATTAAAATCCATGGTGACCGGATGTGATTTGGTGTGGTGGGATTGAAAGCGATCAGCACTAGGTGATTGATGAATAGGGTTGAATATAAGATGGGTGATAAAGGACATAGTTTGAGCAAATTAAAATTTGAATATTGGTGGTAGGCAAGTGGTGACTATATAGGCGAGTAGTATGGTGGCAAGACGTGTGGATGGAAGACACATGGAGCCATGGGATTGGATTGGAAGTGGAGGACAGAAGCACCTCGACCCTACAAAAATCATGCTCGATTTCTAAAGTTGACGTTGTGTTGGCGCGTTGGTAGTGGGTGTAGTCCCCCTACTCTGGCAAGGTGAATGAACAAGAGTGAGAGTGAGGCCCAACCTCTCTGAAATTGATCCTAGTTGTTGATTGGCCATACTTGATAGTTGAGTTTGATTGTTTTAGGGGCTACAGTTGGTTTATCCACTACGCTAGTTACCCTCCACAGTGATTTATTGGACTAAGAGAACTTGGGAATGATGGTGATCCACATGCTAATTTCATATCGGTATCTATTTTCACTTAATGCTAGGGTGGCCGCTTCTGCTTAGCCTTTGCCTGTTTTATGCCATAGGACTAGTCTTCACGACCACAGACTAAGTTATTAGGCTCTTACCCATTTTGAGCCCTATGTAGGCCATTTTATTTATTAATGGCTCCGAGTCATTGGTCACACCTCTATGCGAGGTGACCAAAGTCCAGCCCCAAAGATCAAAGCTTCATGATCCTGACTTTTCTATTTAGTTTAATTCTTTAAAGGTTAGGTGATTTTAGGATCCGAGCACCTATTGTTACCGTGCTCCTAGTCTCAAATATTCCATTAGAACTCATGGTTGGTGCTAAGGTTGAACCCCACTTTAACTTGGCAGGTCCCCTTTTCTCGTATTGCTAATCTTTTGGGCTCCACCAGTTAGGATGAACTATATGGTAGGGTATGTAGAAATTCTCACCTGTGGATCATCTAATAATGCAATATACTAAAGCAAAATACTTGATATACTTCTATAAACAATTATGTGGAAGCTTAATTGAATATGAGAAAGATCAATTGAACACATATAACTGATAAGAAGAAATAAATCACACATAACACAGAAGAAATAACCAGGGGAAAGCCTCAACCTAAAACCCCAACTCTATATTATCATACAAGTGGAAATATAGTCTGGATTACAAAAAGAATCAGCTCACAAGCTATCCTACTCTCTATGCAATCCCTCTGCTACTCATAGATAGTCAAAGGCATCTCTCAAACCTTCTCCTATTTCCTCCAAGCCTCCTGTTTCTATGCATAGTTTTCCTTGGGGTCTAGTGAAGCCAATTATGTGAATTGGCCTCTTCACAGACTCACTAACCTCTGATCCAAATGTGCAATCCTAAAGGAGATAATCCTTCTCCATGGAGGAGCTTCCTTTATAAGAAAAATCCATCCAACTGATAGTACACAGTCCCTCCTTTGATCTCAACCGGGTCTCTGTCTGAACTGACATGCATGAGTTATTCATAAGAGAATATTTAGTTATCTGAAGTGTAGCACTTATATGCAAGCACGCATTAACTAATTGAACTCACATTAATTTAAACAAACTATTTAAATCAATCTAACTAGACTTGACTTAGTTAACTGAGCCAACTAATTACAACTCAAATTAGAACTCATCCTTATCTCCTTAACTGATGGATAAATTCCTCAATTAATGGAGAAACTGTTGCATGTACTCACATAGACTTCATGTTTGATTTTTCACAACTAATTAACTCATCGTGAATTAATTAATTTATTTTCAAATAGTTGTTAAGTTCAAATTCGAATTTTACTTCCTATTTTAGGCCAAGGAATAACTAAATCTGGAATCCATCCCGAACTGCTAAAAATAGCAATTCTATTTTTAGCACTTCCATTTTTCATTCCCTGTTGCTCAATCCAACACTGGCACCCAAACGACTATTTATAGCAGTGGTATTTTTAGCACTTCTATTTTTAGCATTTCTTGTTGCCATTTTCAACACTTCCTCTCAAACAAGAAAGGCATTCAACTCAAACTCGATGTTGTACCTTTGGAATGCTTTGCATGCAACACTTCTACCAAGTGTGGTTGCTCCAAAAACTCTAGAAACAAAAAAAATTCCCAACTGACCTCTTTGTTGGGCTAGAAAAATACTCTGATGTTGAAGCTCTACCTACTACTAACAAGTGCTCCCTCTTTGACCTCTGAGCTACTACAACACTCCATGCATCTTGCACCATTGCACACCTCTCTATGCCATCCTACAGTGGTGCAACGCTCCTGTTCCTCTCGCATTGTTGTAGCCTGCTAGCTCTACACTGTCTTGGTACTCTTGCACTCTAGCTCTCTCTGCCGCTCCATCCGCATCTGTCTTTACCCAATCAGCTAGTCCTGCTTCTCCTCATCGGGGCTCCTGTAGCAAAGTCGAATAAAAGAGGTTGGGCACCTCAAGGATCCTGCCCCTATTCCAGCCTTCTTGGGATGATCACTCCACATCGCCCCACCTCCTACCTAGAGGTATGGATGCATCTGATCCCTCTGCCCACCTGGCTTGAAATTTCACCCTACTAGAGGTCTCTGCATGAGTGGATGCCTCCACTCTATCTCCTCTTGGCTTCCCTAGTTGTGGTTGCTCCACAACCTCTTGAAGGTGCTTCACTAATCATGGCTCTTTCACAATTGTCTAAGACTTCGTCTCACATTGCATGTTGAGAGGTAATGTACTCTCCCTCTAGCCACCAAGTCTCCATCAGTTGCCTTGCTCCTCAAGGCTTTGCATGCATATTGAAACTCAAAAGCATACAGGTTCTTGACCTGTGAATCGATTTGCTTCACCTGTCTAGTGATGATGTGTCTAAGGAAAACCTTTCCCTTACTGAAGACTACATCATAGCCTCTGTCTTCCATCATTGCGATTGACACCAAATTTCTCTTTAGTCCTGGTACATACTTGACATCGGTCAAGGTAATGCGAGCCCCATGCTCCCTCTAAAAAATAACCATGCCTACACCTGAGACACTATAGTTTTCATCATTACCCATCGCTATGAGTATCTGGAGATCTTTCTCCTCCAAAGTACTAAACAAACTCTTGTCTCCGGTCATGTGGAAAGAAGCTCGATTGTCAAGAAACCAACCACTTCCCACCATGGATGAAACCATGCATGTGAATAGTGTGAAATCCAACTCGAATTTTGAGGCCAGTGCCTCACGTTGTGATCCTTCCATGAATCCCTTCTTGGATTTCCTCAGTGGACAATTTCTAGCAAAATGGCCCACCTCATGACAACAAAAGCATCACACTTTCAATTTGTCAAACTTCTTCCCACCTTGGGAAGAACTGGATTGGGAAAGAGAATCCTTCTCCTTCCCCTTCTTCATCTTACTTGCTAAGGAAAAATTTTCTTCATCCTCCATGGATGAAGAACCATCTTTGGTGCTTCTTCTTATCTCCTCCTGCATCAGATGTGACCAAAGTCATTCCCAATTTGGCAATTTCTCTCTTCCATTAATCGAGTCCTAGTAGCTATGCTAGCTCTTAGGAATATCGAGGAGTGCAAGACTCACCATCTCATCATCAGTTGTCATGATCCCTACACTTCCAAGCTTATCCCTACATGTGGTGAGCTTTTTCAGATATGTAGAGATCATGTCACCCTTTTCACACTTGATCTTCTGAAGCTTGTCTTTCAGCGCCAGCTTCCTATGATCGCTTCTATTCTGATATAGATCTTTTAATGTTTTCCACATTGAAAATGGTGTCTCCTTCCAATGGAGACTTGAGATTATGTGGTCTTGGACTCCCTCCAGAAGGATTCTCCTTGCTCTAGCCACACATGTCTTCCATTCCGCCAATTGAGCAGCATCAATCGGCTTGGGGACTTCTTAATCAATGAAGTCCTCTAGACCATTATCCTCTGATACTGCCTCCATGCGATCCTTCTAGGCTATATAATTCGAGCTGCCATCAAGGGCATACTCGAGTCTTAAACCATTGAATGCCATAGGTGAAATAGAGATGTGATAAGAACTTGATTTCTATATTCAGGAATCACAAACTTTGAACTTCTCTCTTCTTGTATAATGTTCTTCCCTGATCACCTTTGCTCTGATACCATGTAGAAATTCCCACCTGTAGATCACCTGATAATGCAATATACTAAAGAAAAATACTTGATCTACTTCTACAAACAATTATGCGGAAGCTTAATCGAATATGATCAAGATCAATTGAACACACATAACTGATAAGAAGAAATCAATCACACATAGCACAGAAGAAATAACCAGGGGAAAGCCTCAGCCTAAAACCCCAACTCTGTATTATCATACAAGTGGAAATATAGTCTGGATTACAAAAAGAATCAGCTCACAACCTATGTTTCTCTCTCTACAATCCCTCTGCTACTCATAGATAGTCAAAGGCCTATCTCAAACCTTCTCCTCTGCCCTCCAAGCCTCCTATTTCTTTGAGCAGTTTTCCTTGGGGTCTAGTGCAACCACTTGTGTGAATTGGCTTCTTCACAAACTCACTAACCTCTATTCCAACTGTGCAATCTTGAAGGATATAAATCCGTCTCCATGGATGAGCTTCCTTTATAGGGAAAATCCATCCAACTGATACTACATTGTCCCTCCTCTAATCTCAACTGGGTCTCTGCCTGAACTGACATGCATGCGTTATTCATTAGAGAATATTTAGTTATCTGAAGTGCAACACTTATATGCAAGCATGCATTAACTAACTAAACTCACATTAATTTAAACAAACTGTTTAAATCAATCTAACTGGACTTGACTCAGTTAACTGAGCCAACTAAGTACAACTCAAATTAGAACTCATCCTTATCACTTTAAATGATGGATAAATTCCTCAATTAATGGAGAAACTGTTGCATGTCCTCACATAGACTTCATGTTTGGTTTTTCACAACTAATTAACTCATGGTGAATTAATTAATTTACTTTCAAACAACTATTAAGTTCAAATTCGAATTTTACTTCCTATTTTAGTCCAGGGACTGACTAAAATTGGAATCCATCCCGAACTGCTAAAAATAGAAATGCTATTTTTAGCACTTCAATTTTTCATTCCCTGTTGCTCAATCCACCACTGGTACCCAAACTACTATTTATAATAGTTCTATTTTTAGCACTTCTATTTTTATCATTTCTTGTTTCCATTTTCAATAGGGTCCACCCGACCCCCTGTTTATTGGCTTTTGTTGTCCATAACTGCCATGTATCCACAGTCTACAATCTGACACCACCACCAATTGAATTCTCTAGGATGATCCCTCTGAAATGAGGTGGCTGGTAGGGTTGGCCCAACCCTCTATTTATCAGCTATCACTTTTTCCTCTACCACTGTGTCCCAACACCAATATCTCGATTATTTGCTTTGTGTGCTAGCTTTAATCCATTGGGGTATATTTTTGGGTTATCAAAGCTAGGTGGGCTCCACCCATTTTGTTCCATCCTAACACACCATTATTGAAATATCCAGGGTGAGCCCTCCAGGGTATTAGCACTAGGATGACATCATCCTGATCCTTCTCTCCTAGATGCATAGACTTGGATTTTTAAATGCTTCCACCGGGTTATTTCCTCCAGGTGTGTTCCACCTATGGCTATTATAATTCTTTTTTGCTGCTAACGCGTCAACCACGACTACTTAGGGCTTTGCATAGAGGTTCTACCAGCCTTGCCACCAAATTTTCCAATTTATCCAACTTTGAATAGATGCCAAAGGATCTCCCAAACAACTTTAAGCATTTTAATGCTTTGAGATGTGGTCACCAACTTTCCGTGGCTCTATTTCACAATCCAGGAGGTCATTTTCAAAGTTCTACATACCACTGGAAAACTCTTACAGAGCACTTTATGGCTAAGTGAGTCTGATGTGGTATTTGAGCTCATTTTCTTCCTAAACAAATGGTTTCAAATTTTTTTATTCTTTGCACCAGTCCTCCTAATACATTATTCAAATTCCCCCTTGAATATGCCTCAACCTTTGTTCCCTTTTTAATACCATTTTGTTTTTATGGAGTTTTCAATCCCTCCTAGAATACAAGAACAAATATCCTCTGCTATATAATAGAATAAAAGGGAGTATGAGGAAGGTGATACATTGGCTCTGACTGGGGATAGTGCCTTGCAGGCAAGGTGCTCAAAACCTATAAACTAGTAGCCTTTACAAATAGGCATGGAGTCATAAATATATTGAATTGTAAAGCAATAAAATATCCATGGAACTTTATTTACTAGGAGTCCTCTCCTCATAGAAAAGGAAATGCATAACTATAACTTCTAAAAAATGGAAATTAGATGCTCTTATAGTGAGCTTATTTATGTACAGTTCCTACTTATGTAATGGCCTGAATTCACTCGAGTGAAGTTAACCTTCCAATGATACCAGCCCAACAGCTGGGTGTTGGAACTTACACCTTTCTTCTGCAGAAATTTGAAAATTAAAACTAGCATGCACCATATAAAATTTTAAGATTAAAAAAATTGCACATACCTCGAAACTGAAATTTATTTCTTACCAAAGAAGGCTTCCATATAGTTGTCTACTGGATCACAAAATTGATGAGATAAATTTGTAGCTACCTCCTCTTCTTGAATAATCTGTTGACATGTGTATTCTTGCACAGGGCATCCACAGTGACTGCTTAACTCTTCAACCTTGGTCTCTTCCTAGAAAGTTTGTTGTTGGTCATCTTCTTACCATTAGCCTGTAAGAAAATCTCCTTGGAAATCTAGAATAGAATTTTCCTCCTATGAATTGTGAATATCATAAACTGGAGAATCTATTGAGGAGCCAAAACCATACTCTAAAAGATAATTATCATAAATAGGAACACTAGAACAATATACAAAATATGACCTCTGAGGGTTTTGTCTACAACTCAATTAATTATTCTTCCTTTTCTTAATTGCTGGGCAGTGCTTCTTGATGTAGGTTTAGGTTTTATTAGAGCCGAGATCCACAAATATCTTCAACAACATCATCAATTTTAGAAATATTTTCAACAGTAAAATGTTCATAACAATATTCAAACAAAGAATTCGGTGGATATAAATGTTTGCAAAAATATCTAAATGATATGTAAAGGTTGTTCAAAGAAGATATGTTGCTATGAGGATTGGTTTTGTACCAAACCCTAACGTCATTTTCCAAAAAATACGTGAAAAACTTCATTTTCAAATATTCATGAACAATAACATGCTACTCCATGCATACATGAAAATTGTTAAGGCGTTGGGTTGGGATTTCATCTGTGCTTCCACTGAAACTAGGAAAATAGGTATACATTCTTGAAATGGACGTACATGATGATGGTAACCAATGAAAGAATACAAACATAGTGGGGAAAATGTGTTGACCAAGAATGCAGGAAGAGCCATTTTGAAACCCCTTTAAGTGAGAGATCTCAACCCACACTTACTTTTCTCACCAGAAAAAGGAATGCATAAATTTCTACCCAAGGAAATATATTCTAATTTGTTCCCCAAAAATGATACCAAAATATGTTGTTGCTCCTAGATACAACCACCATGTTGAGGATAAGGGTCAGTTCCTAAGATATCTTAGTCTCTATTGAAGATGAATCAATGCTGCTCAAGAGATAAATTTGAAATGATTTAAATTTGGCCCAATTACCCTTCTCAGAGGAAAATTCAATATAAATATAAAAAGTATTTCATTCCCAAGAGTAAATGTTAAGATATGGTGGCCTACACACAGAGAATGCACCTTGATTTGTCATTGCATTAAAGGTGGAAAGAAGAAATATAAGGAATAAACCAGTGCAGAGGGTTGGAGAGACATAGAATACAATGCACTAAATCCTAGTAGAATCATGAAAAGATAAAGGAAATGAAGTGCATAAATTATGGAGCATGTTTTAATGCTTTAAACTCAATTTATCATAGGTACTATATGTTATATCATAACGTAGGTAAATCTGCAATCTAACAGGTACCATCTGCTATCACATAACATAGGTAAATATGCAATCTCATAGGTACTGTCTACTACAACATAACATATGTAAATCTGCAATCTCACAGGTAGCGTCTGCTATAACATAACATAAGTAAATTTTTTACTTAAGAGTGAATCCAACAACAACAATCACACAATTTCTAAAGAAGAAAAACACACATGAAGTGACACATAGAGGTAGAACACATACTACATATCCCAATGCTTGGAATCACCAAAAAATTCTTCATTAATCTTCAAAAATTAAATAAATCTCACAGGCCCAAACTTGTGAAATATCTAGAATAATTACCACCTATGGAATAGGAAAATCAAACCATCAGAACAAGAAAATCCATAACCCCTACTACTAAGTTCCTCTTCCCTTTTATAGGTAGAGAGACTAAACGAATAGTTACCAAAATATCCTAAATGTTACAACTCTCTAAACCACCCATCTGACTGAGCATGCGAATGACCTAGTTTTCCTAATGATTACCTAATAGGTTTTGGTTCATTCTTGAAATGAAATATTTACAAAACATGAAAAACATGAGGTGTCATAATTGACACAATAAAATATCTCCATTGTCAATTCCTCTTATTTCCTAAGGTGGACTTAAGATCTGTTATCTGGGTTTGTGGTAGGTTGATGATCTGGCCATGCTTCTACCATTGTATTCCTCCCACGATTACCTACCAATTCACCTATGGTTTTCTCCCTCTAACTTCTTAAATTGCCCCACTTTTTGAGTTGGTCCTTCTTTTATGGCATTACATTTCACCCATAGGGATTAAAATCCATGGTGGTGAGACATGATTGCTGTGGTGGCATTGGAAGTGCTTTGCAATGTCTGATGGTTGAATGGGGTTGGGCACAGGATGGGTGATAGAGGACACTGTTGAAAGAAATTAAAATTTTAACACTAATGGAAATCAAGCGGTGACTACATTGGCAAGGAGTATGGTGGCAGGACGTGTGGATGAGAAACACTTGGAGCCATGGGAATAGATAGGAAATGGATAAGCAAAGGACCTTGGCCCTACAAAAATCATGCCTACTTTCTAAAGTCACCATTATGTTGGTGTTTTGGTGGTGGGTGTAGTACCCCTCCTCTAGTAGGGTGAATGAACAAGATCAGGAGTGAGACCTAACCCCCCAGGAATCGATCCTGGTTGTTGATTGGCCATACCTGAAAGTTGACATTGATCATTTTGGGGGATAGCATTGGTTTGTATGTCACTCTAGTTACCCCATGCAGTGTTTTCTGGACCAAGCAGACTTGCGAATGATAACAATTCTCATACCTCTTTTCACTTAATGCCATGGTGGACCCCTTCTTCTTAGGCTTTACTTGTTTTCTTCCATAGGAACGTGTTGGGAGGTATAAATGCGAGATTTACACCAACATTTAAATTGCAAATCCGGAGTTGTAAGACTTAGAGACAACACAATATATGCCAGAACACGAACTCGGGGATTTGTAAAATCAAAATCTTAAAAACAATTTGAAAAGGAAATCATTCAAGAAAACACATTCCAAAGTAAACACACTACAACAAATAAAGAATGCAAAGCTTCTTAAAAAACTACATCTACGCTGCAAATATGAAAGCATGAAACAAATTCAATTTCAAACTATTTTAAAATATGTATTTAAGATGCTTCTTTGAAATGATGCTAGAAAGGAATCATAAGGGTATGGAAATATTCAATATAGAATTTAAATTATTGAGCGATAATATCTTCAAGTTGTTGGACACTTTACTTATGTTAAAAATGTATTCAAACTAATCTTGGTATTTAAATAAATTTCATTGTCTTACAATTCCAAAATCAATTCGTAAGCCCGCAATAATATGAATAATAAAATAAATGAAAACCTTGTTGATCTCATACCATTATTATCCCCGTCTTGAATCCCTACAACTCAAAATATGTTTCGTTATAAAATAAATTGAAGAGGGAAATAGTGAAAATGAGAAAAGAAGCACTTGTTATCTCTACTGTATTTTTAGTCTAGTTACTAGAACAAAAATAAATTAATGATATCATTAAATTTACTAATCAAACATGTGCAATTAAATATAAAACATAAAGGAAATCATGAAATGACAGAACAGAGTTTAAAGCACACCACACAATTTGGGAAATGAAACACAGTCAAATGAATTACACAAGCATGTAATAAAATGCAGTGAAGTAAATCACACTAGTAGGAAATAAAATGTAATAGAATAAATAAATCCTAATTAGTATAGGTAACGAAATGGCTGATGGGCCGAAACAACCAGCTCGACCTCACTGTAAAAATTAGATCAACACACTATCTCAGAAATTCGAACTAATCTGTAAATGTAAATTGAATGTGGAATCATATTACTACTAAAATAAAATTACATAAATGTAAAACAATTAAATGCTAGGCTCCATTGGTCCCCTCTAGGGATCATTCCACTGGGCTCATACTACTCTCATGGCACAATTGAAATCTAGTCTCTGCAAATAATGCAATGTACATGTTTCCATAGCCTAACGTTCTTCCACAATCCCACACCCTGTGCCATTTTTCTATCAGTACACAACTCTCCATTTTATAGTAGCAACAACGCCCCTAATTAACTAGATTGATTATTACATGGTGTATAAATTTAGAATTAATACAAATTGGTTAATATTACATCGAGAAGATTTATTTCAAATTGGGTTTGAATTGGTGCAAATTTGGCTTCTAGAAGTAATTTAACTTCATCGTTTTGCTGGCAGGCTCAATCATCTCCTGTTTCGATGTGGACATTTGGAATATGGATGTTAGAAGAGGTAACATGAATCCAGTTGGTGTTGGGAATGTCACGAGGTCGATGAAGATGTTATCGTATGGATGAGAGTGGCCACGACGATGACTCATCTACATTGCCCAATAGAGGTGGAGATTTTTCCTGTCAAATGTCTAGAAGCTGTAAGGGTGCATCGGGAGGCTCATTACCTTCAGTCTCTCCTTACATCGCTCCTTCATGGCATACATATATGCTTCCACTCCCTCTCCTTCGAATCCTCCATGTTTCTCTGTATTAAATCTTATGCCCACTCCTTGATGGAAACAAATCAACAACACAGTCAGTGGTGATAACACGAATGAGATCAGAGGTGGTAGTGTTAGTAGCAAGAATCAAAACATGGTTAGAGTCAACAAAATCCAAGATTGCAGACAAAGCCAAGGACACCCCCCATATTGTCAACAAATGGGGAAAAGAGAATGAGTCCATCATACAAGTATTGGCCGAAACAGGCTCCACATGGAGCACCAAGTAGAACACATGTGCAAAGAGGAATACGAGTGCACATTGAACTGAAGCATATACCCAAATATATTGTTTTTCAACCATAGCCAATGATGTGAGTGATGCAAGGAGGCCCAATATGCATGCAACTGGTAAAGCAATAGCAACTGCAGCAAAACCCAATTTCCTAACCATAAAAATGACATTGTGTGGCTACTGTTCAACAATCTCTGCACATAGTCTCATATTGAGAATCGGCAAAAGGTGCAGAATGTAGTTCTCAATCTTTTTCATTGAATTCAAGCTACTTCTTTTGTTCATGAGATGAATCTATACTCAAATGTGTTTTAGGAAGCATTATTGCACTGCTGGTATGAAAACTACTAGTACATGACTTATTCATCTGTCACCAAGAAGGAATATTATTATTGACATTTACACAAAACATTCTTCAAATTAATCAACAAGAATAAGTCATAATTTAGTATGTATTGTCTCTGTACCTCTAACTACAAGATTGATAAGATAATAATGATTAAAAACACTAGTCATAAGCATAAAATTATCTGATAAAAACCATAAAAATTTGGACAGAAAGGCAGCTCAACATCCCCACACGCTGATCTTCTTGCATGTCCTCGTGCAAGCCAAACCATTAAATGAGTAAATCATGAAAGAAGGCAGGGTAAATGTTTAAATATCAAACTATTATTTCGATAAGAGTGTCAACAAAAATTTCAGCAAGTAAATATGAAGATGCCTTGTATTTTAAAGCACTCATTAGCCTGCAACATAACTATTACAATTCCCACTAAAACCATGTTACAACTCTTATTGAAAGTAGGAATGATAAAACAAGATCAGGTACAGAAAGTAGACATTATTGAGGAGTATTTCACATACCTGTTGTCTTGTCTCAAATGATTCTCTATTTTTCTTCTACCCAGAGTCTTATGATAAAAATCAAGTTTTTGCTGAAAAGGTGCAATTTCAAGAAGACTGCCACAAGGCTCTTACTCCTACTATAGAAATATTATACCTAGACTATGTAGCACATATTTAGAGGCAACCATAATCAATACACATGGTTGTCAATCAACACCTTGTGAGTAGCCATCATTGAGTAATTTATCACTCTAATTAAAATGAGTTATAATGCCAAAAAAGGGAAAGTAATATGACACTTTCCTAGACCAATCAACAACCTCTTTATTGAACACTCTACATTTCATTGTCATCCTGATTCAAAACTAAATTTCTTCTTAATCAAGTACAAAGAATAATCTTCACTAAGGGTACCACATCATTAAAGGTTCCTGATTTTTGAAAAATACAACTCAAAGCATCATGTCCAAATTGTCTTAAAACCATTGTCCAATAATTAAAATGATGAGTTTCATGGAAAGAGAAGGATAACCGAGTAAATCTTAGTATGCAATTAAATCTAATACCATAGACATGTATCTACTATCGTGGGTGTCTATAACCTTAGCAGGGATGTCTTTTAACCTAATGAAATGCCTGTGTCCCACTTACTAGATATATATTCAGAGTTAGCTTATTTAACTATTAGATGAAGGCCATTGTCCTAGATTGGTAACTAGCTAATGGTAATGCCACTCAGAAGAAGTATCATGGATGAACATGCCAACTCGTGATCAGACCGCCTGTCTTCTAGCTTTTTGGCTAAAAGCCATTACTTCGGCTTGGTGACCAACAACAAAAATGTCATGCATGTTAGGTCTCATGATTGTGGTACGTCGGCTCATCACAAGACCCCCTATCCTCCACTAAATATTTTGTAAACTCTGATTATGATTAACCTTAAAGGCTACTTAATAAGCTGGGAGACAGATCTACTCCGTAAGAGTACATTATGGTGTGAAAAGTTTTTAAAGACTTATTAAAAATATCCCAGATAATGGCTGAAAGATTATTTGAGTTAATAATGTTAGTGTTCTCATGAACATCTCATTATGATCTTTTACAAGAGTGGTCCACCATAGGGGGTTCTCTAATAGTACCTTCTAAGGGAAATTGAAAAATATATATCTTAGAAGACAACTCATTAGAGTAATTAATCATGGTTTCTTTTGCGAAATCATGAGGTATTAGAGTGAATCATACTCAACAAGACTTGTCACAGATTTGTGTATTAACAAATAATAAAAAGCAATTTTCAGTGGCAATGCTTTGAAAGTCAAAATCCTAATAGCATTATTATAACAACTTTATTAATTTACTCTTCTACCCTACTCTACCCTAAGAAGTGGAAGATTACCTTTTAAGTATAGGAGTACTTGCAATGCATCCATGTGCACAACAAGAGGATAAACCTACTTAGGTTCAAATTTGAAATGTATATACGAGAAAATACTAGAACATGAGGTACCAGCGGCACTAACTTAAGTGATGCTACAAGTTTCCGAATGATAAAGGAGGAGTGGATACTGACAGTCATTTAGAACTAGGATTCAATGGGATCCATATACTCTTGGTTACTTGATTCATGGGCAACATCCAGCACATCATGTAAATCCTCCACATTTCCTTGTTTATACTCTAAAGTGCAGGCCAGATTAGATAGATGTTCTACTTCTAATGGGTCCTCCTCATCATGCATGATCCATAGATTCTCGGTCTCCTTCAGAGGATACTCCAGATCTTCATGAAACTTCTCTTCCAAAGGAATAAACCTTTCTTTGATTGATGCCAAAATGTGATCTTTCTGTGAAGCAGAGACCCCAACTTCGTTTAGAATTTAAGATAATTCTTGGAATAATGTCACACTTCTTGACATTTTATTGCTAGCTGGAAAGTCTTGTTAGCACCAAAATTGAAATCTTTGTTTACTCAGATAGCCAAACTTTGGAGTGGCCTGAACAAAAGTAGATGCATGGCTCTTCACTCATGTCTTATTATCATCTCCACCCTCTAGTTAATGTGCGATGGTAGAAGCGAGAAAAAATAAATCAATTAATCTCAATTGCAGTAAAGAAAAAAAACTACACTTTGCAGTAAAGAAAATCACTTATTTGCAGTAAAGAAAACCTGGCTTGTGAGCTTTCTGGAAATATCATCTAGTATGCTTCAACAAGCAAGGGGAAAATCATTAATATAACAATTCAATTGCAAAGAAAAAACATAAGAAATCATGAGGCCTTATCCTACAATGCCTCCCTGTCAACGACTTCAAAATGTTGGGAGGTATAAATGCAATATGTACACCAACATTTAAATTGTCAATCCAGGCTCGTAAGACTTAGAGATGTAGCACAATATATGCGAGAACAGAACCTCGTGGATTTCTAAAATCAAAATATTAAAAAAAATTGTAAAGGAAATCATTCAGGAAAATACATTCCAAACTAAACACATTGCAACAAATAAAGAATGCAAAGCTTCTTAAAAAAATACAGCTACGGTGCAAATATGAAAGCATGAGACAATTTCAATTTCAAACTATTTCAAAATCTATATTTAAAATGATTCCTTCGAATGATGTTGGAAAGGAATCATAAGGGTATGGAAATAATCAATCCATAATTTAAAATATTGAGCAAGGATATCTTCAAGTTGCTAGACATTTTGACTAAGCTAAAAATGTCTTCAGACTAATCTTGGTATTTAAATAAATGTCATTGTCTTACAATTCCAAAATAAATTCATAAGTGCCCAATAATATGAATAGTAAATTAAATGAAAACCTTGTTGATATCATACCATTATTGTCCCTGTCTTGAATCCCTGCAACTCAAAATATGTTCCGTTATAAAATAAATTGAACAGGTAAATAGTGAAAATGAGAAAAGCATCACTTATTATCTCTACTCTATTTTTAGTCTAGTTACTAGAACATAAATAAATTAATGATATCGTTAAATTTACTAATTAAACCCGTGCAATTAAATATAAAACATAAAGGAAATCATGAAATGGAAGAACAGAGTTTAAAGCACACCATAGAATTTGGGAAAGGAAACGTTATCAAATGAATTACACAAGCATGTAATAAAATGCAGTGAAGTAACTCACACTAGCAGGAAATAAAAGGTAATAGAATAAATAAATCCTAATTAGTCTATGTAATGAACTGGCTAATGGGCCCAAACAACCAATTTGATCTCACTGTAAAAATTAAATCAACACACCATCTCAGAAATTTTAAATAGCTTGTAAATGTAAATTGAATGCGGAATCATATTACTACTGAAATCAAATTACAGAAATGTGAAACAATTAAATTCTGGGCTCAAGTGGTCCCCTCCAGGGATCATTCCACTGGGCTCAAACCCCTTTGATGGGGCAATTGAAATCTAGTCTCTGCAAATAATGCGATGTATAGGTTTCCATAGCCTAACATTCTTCTGCAATCCCACACCTTGTGCCATTTTTCTATCAGTACACATCTCTCCATTTTATAGAAGAAGTGCTACCCCTAATTAACCAGATTGATCGTTACATGGTGTATAAATTTAGAATTAATACAAAATGGTTAATATTACATCGAGAAGATTTATTTCATATTGGGTTCGAATTGGTGAGAATCCAGCTTTTTGAAGTAATTTAACTTCATCGTTTCGTTGGCAGGCTCAATCATCTCTTGTTCCGATATGGACATTTCAAATATGGATGTTAGAAGAGGTAATGTGAATCCCATCAGTGTTGGGGCTATCACCAGGATTGGTGGAGACGTTATTGTATGGATCAGAGTGGTCAGGGCAGTGACTCATATACATTGCTCAGTAGAGGTGGATATTTTGTCTGTCGAATGTCCAGAAGCCGTAAGTTAAAAATGAAACTGAATCCAAGCATAACTTTTCATTTCAAGCTTGTGTAAACATGAAACTGAATCCAAGCATAGTTCCCTATGGTTCAATCTCATGTAAAAATGAACCCATCTCCATTTTAACCCTTGTAATTGTCATTCTATTAGCCTCTTCCATCAGATGAGCCTTGTTTTTTCTCCTTCCATTGTCACTATCTGCTTGGCTGATCATACACTTTCACTTGGTTGTTTTACCCCTTTTGAGGAATAGTTGCAATGAGTGGTCTTATTAGCCAGCCTCTTCACATAAATCAACATGTTTTGAGAAGTTCCAACATCACTGGAACCAGTTGCTATCGTAGACACCACTCATTCCTCTAAGTGGAGTCCTCTTTAAGCTTTTTTCAGACCCTTTAAACATGAAAATATTTTTGGGCACTTGTCCTTTTTAGCTCATAAACGAATTGGAAATGACATCTACTCAGTATAATTTTAACCCTTTTCCAAACTGAGATAGATTACTTACAAAAAAGGAATACATTGATTAAACATGGTCAGTAGGTTCTCTCTTGTATTATTTTATGCTTTTAGGAATTGAGAGACAAATTTACGAAAAATAACTTGTGTTTTCTTTTTATCCCTTTTGAAATTCTCTAAACATGAAAAGGACCGAGTTCTCATTATTGTTACAATCATCAAAACATCAAATAACGACAAACTTGTCCATCATGACACGACCAAGTTTCACCTTCGCTAGACTCGTTAAAACATCACATGGTGATGGATTCACACGAAGGGTAGAATTATACTACAAGCATATGTTATCCTCCTCAAGCTTGTTTAAAACAATAAAGAGGTATTGGTGAGCAATGACTAGGGAAAATGGGAAAAGGGATAAATCACTTTATGGTAGCAAGTCACTCTTGGACATGACACTTTCACTTCATCTCTGTGGCTATTTGGGTTGGGTTATCTGCTTGATGGCTATCATACCTATGGTCTATCAGACCATCCATCACTTTGGTTTTGGGTCAAAGTAGCCAATTAATTCAGTGTCACCACCATATTCAAGAGAAGTCACTCAGTAAACTTTGTCCTTTGCAATACTCATAAAACATCATTTTCATGACCACCATTCCTAAACATTGTGTCGTCAGTCACATTCTATATTCAAAATCATTACACTCATTTCATGTCATTGATGGGGGATATATCAAGGCCCTCCTAAGATGAGTCACTTCTTGTCAACATCAGCACATTATCCAAGAAGTTGACTTAGAAACACCCTTTTAGTACCTTGAGGCTTGCATACATCAATGGCAAGTTTCTTACTTCTGGCAACAGGTTGACATCACAGTCCTTTGACTGAAAGACTTTGTATGGTGTTTGATATCAAAACATCTATTCACACCATGCAAAATTTACTTTACTACCTTGAGAATCATTATCATTATCGGTGATTACTCTTGTGTCTATTAACAACTTACATCATTGGCTGGTAATCAGGTGGTGTCTTCCCATGTTCGACTTCAGATCATATTTTCACATGGTTAGACTCGTACTTGAGTGAACGCTTTGACAAGATAGAAGACTCTGGATCTAGTTTCATCCATCCAGGCTACGATTTCAGGAGAGTACTAAATCATCTGTACGATGGCTTTACATAGATGGTCATCCTATCATGGGTCTATATCTGTAGACAACTATCTGATTTATGCACATTTAATGAAAAGTTTATATGATGAGTATGGGTATGCCCTCCCTCAACAATTCATGAAAAATTCAAAGATATCATGATATTATGTATTGTAATTGTCACCATCTGCTTCAAATCCTCCTCATCACATCATAAAGCATATCACTCAACCTTATCATTTTTGACTTCATGCTTTAGGAGGCAATTGTTATAGTTCTATTCGGGCACATCACTCCCGATGATCAGATCGATAGAAATAGGGCTTATCAAACCCTAATTTTAGTTGCTACATGCCCTAGACAAGTCAACATATTGAATGTTTTCGTCCATGAAATTTTCCTAGTTTGGAACCTTGGTAAAATGTCTCTTTGGGACACCAACGTAGCATTGGTCAGGGGCAACTACTGTGCATAGCAATTAGGCTCATTCAGACGTCTGTTGTAGAGCACTTAGGCCCACTTTAGGCTGTGCTAAGTGTGGATGAGCGAAATTGACATAGGATTCTGGGAATATTCCCTGATTCTAGGGCATTCTAGAAGAATGCCCAACTCTTATCTCATCATATGAGTTTGATTTTGGATATGCTATGGATCATTCAACCCTCTATCCTCTCATCCATTTCTCCATGGAAACTAACTATCCAATTATGGAAAACCATTCAATACCCAATTTATGACAAAACCACTTGCATTCAATATAAATTGGCCACTCATCATAGCGAGCACGAGGCTAGAACTTGGATATTATAGAGAAATACCATTGGTTTGAGACTTGAAATCATTGTCAAGTAATGTGATGCTGCTGGATTGATGTGATATTGGTATGATGAGGGTTTGGACTAAACTGGATGAATGACACGGGATTGAACAACATTGGGTGTAACTTCTCCTTTTATCAATCAATAGAGTTGTTTGCTCCTTTTCCAATACTTTTGTCTATATCTATGATGAATTTATATTCGAATTTTTTCGATTCCAATTTTTTACAATAAATAGATCATATGCATTGATTGTTGTCATCTTCTGTTTATGTTTTCAGGTACCAATTGAGTGAATTCAGTTTGAGCGGGAGCAACGGGAGAAACTCAAAGGAGATCAAAGGAAGCGAAAGATCGTAAGTAGGTTCTTTTATCTTATTCGTTTATTGTAGGAAAAGGTTAAACATTTTTAGTTCAGTTGTTCTAGGTGTAACTACCCACTTAGGGAAGATATACTTATCTGTAGGTATAAATTTTTTATAACGAATTGGTGACTCCACTGGGGATCGACCATCATTCATGGTAGTTTACCCTTATCATATTACATCCTATTAAACTTTAACTAACTTCATTGATCTCTTTCAGTCATTTTGAAGTTTTTTTGGTAAAAAATTTGCATTGGAATGCTTATTCTAGGAATGTTTTGTTACCAGTGCACCCTTGGTTAGGGGACAATGCACTGCAGAGCACCCTTGGCTTAGAGAGAGTGCTCTGCAACACATTGTCTCCCACTCAAGGCTACACTGATACCTGTCAAGTCAAATAACCCATATTTTTCTTGATTTTTCCAAAGTTGCTTCTAATGTTGTTTGTTGGAAGATCAATGTTTTCTATGGCTCTCAAATCAATTTGCATTTACTTTTCTAGCCATTCTTTGACCTTGATTGCTTAGTGTTTCTTAAGACATTTCTTTATCATTATCAATTCATTGTCAAAGTTAGCTTATATTGATTAGTCTTTACTTTTTTGAAAAAGAATTTTCATAAAGTCTTCGTTTCTTTGAAAAAGAAACTGTCATAAAGTCTTTGTTTCTTATGAAAAGCATTGATTAATCATTTGTGCATTTAGTTTCTTTATGTTCATCTAAACATTAAAGGAATGAAAAGAAAAAAATTCATAATGCATTTAGAAGTTTGTGTGTGGTTGTAGGAATGGTATAGGGAAAGTTGCATTAGATGTGCTCTATGCTCTTTGTTTAGAAATTTTGATTGCTCTATCCCTTTTAGTTATGGTTTTCATTGTTTAAATACAATGAAAGAATGTTTCTCATCTTAGTTACATTCTAGGAGTTTCAGGAACATAACACAATGAACCTGAAAGACAAACTTTTAAAGAATATCAACTAAAATTTATCTCAATTAACCTAATGGAGCATTGTAACTTAAAGCATAACATTTAGAGGTCTAGGCTAGAGACATGTTTTGGCATCGTTAAACATAGAAACTATCGCTAATGGTCTATGAAACATTCCAAGTGTGATACCCCATTCCACATACGTAAGTATATCGTAGCTTGTCCACGTAATTTTTGGTATATCGGGCGATGTTATAGTAGAAAAAGTACAAGGGAATGCTCTCATTGTACAGTTTTGCATTAGACAACGCTAACACAAATTGGGCCTCCATGTACTTTCAGGTATATTTGTGAGGACTACACTAGGTTGCTATCCATACATAGGGAACCAAGTCGGTCGCCTTGTATACTGTGATACACCGAAAAAAACATTCGAGGAGATTGCCTGCAGATATGTTAAGTCCTTGGTTTACTGAGGCAATATATTGCAGTTCATAGTTACTTGGTAATCCTTTTGCCTAGATTATCCCTCTTTTGTTTTGTTTTGTTATTTTGATTAAAATAAAATTAATTGACCGCGGATAACATCCTCCACATCACTCCTTAGTTGATCTTAGGTTAAGACATATGGCAACATCTTTGGAGTCCACCGATGAAGGAATTCATTTTGATGGGAATCTTAGTCCTTTTCCTCCTTTTGGAGATACTAATGCTCCTTATATGGCAACACTGTCCCTTCTGGGACTTACCATCGGCTTGCTAGTATGGTTGTTCTCAACGTTCTTGGCCCCACAACTAAATATTCCTACAATTGGACAAAATCAACTTCCAGTTGATCCTAAAGTTGACCCTTTACCTTCTTCGTCGGTTGTTTCTTCCTCCCCTTCTTCCTCTGCACTTGGTGAAAGTATTGACACTAGTAACCAGGTGGATAAGAGGAAGAAGAAAATTCAGCAAGGGGGAAACCAAGAAAACATTGCTTCAAATGCAAATTTTGATGAGAAACCATCTGATAAGCCTCACAAACCTTGATATCCTTACAAACTTTGTATGGGAGACCATCTTCTTTGAAATTGTTCTAGTATTCCTCAAATATTAGAAGAACGGTCTTCTCGTTCACATCATCCAGTGTCATCAACTTCTAGAGATCATGCTGGTGACACACCATTAACTAGTGGTAGTAAATTTCATCGAAATATAGGTAAAGTTTCATTTCCATGTAGGTTATGTGAAGGGAATCATCCCATTCACCTTTGTCCCCATCTGGATGAAGCCCAAAAATTGTTGGATAACTGTCTTTCTTCTCCGCAGTGACTTCCATCTGGTTATAGGAGATTCTCCCTTAATCATTCACTATTTGATGAAGTGACTAACCCAAATAAACTGTCGGTCAAACCCACTCTCTTTGAATGTGAATCCCATGAGTCTATACTTGACCAATCGTAGGTTGAGGAAAAAATTTACCTGATTTCACCTTCAGTTAATCATACATTTCCTGTAGAGAGTGAGTATGATACCACTTAGGTTCTTTTCATTTCTTCAGATTCCAATGAGCTTGGAGGCAACCTTCCTGTTCCATCAAGACAGGAGGAAAATCCTTCCGTTCTCATAACTCAAGGGGTAATTCTCCCATTCTTACGGTACCCCCTCCAAGTAGTCTAGTCACTTCCTTTGATTGGAATCAATTAGCAGGATGTCGTCTTCCTTCTTATGTGCCTTTCCAGATCATAGTACAGGTTTATAATATGATTATATCTAGCACTATTATAGATGAAGGTGCATCTGTGAGTATCCTTTCCTCTAGTACTTGGAAGACACTTGGTTCGCCGCCACTTGTGCTTGTTACCCAGAAACTGTTGGATTTTAATAGAGGAACCAGTCAACCATTAGGGATCCTTCCTCAGTTGCCTATTACTTTGGAAGGAAAAAATGTTTATCTTAATGTGATGGTAGTCCCAGGTCTTTTATATTACAATTTACTTCTTCGACGTGACTATGTTTATGACATGGGAGCTATTGTTTCAACACTCTTTTGAGTGATGTGTTTCCCACATGAAGGTAGAATTGTCACTGTTGACCATATTTCATTTCCCGATCCAAATATAGCTTCTATTAAATCATGTTCCCTAAATGGTCCTTTTGTCCCACTGGCATCTTTCCTGCCACGGGTCAATTATGTGGTAACTCGTTCCATGCCTACATCAACTGGCGATCAATTCCGTTATGTTGTGCATTATGTACTGGGGGCATTGGAACCAGATCTTTCTAATGGATTCCTTGCTACGTATCCCTTCTAGAGCATTGTTCTCCTATCTGATTAGAACCTCTTGGAAGTCATGACCTCTTATGGGTTGTGATCAAGGAATCATGAACATAGTTCCTTGTCTTGTGTCAAGCTCATTAAAAAATGAAACAAGGAATATGAGGATAGTTCTTTTACTGTGTCAACCTCATTAAAAAATGGAACAAGGAATCAGAGCATAGTTCCTTGTCCTGTGTCAAGCTCATTAAAAAATGAAACAAGGAATCATAACATAGTTCCTTGCTTTGTGTCAAGCTCGTTAAAAAATGAAGCAAGGAATCTGAGTAGAGTTCCTTGTCTTTTCTCAATATTGTTAAAAACTGAAACAAGGAAAATGAGGATAGCTCTTTTACTGTGTCAAGCTTATTAAAAAATGAAACAGGTCCCTGAGCAGAGTTTCTTGTCTTGTGTCAAGCTCGTTAAAAAATGAAACAAGGAAAATGAGTATAGTTCTTTTACTTTTTCAAGCTCATTAAAAAATGAAACATGCCCCAAAGCATAGTTCCTTGTCTTATGTCAAGCTCATTAAAAAATGAAACAAGGAACCTGAGTAGAGTTCCTTGTATTGTGTCAAGCTCATTAAAAAATGAAACAAGGTCCCCTTGAGCAAAGTTCCAATTTGAGTCTTTGATTAGATCTCGTAAAATACCAGTCGAATCTTTCACTTGATCTTGTAAAAGAACCTTCATTCCTTCCACCTGATAGCCACGAGTAGTCTACTTAGGTGAATGTAATGAAGCTTGGGGGGTGTGCACCTAGAATTGAGTCATTATTATGGGGGCATGCAAACTTATAGCAAGCATAGTTTTTCATTTCAAGATTTTGTAAACATGAAAATGAATCCGAGCATAATTTTTCATTTCAGGCTTGTGTAAACATGAAAATGAATCCAAGCATAGTTCCCTATGGTTCAAGCTTGTGTAGAAATGAACCCATATCCATTTTAACCCTTGTGATTGCCATTCTATTAGCCTCTTATATCAGATGAGACTTGGTTTTTCTCTTTCCACCGTCACTATCTGCCTAGCAGATCATATGCTTTCAATTGGTTGTTTTACCCATTTTGAGGAATAGTTGCAATGAGTGATCTAGTTAGCTAGCCTCTTCACATAAATCAACATGTTTTGAGAAGTTCCAACATCAATGGAACCAATTGCTATCCTAAACACCACTTGTTCCTCTAAGTGGAGTCCCCTTTAAGCTTTTCTCAAACTCTTTAAACATGAAAAGATTGCTGGGAACTTGTCCTTTTCAACTCGTAAACAGATTGGAAATGATATCTAATTAGTATAAGTTTTACCCTTTTCTGGACTGAGATAAATTACTTACGAAAAAGGAATACATTGATTGAACATGGTCAGTAGATTCTTTCTTGTATTATTTTATGCTTTTTCAGACTTGAGAGAAAAATTTAAGACAGAGAACTTGTGGAGTTTTCTTTTTGTCCCTTTTCAAACTATCTAAACATGAAAATGGCCGAGTTCTCATTGTCGTTAAAATCATTAAAACATCAAATAGCGACAAACTTGTCCATCATTACAAGACCAAGTTTCACCTTTGCTAGACTCGTTAAAACATCACATAGCGATGGATTCACCTGAAGGGTAGAATTATACTACACACATATGTTATGATCCTCAAGCTTGTTTAAAAAAATAAAGAGGTAATGGTCAGCAATGACTAGGGAAAATGGGAAAAGGGATAAATCACTTTATGGTAGCAAGTCACTCTTGAACATGACTCTTTCATTTCATCTTTGTGGCTATTTGGGTTGGGTTATCTACTTGATGGTTATCATATCTATGGTCTATCGCGCCGTCCATCACTTTGGTTTTGTGTCAATGCTGCCAATTCATTCAGTGTCGTCGATATGTTCAAGGGAAGTCACTAAGTAAACTTCATTCTTTGCAATACTCATAAAACTTCATTTTCATGACCGCCATTCCTAAACATTGTGTCGTCAGTCACATTCTATCTTCAAAATCATTACATTTTGTTCATGTCTTTGATGGGGGATACATCAAGGCACTCTTGTGACAAGTCGCTTCTTGTCGACATCAACACATTATCCTGGAAGTTGACTTAGAAACACCCTTCTAGTACCTTGAGGCTTGCATACATCAATGGCAAGTTTCTCGACTCTTGCGATAGGTTGAAATCACAGGCCTTTGACCAAAATACTTTGTATGGTGTTTGATATCAAAAACTATATTCACACCATGCAGAATGTACTATAGTACCTTGAGAATCATTATCATTATTGGTGATTTCTGTTAACAACTTACATCATTGGCTGGTAATCAGGTCGTGTCTTCCCATGTTCAACTTCAGATCACATTTTCACATGGTTAGACTCGTACCTGAGTGAGCAATTGGATGAGATAGAAGACCCCAGATCTAGTTTCATCCATTCGAGCTATGATTTTAGGAGCGTACTAAATCATCTGTACGATGGCTTTACACAGATGGTCATCCTATCATGGGTCTATATCTATAGACGACTATCTGATTTATGTACATGTAATGAAAAATTTATATGTTGATTATGGGTATGCCTTCCCTCAAAAATTCATGAAAAATTCAATGATATCATGATATTATGTATTGTAATTGATGCAGGTCACCATCTGCTTTAGATCTTCCTTATCACATCATAAAGTATATCACTCAACATTATCATTTTTGACTTCATGCTTTAGGGGGCAGCTGTTACAGGTCTATTTGGGCACGTCACTCCCAATGATTAGATCAGTATAAATAGGGCTCATCAAACCCTAATTTCAGTTGCTACATGCCCTAGACAAGTCATCATATTGAATGTTTTCATCCATGAATGTTTCCTAGTTTGAAACCCTGCTGAAATGCCTCTTTGGGACACCAACATAGCCTTGGTCAAGGGAAACTACTATTCATAGCAGGTAGGCCCATTCAAACGTGCATTGCAAAGAACTTAGTCCCACTTTAGCCTATGCTGGGTGAGGATGAGTGAAGTTGACATAGGATTATGGGAATATTCCTTCATTCTAGAGCATTCTAGAAGGATGCCCAACTCTTATCTCATCCTATGAGCTAGATTTTGGATAGGCTATGGATCATTCAACCCTCTATCCTCTCATCCCTTTCTCCATGGAAACTAACTATCCAATTATTGAAGACCATTCAATACCCAATTTATGACAAAACCACTTGCATTTCCCCATAAATTGACCACTCATCATAGTGACCAGCACACTAAAACTTGGATATTATAGAGAAATACTATTGGTTTGAGACTTGAAATCATTGTCAAGTAATGTCATGCTATTGTATTGATGTGCTATTTGTGCGATGAGGGTTTGGACTAAGCTGGATGAGTGACAGGGGATCAAACCACGTTGGGTGTAACTTCGCCTTCTATCAATCAATAAAGATGTTTGTTCCTTTTCCAATACTTTTGTCTATATCTATGATGAATGTATATTCAAATGTTGTCGATTCAATTTATTTACAATAAATAGATCATATGCTTTGATTATTGTCATATTTTGTTTATGTTGGTATGTACCAATTGAGCGAATTTAGTTTAAGCAGGAGCGACGGGAGCAACCCAAAGGAGATCAAAGGAAGCGAAGGATCACAAGTAGGTTCTTTTATCTCATCTGTTTATTGTAGGAAAAGGTTAAACATCTTTACTTCAGTTGTTCGACGTGTAACTACCCACTTAGGGAAGATATACTTATCCGTAGGTATAAATTCCATATAACAGTAAGGGTGCATCAGGAGGCTCGTTACCTTTAGTCTCTCCTTACATTGCTCCTTCACGGTGTACAATTATGCTTCCACTCCATCTCCTTTGGATCCTCCATGTTTCTCTATATTAAATCCTCTGTCCACTCCTTAATGGATACAAATCAACCCCATAGTCAGTAGCGATATCACGAATGAGATCAGAGGTGGTAGTCTCAGCAACAAGAATCAAATCATGGTCGGAGTCAACAAAGTCCAAAATTGTAGACAAATCCAAGGAGCCCCCCATATTCTCAACAAAGGGGGCAAAGGGAATGAGTCCATCGTACAAGTACTAGCTGAAACAGGCTCCACATGGAGCATCAAGTAGAACACATGTGCAAAGAGGAGTATGAGTGCACATTGAACTGAAACATATATCCAAATATACCATTTGTCAACCATAGTCGATGATGTGAGTGATGCAAGGAGTCCCAATATGCATGCAACCAGTAAAGAAAGAGTAATATCAACATAACCCAATTTGCTAACCATAAAAATGACATTGCGTGGGTGTTGTTTAGCAATCTCTGCACACAATCTCATCTCGAGACTCGGAAAAAGGTGCAGAATGTAGTTCTCAATCTTTCTCATTGAATTCAAGCTATTATTTTTGTTCATGAGACGAATCTGTACTAAAATGTGTTTTAGGAAGCATTCCTGCACTACCGGCATGAAAACAGCTAATACATGACTTATTCATCTGTCACTAAGAAGGCATATTATTATTGACATTTACACAAAACATTCTTCAAATTAAACAACTAGAAGAATTCATAATTTTATAGTTATTGCCTTTGAATACCTCTAACTATAAGCTTAATAAGATAATATTAATTAGTTACACTAGTCACAAGCATAGAATTATTTGATCAAAATCATAAAAATTTGGACAAAAAGGTAGTTGAATAGACCGGTCTCCTCGACCATGGCTTAATCTATTAGGTGCTTACTCCTTTTGATCTCAACTCAGAGCCTTTTCTTTGTTAACTACTTTGTGTTATTCGTCACACCTTTACGAAAGGTAACCAAAGTCTAGCCCCAAAGTTTGGAGCTTCCTGATCCCAACTTATTTGTTTAATTTCAATTATTTAAAGGTTACGAGATTCTATGATTCATGCCCTTATTGTTGTTGCACTCCTGGTATCAACTATTCCATTAGAAATCGTACTTGGTGCTAAGGCCAGAGCCCCCTTTAACCTAGTGCATCCCATTTGCACCATATTTTTAATCTTCCGGGTTCCACCAGCTAGGATGAGCTGGCTGGAAAGGTCTACCCATCCCTTTGTTTATCGGATTTTTCTCTATCCACTTCCACCATGTCCCGATACTCTACAACTCAGCACCACTGCCAATTGAATTCTCCGTGTTGATCCCTCTGGGATGAGGTGGCCGGTAGGTCCACCCAACCCTCTGTTTATTGGTTGTCACTTTATCCTTTGCCACTGTGTTCCCATGCCAATAACCCAATTCTTTTCCTTGGGTGCTAACATTAATATGCTATAGTATACTTCTAGGCTATCATAGTCAGGTGGGATCCACCCTTTCTATCCCATCCTAATGCTACGATTGTTGTTTCGTTATTGAAATTTCCAGGGTGATCCCTCTGGGGTATGGCCTCAGTGATGACATCATCCCAGTCATTCTTTCTTGGTCACACAAGCTTTTTCTTTTAAATACTTCCATTAGGGTGTTGTCTCTAGCTGGGTTCCACTTATGGCCAATAGAATTTCATTCTACTACTAACATGTCAGCCATGGATGCCCAGAGCTTCGTGTAGAGGTTTCGCTATCCTTGTGATTTATTTTAGCACTCAAGCCAGCTTTGGTTGTGTGCCAAAGGCTCACCTAAATACCATTGAGCTCTACAATGCTTTGACATGTGTTCACCAACATTGACTAGCTCTATTTCGCAATCCAGGAGGTCATTTTCAAACTTCTGCATACCATTGGAAAACTTGCAAATCACTTTCTCATTGAGTGAGTATGATGTGTTCTTTGAGCTCATTTTCTTCCTAAAAAAATAGCTTCAAATTTTGTTATTCTTTGCATTATTCCTCCTGATATCTTCTTCAAATTCCTCCTTGAATATTCCTTGGTATTTCATTGCTTTTTAATCCCATTTTGTTTTTCTAGAGTTTTCAATCCCTCCTGTTATCACTCAGATTTTCCTAGAAGTTTTAAGAAGAGGGAAAGGGGTCTGAGGGAACCAGATACCAACTTCTAGGTGCATAATCTAGCCAATCTATATCCAGAAAGAGCTCTGTCTTTAAGGTTTAGCTTTATTTTGGAAGATATTAGGCTAGTTATGAAAGCTTGGGGGTTTTGATTGTGTTTGGTGGTGAAATTTAGTAGTAGAGGGGTAGGACCGAATATTTTAGGCCATTGGGCTAATGGAGTCAAAGAATATGGCTCAACTAGATTTGGTTTTTCAACAAAGGATGGTTCACAAGGAAAGATAGCTACACAAGGAGCAAATAGAGACTTTAAAAAATGGAATGGACTTAAAAGTGATGAAGGGAAATTAAGAATCCTTCAACATATTTTAAGAGAAGGGAACTTGGATGATCACCAATAAAAAGAAATTAAGGATTTTTAACTAAGTGATCAAAATAAGTAAAATAGGAAACAAGAGCAATTAAGAATTCACTACTTATGCTAGTCTAGAGGAAAACATTGAGAATAAAAATGATTGAAGAGAGATTGCACTTAAGCACTTTCTAAATTATTCTTTTTCATTTTAATATTTAGATATGAAACACAATTGATATAATAAATAAGAAAACAATAACACATGAGATATAAAATACTTATTTGTCTGGTGTTTGACACATGAATCCTGTGAAAAGTCCTTTGCATTAATTCTTCATCTAGCCAGCCATGCAAGATTTGTCCAACAACACTTTATTCCAAAGTAATCAGTTTTACAGCAATGTCTAAGAATCCACCCTCAATACTTCGAATGAGGGAGTATTTATACAAAAAATTACAAAAAATATCTCATAACAAAGTGAGAAATATTCTAGGATGACTAACAAGAAGTTACATGAAAAATAGGGACAGATGGTCTCGTAGATATAAGAAAAGGAAAAATGATGGCTTACTGTTCCTATTCTAGTGAATGTGCTGGAGGCAGGCCCTATGATTGGGCATGTTGCTATCTTTCTTGTAATTCTGTGTCGGCTGCCCTACTTTTGATCTTCTTTCTAATACTCTTTACTTGCTATGATACTCTTTGACCTGTTTGATCCTTGTTTACCTTCAGTTACCATCATTGACTATGGTAAAAACTGGAAATTTACCTTTTTACCAAAGGTAAATCACAAAATTTCTATCATCTCAGCCCACCAGTTTTCCTGTGATATTCTGGTCCTTTGAAGTTTTTTAAGGATTTCATCAGCCTCGGTATATCTGAAAAAATCAGGCTGAACTTGGAACAGGTGCTTTCTCTCATGCTCCACATAAAATAGGTTCTCAAGATTATCAAAAAGAACTCTGCCTGTAGGTATTGCTTTAGTTGTATTGCAAGATGAGCTGGCCTGGTTGTTTGGATATTTAGCCAACTTTTCAACATAGTCTAACTATGTCATTAGCTTGTCATTGATAACTAAAGGGCAGAGAAGTTTCTTACTCTGTAATACACAAAATTTCTTCATAAAGTCATCAATTTCTTCCTGCATGTTTAGGCATCTCCTTTCCAAATTCTGCATCAAGGACTTTTTAGTCGAAACTTTCTTAATTTCCAAAATAGTCTCTATTCTGTATCTAATGCCTAGTTCTTCAAGCTGGTATTTATTCTTAGTATTCAAAAAATTAATTAGTCTGGTAGCCTCTTCAGGCATCCTTCCTAATTCTTCCTTTGTTCTCCTGACTTCTTCACGGGCTAGTTTTATGAACTCCATCTGCTCAAAGATGATTTGTATAGATGGCCAAACATCATTTATAGATTGAGTGATGTTGGTCAAAAGGATCTTCCTAATCTTTGCCAAGGGTTTATCAAATGTGAGGTCCTTTTCTAATGATTTCACCTTTTGTTCTAACGCTTTGTTTTCCCTCACCTTCTCTGCAAAATTGATCTTTGGAAGATCATACTTTTTTTATAAGGTAACAAATTGTTCTTTTACCTTTTTTAGCTCTGTAACTTGGAGCTTCAATTACTCCATTGATTTTATTAATTCATCTGGGCTAAGACCTGAAATCCCTACTTGTGTTGTACTTGTTGTTGTTGTTCCTGTTACTGCTTCTACTGTGACTACTGCAACGTTTGGTGCCAAAGTTGTTCCAAGGGTTGAATGGACCATAGTAGACACTACTGGAATCACATTGGGAGGCTTAGAGGTCGACTCTCCCTGCTTGTCCTTCAATGATTTCTCTAATTCTTGTTTGGTCTCCTTTAGCTACTCATTAAGTTTTAGGACTAAATCCATTAGCTCTTCTTCAAACCTTTGTTGTATGACCTCAATAGTTTGTGGATGTCGTGTAGGAGGCAACTTTAGCTGCTTTCTTAAGGTAGCTATATCTTCATCTTTCTTTTTAATTAAGGCTTCTGCAGCCTTCAAATCTTTAGGATCATGACCCAACCCAATGATCAGTTCTTCCAATGATTTAATCATGTTTTCTTTAGCCTGTGAAGAGGCTTTCTCCAGCTGTAGTTGGGCAGTTGTATTGTTGAGAGAATTTTCCAGCCTTTGGGCCATCATGGCCTTGCTCGTCAGTGTAGAGTAGACCATCTCCCCTGTCTTTTTGTGAAATTCAATCTAGTCTAGGGGATGGATGTCCTTTTCCAAGACCTTAAAATTGGTTTTGAGGTAATCTGCAGCTGATTGAGGCTGTTGCACCTTGGGCTTGAAAAAACTCATTATCATTTTGCCTTCTTTGATGTCATAGGCTGACATCAACCTATTCTCATTAGTGGGAGCCATTTTTAAATACTGATTGTAAACTTGAATCCTTAATGGCTCATTTTTGGCTTTTATTTCTTTGAACTTTTTCTTGATGTATGTATTTTCCTTTCACGGGGGACTGAAAGATGATAGTTCTACACTCTGTTGTCTTTCCAATTCATGTCTTTGTGAGCTGGAAGGTGTCCCACCTATGGGGAATGTTTGATGACTATCGACTCCTTCTCTTCTTTGGCTATCAGTATTCTCTTCATAAAATTCTTCTTTTGAAAGAAGATTCAGCTTGTGCCTCTTAGCACCGGGCTGTTCAGAGGGTCCACTGGTAGGGGTAGCTACTTCCCTGTCTCTCTTTTTGGTCCTTTTCTCATTTAGAGGAGTCTACAAGATGGGTGGTTCTACCACATTGACCTGAGTTGGAAGAGTTTGTATGTTGGCCTGCTCTTTGGAAGTTTCAGGCTGTTTAGACATTATGGACTATTCTGTAGCCTATGTGCTTGTCTCTATTTTTTTACCCTTGGAGGTCCCTGTGGCTAGTGTATTGGTCTGCTGTGAGTGCCTTTCAGAGGTCTCAGCTACTGAGGCACTTATTCCTGATGGTGATTTCTGAGAATTATCATAATGTACCTATCCAAAAGAATCTAAGTCAAGAGTCTTTTCAAGATCTCTCATTACATTTTCTATGTTGACCTGTTCACAATCAATAGCTACTAAGGTCCCTTCTCTCCATTCATCCATGTTGGCAAACTGTTCAATTTCTGGGATTCTATGATACATATATGGAGACAACCTATTCTTCATTCTTCTATCATAGATAAAGCTATGAGGGTCATATGGGGCCCAACCAAAACTCTTTTGTAATACAAGGTAATATTCTATAATTCTCTCTGCTGCATCCCCTGCTTCTCTAGTGTTGCAGATGAAAGGGCCTAATTGGTGTTTGATCTTGAGTTGTGATTTCTTTTTGGCTTTAGTAAAATGGATCAAATCTGAATTACACATCTACCTATAGTATTCCAATGCAAACAGTCGCATTGGAAGATATTTTGGTAACTTGAAGGGGGTAAGTTCACACCCATACATCCTAATTTCTATAAAGTTCTGGTATAGATACCAGTCACCCACTTTGTACTACTTGGAAAGTTGGAGGATATTTTTAATGTCACCACTGATCCTAGGAGGGGAAACCCCTGTTAATAAGGTGGTTGTTGGATGAACAAATTGATCAATGAACTCATTATATGAGTAAGGGGTTTCAAATGAATTATGGAAAATAGAAGACCAACAGATTACAGAACTTGGATTGCCTTTGGTTTCAAGTTTCATGACAAAGAATGGGAAATTTTTGACTGATAATAGAGCATGAGATGATATATAAAGGTGGAATACTCGGAAACTCTTTCATTCTCCATTCTCATGAACTAGTCATGAATCTTATCAGCAATGTAGGAGGCACAATCATATTTGATAGCAGGGGGTTGTCCAGGAGTAAAAATTGACAATAATACTAAGTTTAACTCATCAATGAACTCACTAGTATTGAAACCCATTACTAAAGATATCATATCAACTATGAGTCTTCCCATATCTATGAAGAAAGTTTACATGTAAGGAGGTGGGCCCTTAAGCTGATATTTTTGCAGTATGAAAATTTGACAGAGGCGATTAAGTTCATCTTGGGCCAATTTAGTTGATTTCTCAAGTAAATCTCCCATGGAGAGGGGAGTGAGAGCTTGATTGGAGTGAAATTGTATCATTTTGTTGATTGACTCGGTAGTTATTGGAAAAAGGACTGTTTCGCTTGGAGAAATGACTGCTCGGTAGTTAGGGTCATAATTGGCATGGCATTGATGAATTATATCTGGGAAAACATGGACTGAAGGTAGAAAGTACATGGGAAGATTGGATTCCCACAGTCCTAGGATATTATAGCCATTCAGGTAGTCATCTCTACTTTGGCAAAAGACTTTAAGGTGATTTTTATCAGTGGTCAGGTATTTTATCTAGAAGTCCCTATCAGCCGAAGGCAGATAATCTAAATCTTGAGGAGGGGCATTTAGGGGTGCAACATTCGAGCCAAAGGGGTTTCCATGTCTGGCTCTTGTGGATTCAGAAGGAAATTATAGTTTTCTTTGTGAAATAGGCAACACAGAGGCTATAGGAGACTTGAATGATGAAAATATTGACTGAATTGCAATGATTTCTGGACTTTTTCGTCAATTAACAGTGGAAAAGAAGTATTTGTAGGGCTTTTACCGCGATTTTGATAAATACCTCTTTTGGGGAATAAGCAATGAAATGCGGGTGCTGGGCATGGCTGGAAGGTTCTGGTCAGCGTCGGTTGCAAGGTTTTGGAGTAGGTTGGTGACTGGAAACTTGAACTGGTCGACCTCGATGTTCTTTTGCATGGGCGCATAGGTTTACAGTATAAAGCAGTGAAAATGACTTATTTGTTTTATTTACAAAGTCAAAGGTTGGCGGGGTTTTGGGTTTTAGGCGGGTGATGTCAGTGGAAAATGATATGATGTTTTTGTCGTATGCGGAAAGGTGGTAAGCGGTTTCATATCACACTGCTTTTGGGGAAGGGTGGTAATAGACCTTGAGCTAGCGATTCCATAAAGCATTCGACGCATGGCGGAGGTTCTATGAGAAAACCACTTTGTGATCATGCGCTAATGTGCGGTCACAAAGGGTCGTGCGATATTGATAATAGTCGTTAGATCTTGAGGACCTGATCGGACGATTGATGCTAGATGCGATGTGTGGAGTTTTAACAGAGGCGGGTCTGATGTAATTAAGAATTAATTTTATCATATCGGGAGTGAAGGGAATTGCTGATAAGGTTATTAATTAACCGTGAAGGTTAATTAATCCCGTTTTATGTGGCAAGGGATTAAGGTTCTTAATGAATTACGGATTAACTCATTAATCCTATTTTAAACACTGATTATGGTTATATTCAACCGGGGGCGGGATATATAACATTTTGGGGATATTTAATATAATTATATAATACAGGAAAGGGTAAACGTTATAAGGGATTTATATAATATAAGTTAAAAGTTAATAATATAGATGAAATGAAAAAGCACCAAGTATAAAAATATTTGATATGTGTAGTTAAACTTAGGCTTAAAGTGAAAAGGGTTTATATGAGAAATATTTATAATTTTCCTAAGTAAAATAGGATTTTATTTAGGAAAAGAATTATGAAGGTGAATGAGAAATCTATGAATGATTTTATGTACTTTAGGCTTTATAAACTATTGGGCCGAGGGTCCGGTCCCTCCAAAAGTCAGAGAAATGCTCTGAGCCCCTCTAATTTAGCAAATGACTTAGTACTTAGGGGAATTAGTGAAAGTTTAGGGAAAATGATTAGAGAATTTAATTATTTGACTTTGATTTGCTCGAGATGCTTTCAATGTAATGTCTGCCTTGGACTTGTGATGAAAGTAAAATATTAACACATTTAGAGTCATCATTCATCACATGTAATTCTGCAACATCATCTACCTACCCTACCTACTTTAACCTAACATTTTTTCTTCTTTATTTGGGTGCACTTAGACTGGAAAACCCTTATCAAACTTTTCTTTTCTTTTACATGCAGATATCTATCTAAGTCTAGCCTTATTACATCCAAGGGCTCAGATTAAACTGTTGAGCTCCTTTTATTCACTCTACCTATCTACTTATCTACCAAGATTAAACAGTTTGGTCAGATCTTTATTCTCTATTTCTAAAACATAAAATTCAAATATGAACTAGCCAAGTTTAAGTTGTTTGACTATTCATCAATTGTGGCATAAGTTGACAAGCTGCACACAATTGTTTATTACACAAGAGTAAAAAGTAGTGGCATTTGGACTTGCACACTTTCCTTGGTCTTTCTTTTGGTGGGGTTCATTTTCTTTCACTTTATTGACCATCTTATTCTTTTTACCCTTTGATTTTTCTTTTAGGGTATACCCTCTTTAAATTTTTTAAATTTTTTGATTTTTTTGAAAATATGGAAAACCTTTGGAACAAGAAAAGGTATGAACATGTTACATAGATCATCAAGTCAATCATGATATATGACACCTATTGGTATAGGAGCATAACACCTCCCTGCATACAAGAAAAAATATCCTTAGCTATATGAAAGAATAAAAGGGATGATGAGGAAGGTACAACAGTTCCATAACTCCACTAACTCATTGATAATATGTTTGATATATACATCCATATCTTTGATCCATTACTTACCTAAATGATTGATCATACAATACATAATTACTACATATATGAGAAAATTTAAAAAAAGCATAAGACATAATTATAAGACATAATTGAACATATAGTAGTAGCAAAATTAATACCTGGAACTATATATTCATGTGCTAAAAATAGATATTCTAAACAAATTAATACCCGAGACAATTATTTTCAACATTATGTGCTTCCTCCTTATTGACTTCCATGAATGAATGCTATTGTTGATAACAAAAGCCGACCACACCAAGTAGATCTGAGCTCTCCAAATTGATTAACATTGTCAACTACAAAAGAAACTAAAATTATGAGGTTATGTTTTAAAATATAGCCACTTTTCTATAGGCATTCGAAGAAATCCATATTCACTTCTATGCGTTGCAGGGTAATCCATAAGTTGTGCTATGCTTTTGCACCTAAACAATTGTTGCGGATATGGAATTATGGGAAAATAACGAAGAACCTTGTGAGGCACCTTTTTTGTTGCTTTATCGGTTTGATATATAATCTCATCACATTTTGCGGATTTTTCTCTCAATGTGTGTTCTTTATAATATATAATATCATCATTAGGACATGCATGAATAACTTGATAATCCATTCCAATATCTTTCATAATGGCATCTAAATCTCAATACATATGAGGTAAAAAATTTGAGGACGGTAACAAAAATTCACCTAACAATATACAACATAAAACCAAATGGTTAATGTACTAAACAATATTAATTGTACATATTTCATCTAATTGTTACAAATTAATTAAATGATAATCAACGTACTAATCACTTTAAAAGCAAAGGAAAAAATTATTGCTTTATCATGTATATAGTACTAATTAATGTCACAAAATATATTACATACCTTAGGAGTTGTGTCACACGTGTGTTTGAAAAACCATTCACCACCTTCAAGTTGACCAACAACAACATAACAAAGAGAATATATGTTTTTTACCTTTCACAAATAGGTTAAATTTCCCTCTCAAGTATAGGTTTATCAAAAGCATGGCCATCATACTAGTTTCCATCATCATACATTTCAACATTATTAAATGTCTCCTGGATCAATCTATTTGTACCATCTTCCTAAACTGTGTTATCAACATCATTATATTCTTCCATATGATCATTAGCTTGATCCTCAATATTTTCTCCATGTTCTTCAATAGGTGCTTATACTACAACCACCTCTTCCTCGACGAGCAATGTGTTAGGGGGGCCATACTATACAATTACAATCAATAAAGTAATATTAGTATATATAGAAAATATTTAAACATTGATACAAACATTTACAAATATAATATAGGAAAGAAAAATACAACTTAGGTGAGAGAGAGAAACAATGTCAAAAAATCAGTGATGACACATGTGCAATTTATTAAGATTATATTTAAGAATATGTTGAAAAAATATAGGAAAGATGTTACTTTTCATGACATGTAGGGAGAAAGACACTTTTTGAGATATATAGTGACAACCATAATAAAAAAACTTATTGATCTTATTTTGCATTCATCATTATAATGTCATATTCTTTCTTGATTTCACTTAGAGACCAAAATTTTTAAGAGGATGGGTGAGAAACCATGAGCTTGGGTGAAAGAAAGAAACAAATACAACATATCAACATGATCACAAAGCTTGTGAAATTTAGCAAGATGTTTAAGATTACTTTGAAAAAAATTAGGAACAATCACCTAACAATCACTTGACAAACATCAAACCCTTTTCATTCCATCACATTTACAAATGTACATAATGTACAAGAATAAAACAATAATACCAATGAATCCAAACAATACCAATTAAGTTCAAGCAAGAAAACCTCAAGGTTAATACTACAATATTGTTCATAATGAGTTAAATAGTTTTTTAATTAAAAAATTATTTCTAAAGAGGATGTGGACTTTTAATCTTATATGAAAGGTATTGTAACAATGAAAGTTACTACTAAAATTAGTTGGTGGCTAGATGGTTCTATAATTAATGTATAAGAGGAAGATAAGTCTTTCTATATTCTTTATTATTTGATCTTGTGTTTGTCTCTAATTATTCTTTCTATACACCTTTATTCCTAATCTCTTATTTTTATTATTATTAATTGTTCCTAATTAGGTAGGCCTCATATTATCTACGTTAGCTGATAAAAATCAAGGCAACAATGTGTTTGTTGATCTAACTTATTAGTTGCATTTTATTTTGTATTTTCATCATATTTTTTCACTTATAAACTTTGAGATCAATAACCTATGTAAGAAAATTAGATAGGATCCCCTTTTTTCTTTAGGCAAATTCTAGGGAACCCACTAAAGACATTATTCAGAGGAAACCATTTTTACTAAGGCAAAGCATCAAATCTCCTTCTACACAAAATGGGGTATTCTTTCTTTTTGACTACTTAGTTGAATATTTGAGAAAAATGTGAAAAAATCACTCCTTTGTACTTAGTGTTAAGTTGATGTTATAGAATAAAAACATTGAACCTACTACCAAGGACATCCAAAATGAATTTTTCTACCTTGCATGAGTGATAGTAAGATAAATTTGGAAAAAAAATAATTAATGATTTATCAAACATTTCATTAATCTACCCTTTTCCTAGAAATATTGTACCTTCAATATTACTTCAAATTTTCTCATAATTTAAAACAAATGAGACCCTTTACTTATCACAAAATGAGAGTTTACATAGAGAATTCTTCACTCTCATATATCACTTGGGATTAAAAATTTCATTGTCACCTAAAACATTTTGAAGCGCCAAGTGAAAGGCTTGTGTCCCATACTTTTTTCCTTAAAAAATGAGAAAGGGTCTAGTTTACGAGAAAAATACATTATACTAGCTAGGAACATAATATTTTAATACATTGTGGTTTATAAAGATAAACTTTTAATAAACCCCCTAAACATACACTAACTCCCTAACACCTTAACCCCATTCCCCTAAGCCCTTAAGCCCCTAAGCCCTTAACCCCTAACCCCTAAACCCTTAAACAATACCCCTTATCCCTAAGCCCATAAAATAATTAACCCCTAACTTGACCTAACCCCTTAATCAAACCTAATCATAATAATCAAATAATATTTCTCTACATCAAGATGACAGCATGGGTCAAACATCTCCAAAAATAATATAAACATTTACTCTAGAAAGACAATATAATTTACAATACAAAGACATACAATCTAAAATAAAATATAGATATAAACATTTATAAAAATAATCTATAATAAAAAGACATAAAATAAATAACTCACGAATGGATGATATTCATGCCCAACTTCAACATGTCAATAGTCTCTACAATGCCTTTTAGTTGTTTTTATTAAAGGTCTCCTTGAATTCAATCCCTTGCATTATTTACAAGGGAAATAACACTTTCAATCCTTTGAATCCCCCGATGCGAATCCCATGTCTCCTTGGCATCGAGGAATGTTAGGTGACATTTTTCTTCACCACACTTTTAGTGATGATTTTCTTCAAAAATGAGCCTCAAAATAGGCCTACAACCTTTCAAAACAATCCTACTAGTGCTTCCTACTATGTCAAAGTTATATGATATTTGGGAATATATATATATATATATATATATATATATATATATATATATATATATATATATATATATATATATATATATATATAGATATAGAGAGAGAGAGAGAGAGAGAGAGAGAGAGAGAGAGAGAGAGAGATATAGATATAGATATAGATATATATATATATAGTTTATATATATAATTTAATATTAATATTAATATTATAGTTATTATAATTATTTAAACTCAACATAAATTGGTCCTAAATTAGACATTGTCCAATGGAAATAAGCCATTGATGGTTGAATGGGTTGTTATTCAACGATTCTATGGCATTTGTTTGATATTGGACCAAACGTCGGATATTCGAAGATACATGCACTCTTGTAAAATATTCGATGGTAAAGGAACTCACATCGGATATTTGATGATTGTCGAGATTTAAACATAAAAATATAAAATGCATTTAACTTCTAACAGTTTTTCTAATTGTATCCCTTATATCAGATTCCACCATCTGATTTTATGCCCATGTCTATGAGTGTTAATTTCTACCAAATCCCTTTTCTAAAGATTTTTGGAGATTTGATTTGCATTAAACGAGATTTGTGGTAGGCTTCTCATGATCCAGATAGCCGCTCTAAGTGGGATCTTCCTTGATGATTGCATAGGGGTGGAGAGAATAAATATTTTTAGATTTCGAAATAGACATCAAAATAAGGGGATCATGGAGGGAGAAAAGAACTAGGGATATGAGGGAAAATTTCCTCGACAACTATCAGAGGGGGGCGAGATGAAGGGAAGTAAAAATACATCTAAAAGGGGAGCAAGGAGGGGGCTCTAATGTTTTAGGAGGAAGGGACAGATAAGCTAGAGAAATCAGGAAATGAGAGAGGGATGAAAACCTTATAAAGAGAGTCCATGGAAACTAAAGAAATGCTTGCTTAGGATGATTTTGGAAGAGAGACAATCACCTTTGGAAGGTATAGAGGATTCTCATGCTAAGGGAGAAAAGAACTAGGGATATGAGGGAAAATTTCCTACCATTAGAGGGGGAGGAGATGAAGGGAAGTGGAAATACATCTAAAAGGAGAGCAAGGAGGGGGCTCTAACATTTTGGGAGGAAGGGAAAAGGATAAGCTAGCGAACTCAGAAAATGAGAGAGGGATGAAAACCTTACAAAGAGAGTCCATGGAAACTAAAGAAATGCTTGTTGAGGATGAGTTTGGGAGAGAGACAATCACCTTTGGAAGGTATGGAGGATTCTCATGCTAAGGGAAACCATAAGTGTTTCACTTTTTTTTTTCATCTAAGCAAATGAAGTCAAGTCTGGATATTTATCTATCTAAAGAATTATTGTCACCAATCCCCAAAAAAGATTGAAGATATTACTCCCTATGAAAGATAATAATTTTATGAAATACCTTGACCCTATTTTTGGATATCATCACAAGTGACAAAATCAAAACCTGTGATGACCACCTATGATAGTCTCACTTTGCATAAATAATGTCGTTCAACATCATCAAACTTTCCTTCACAAAAAGTGCAACAATATTTTAATGTGCATAAAAGTTTAAAAAAAGGTAAAGAAGTTTCTATTATAGAAGCCTCAAGAATGGAATTGATTCCAAAGTGGTGGAGATCAGGCTTGAGTTCCTCTTATCTTGGATCTCATTTCCTCCATTTTGGATCTCATTCCCTCCACTTTGGATCTCATCACTTAATGGATCTCAACTTCCACTCTTTCCGTATAAGTAAAATGCTCTCAAAGAGAAATAGGTTTCCCTTTAGACTTATGAACTATACATAAATGTTGTCCAAGTATCCATTGGAGACTTTTGAGTTCTGATGGTTTGGATTGAGGATCACTAGAAGGAGGCTTCCAACATTAAGGCCTAGTTGTATTCTCCTTTTTGTCATTCTTAATACATACACATGTCTCTTTCCCACACTCATTGTTCATGATGTTTTTTGTAAAATTTCTTGATCACTTATTTAGTTTATGATTAAATTATTGATGTGTTATATTCTTTGATTATTTGTTTGTTTCTATATTTACAGGTCTCTTCTTGTAGAATCAAGAAAGAGGTTGAAATATACATAGGAGAACAACAAGGATCATCATCTAGCATTTTAGAAAAAGGTATGAGTTATTCATCCCACTTACATCTATGATTTAATGATAAATTAGGGAATGTTTTCATGTGTTTGTATGTTTGTTTCTAGACTTGTTTTTCGAGTCTAGGGATATCTGTCCTATCAGCAATATAAGATTTTTTCGCAAAACATTAAGATGAGCCATTTTGGAGAGGGGAAACTCCTCCAATTACCATTCCTATCCTTACTAGATAAGCAATATTGGGGCCAATACATTGACAAATTACTTGTAAGATTCCTAGCTCATGGAAAAGGAAAAAATGGAAATGCAATTTCGTAATCTGCCTTCTTCTTCGAAATATAGTCTTGAAAAATTATTTCTAAGTCTATTATCAATTAATACTTCAAATTTACGTCTATTTTCATCCAAGCTCACCTTATTAGTCCAATCAATAGGTACATTTTGAAGATCAATATGCCATCCTCCAGCCTTAAAAATATCCTTATCTTACATTAATTCACATTTTTTGTTATATTATGCTTACTAAGAGGAGAAAAAGGTGTTTTTCATAGTATGTGGCCAAATGTGGTTTAATTGTAGGAAAATAAAGCATTTTTTAGGCTATTACTATGTAGGGGATTAATTGAGACAACTAGAAGAGAATATAGGGGGTTTTCCCACCTCCTTAACTCCCTAAACACCTCTTGGGATCAGCATGCACTCTCTCACCAGTTTGAGTTCATTGGCAGCCGAGTGACACCTAGTCCAAGTGATGATCAACGGGGACAAGATCCACCATTTTCAAGGTCAAGGAGGGAACCACTGCTACTTTCAAGGGAGATGCTTGAACTTCCATTTTATATAAATAAACTAGAAGAAGAGATCAATAGGATTCAAAGTTTTTCTCCAGATAGGTGTAGCTATTGAGCTTCAAGCTTGACATTGTTTTTTTCAAGTTTTATATGATGTATTAGACCTACACTTTTTGATAATGAGAATTTGGATTTTAAGTTGCATTTGAGTTCATTTCAGATGGTTAAGACCTTTGGGTTTGGGCCCAACCCAGAGGGTTTGTTATCTCTTCTTGACTTATGTTTCCTATTGATTCCAACCAGTTCATAGTTTCTTTCATTTCAATAAATATTGACCTATAAAATCTTGTGGTTTCAGCCTCTACATCACCTCTCTTGTGGGAGAATGAGTGGAAGGATTCATAACCACATCCCAAAAAGGTTGTGTTTATGATTTCTTGGAAATAGATTAGTGTTATTTTTCCTATTTTACATTTGATTTTTGAAGCTTACAAGTCAGTTTAGGATTAGATTAGTGGTATTGCATGAATTAGATGCTATTTAAATTCAACTCATCTTTTCCATCATAATTTACTTCATTTTTTTAATGATAAATGGATGCATGCATGTGATTGATTGCAGGGCTGGTTGATCTGCAGGGAAGGGAACCTTAACCGCTTCCATCCCAATCTCCTCCATATTTTCCTTCCATTTCCAAACTCTACCCCAAAACCCTATTTTATAATCCATTCTACCTAGGACAATGAAAGCACTCATCCTAGTGCATGATAGGCCTCCTAGAGGTCTTGAGCTTGACTAGGGGCTCAAACCAACCTCCCTCCATTTTCTTCAACTCCCATCCACCTCTCCATACCCTCAAGATAATGTGTTCACCTTCAAAAACCATTCAGATGCCCTCCTAGCAAAATTGTAGTAGCATTTTCCTTCATCAGTTGTGATCCCTACTACAACCTTGGCTTAGCATAGATGCATAATGACCCCCAATTATGATTTTATGGTCAGGGAAAGATTTTAGGCCACTCCAACCCTTCCTTTTATTCACTGCAAAAACATAGTAGAGTTACTTTCTTTACCTTACAAGCAAGTTAGTGATTTATGATAAAGTTTGAACTAGGTAGTTGGTACATGCAATTTTGATTCATAGTTTGATGAATTATGCAAGATAAATTAGCTTCCTTTCTCCAAGTAGATGATGTAATTTGATGAATTCTACAAGATAACATAAATTTCTTTCTACAAGTAGATTAGCCTTTGTCCTTTCATGAATTGATTAGTTAACATTTACAAGTTGAGTCAATGGCATTTCTATTTTCATAGCTAGAAGAAATTTCCAATTGTACGTTTATCAGTAAACTTTCATTCTAATTCAGTAAGAGGAAGGGCCTCAGAGCACTTTTTGATATAATTTTGTAATTGAGGGTGGCATGAGTGGAATATTATTTGTTGTGCATATAACACTGTCACCTCGAATTTTGTACGAACTTTGGGTTGATAATTTGAGTTGAGGAGCCCTTGGGACTTGCAATATTCTTGGTCCAATACCAGGGTTCACCATTTTTTAGCACCATTACTGGGGATGTGTTTAAGTAGATGTTGTTTCTGGTTAAGCATTGTTTTATGATTTTCATAATGTTTTGAAAAATAAGTAAAAAAAATCCTTCCATGCCTTGTAGGAGTAGGGCTTCATTAAAATTCTTACTGAAAACCCCCACACCCTCAAATGATCAAATTTCACTCTTCTTCGGTGATTGTGAGCTTCCCTCTTTGACTACAGGGGAGTTAGAAGATCCTTTGGGTGAGCAACCTGAAATTTTTGAAGAACCTATTGGGGAATAAGAAGAATCCACTTCACCTACCCAAGCTATGGTTCAAAATAGGGGCAATGAGGTTTTCCCTATCAGAGAGACCAATGGAGAGGCCAGAATGAGGAACACAAGCCCTACTTCCCTTCTACACTTACATGGATTAACCTCTAATGATATTGATACATTCATGTTTGAATATTTTGTTGTTTGTATGACCTATGACTATGCATTTGATGAGAAGAAGTTGAAGTTATTCCCCTCTACCCTTAAATATGCAGCCTTATGTTGGTTTATGGGTTTGCCAAGGGGTAGCATCACTATGTAGGCTCAAATACAACAAGCCTTGAATAGAAAGTACAGGGACTACTGTACGTCCAAAGAAACCAAGGGAGAAATATTTAGGATGATTCTTGGACTTGGTGAATCCCTAGAAGACCATGAGGAGAGATTTCAACTCAGTTATAGGAGGGCCAATTCCACCCTTGATCTTGGATCACTCAAACTAGTTCTTCTCTGAGGGATTAGGGAGGATTTCGTGCAAACCCTCAACATGTTATCTGGAGGAGATATCTATCAGTTATCCTATGATTACATTAAAATTATGTTCAAGAATCACTCTAAGGATGCCGGGAGTAAGGCTAGGGCTACTCAAGGCTTGGTCAGTTCCTTTCCCTCCACAACATCCATTAAGAATGAGATAGGTAACATGTTGGAGGATTTCAAGAGTGAAATGTTGCATACCTTTGCGCTGAAAATATATACCATCCAAATTAAAATAAAGTAGGAGGAAGCAGAAAGGCCAATAGCTATTTTCTACCCTAGATGAACCAAAAGACATCCTAGCAATGGGTGCCCATTAAATGTCATAGAGGTATGCCTAGTCTGTGAAGAAAATCATGCAACAAAAAAGTTCCCTTCTTTGCCAGGACAAAAAGTGGTATATCAAGGAGAAAAAAAGGGGTCAGAGCAACTTTTTTTCATCAATCAAAGAAGACCTCAAGGACCTCGGCTATATCAACAAGGCATTTAAGGTGCACACTACTCTTATTATAATCCAAGTCTGAATCCACCCTTGCAAACTTGGTACTCTTCCACTCACCCATCCTGGTGCACACCTCCTTCTTGGCCTTATGCTCCTCCATATCCTCAACCTATCAACCATCCTTTTCAGCCATATCCACCGCAATATTCTCAATGGGGAAACACATCATAGGGGTGGAGGCCTCAAGTTAACCAACCTCCTGCTTTACTAGCTCCACCCCAACCTCAACCACATCTCAATCATCCTACTCCACCTAAGAAACCCCAAATGCCTGCTCAACCAAATACAAACCCAAACAACAAAAAAGCACAACAGGTCTATATTGGAGAGACATCTTATTCTGCTTATGCTGTGGAAATCCAGGAGATCAACCTTTGGTCTGGGAGAGTGCTTCCAGATAACCACCCACCTTCTCAACCTTGAAATATTGAACAAGAGAAGGAAGAGAGTGTTCCTCAAGTCAAGCCACCTCCTTTTCCTAGAGGATGATCCACCGTAGCCAGCACACCCCTGAAGAGGTTGAAATTCTAGGAGAATTGAATAATTTGTGTGTTAAAATACCCCTTCTCCAGACTATTAAAGATGTTACAATCTATAATAATCTCATCAAGGAGAAATGTTTCAAAAAACTTCGGAGAAGAAAAATAGACAGCCCACCATAAATATTGTGGGGCAATTATCTAATTTGATACTTGGGAGGGTGATGTTCCCGAAATATCTAGACCCTGGAATTCTTGTAGTAAATGTGCACATTGGTGGACTTATAGTCCCTAACACCCTGATTGATCTTAGGGCTGCAAAAAATGTGATGACTAAGGAAACCATGCTAAATTTAAACCCTCCAAGGGGGTTTGAGAAATTACAACACAGTGTTGCAATTTGCAGACAGATCCATAGTAGCTCCTAAGGTTGTTGTTGAAGATTTTATGGTCTCCATTAACTCTTATGAGTATCCTATTGATTTCCTAGTTCTCCAACCAAAAACCAAGTTTTATGGTTATCCTCTCATCATGGGAAGGTCATGGTTAGCCATTGTTAATGCTTACATTAGTTGTAGGGTTAGGAACATTACCATTAAGAATGGACAGTTGTCTAAATAGTTGGTATTGTATCCTCCTTCTCAATCTCCTATTGAGAATGACTTACCCTTGTGGTTAGAAGAGGAGGGAGAAGATGAATTGTATTATACCACCCCCAACCTAATATGTACTTTGGACATTATTACAGGATGGGGGAAACCTGATGAATATGATATCATTTACCATATCCTTCAGAATCAACCTCCCACTCCCATACCAATTGATGAGTTGATGAAAATTTTTGGGAGTAATCCTTGGGTTGAGTTATGACCTATTTACTCAAGTCCATACCATCTCAATATTGTAGAGTTTGGCCCATCCAAAACCTTAATTATCAACCCTTCTCTCTTATCCAAATAGGAAGAAAAATTATTCAAAGTTTTGAGGCAATACCTAGATGCTTTCGCTTGGGAATATAAGGAAATGGATGGTGTGAATCCATTGGTTTTTACTCACCATATTTACATGAATAAGGGATGCAAGCCTATGCACCAACCCAAGAGGAGGATGAACCCATCTCTTAAGGATGCTGTGAAAGAAGAACTACAAAAACTATTAGATGCAGGGTTCATATACCCCATTTCAGATACTTAGTGGGTGTCACCTCTTGTGTTAGTTCCTAAGAAGAATGAAAAGTGGATAATTTGTGTGGATTACCCGGAACTCAACAACGCTACAAAGAATGAAAATTTTCCCTTTCCCTTCATTGACCAATTTCTAGATGGCCTTGCACGAAAGTAATTCTTCTCCTTCTTGGATGGATTTAGTGGATAAAATCAAATATAGATCAACCTCAAAGACCAAGATAATACCACATTCACATGTCCTTGGGGCACCTTTTCTTATAGAGTTCTTCCATTTGGTTTGTGAAATGCCTCTGCTACTTTCTAGAGGGAAGTTTTGAGTGTATTTTATCGAATTGGTTCATTAATCTGTTGAAATATACATGGATGATTTCACTCTTTATGGATGTGACTTCCATGAAGTTCTCTCCAATCTATGTAATATTTTGAAGATGCATTGAAATTAATCTCTCTTTAAGCCTTAAGTAATGTGAGTTCTTGATGAATGAGGGACTATCTTTGGCCATTCCATATCTAAGGAAGGGATATAGGTAGATCCAAAATAATTTCCATCATCAAAAGGGTCCTTACCCCTCAGAAGCAAAGAGATATCAGGAGCTTCTTGGGACTAGTGGGGTATTATAGGAGATTCATCCAAGACTTTAGTAAAGTGGCTTCACCTTTGTTTGGTTTATTGGCCAAGGATTCAAATTTATATTGGACCAACAATTGTCAAGAGGCCCTTGAAGTGTTGAAATAAAAGTAGACCACTGCACCCATCCTAAGAGGTCCCAAGTGGGAATTTCCTTTCCACATCCATACTGATGCATTAGATAAATTTGTGGGGGGATCCTTGGTACAAGTAGAGGATAAGTTTCCTTATTTTATTTGCTTCATTAGTAATAATTTGTCTAAAGCTAAGTTGAATTACACTGTCATTGAAAAAGATCTCTTAGTTGTACTGCATTCTTTAAAACAATTTAGGCACTATATCACTTGGTACCAAAATTTTGTTCATACTAATCATGCAACCACTAAATATTTGATTAAAAAATTTGATGTTAATGCTAGGATAATTAGGTGGTTCTTGTTGTTACAATAGTTTGATTTGACTATTATTGAAAACCAGGAAAGGAAAATGTGGTTGCAAATTTTTTGTCCAGGTTAACCTTGCCTGCATGTAATGAAGAGATGGTGGATGATCAACTTCCATATGAGCACCTCCTTTCCATCTCAATGATTTATCCTTAGTTTGCTAACATAGCGAACTACCTAGTTGCTGGGAGGTTCCCTCCTAATCTATCATCTAGGGAGAAAAGAAATATTGTTAGGAAAATCTCTCATTTCACTTGGATTAGCAGAAATATTTTTATATTGGGACCAAATCAAATCTTGAGGAGATGTGTAAGATAATAGGAGGTCTTTGACATCCTCTAAGCATGTCATGATGCTCCTTGTGGAGGTCATTTTTCTACAAAAAGGACAACCTTTAAAGTTTTACAGGTTAGTTACTATTGGCCCACTTTACATAAATATGCAAGGAGATATGCCAATAGATGTGATAAATGCCAAAGGATGGGAAAACGCACACCCATGGATGAAATTCCCCTACAAACTCAAGTGGCCTTAGAGCCATTTTACAAGTGGGGCATGGATTTCATCAGCCCAATTGATCCACCATTAGGACAAAAAGGGTACATCATTGTCTGCACTAATTACTTGAAAAAGTGGGCTGAGACAAATTAAGTCAAAGGAAAAACTGAGAAGAAAGTGGCATAATGTTTAAGAGAAAACATCTTCTACAACTTTGGATATCCAAGGGAGGTAGTCACTGATCAAGGAGAACAATTCACATCCAATCTAATCGAATATCTCATGAGGCAACACCATATCAAGCACAAGACGTCCACTGCCTATCATCTTAAAGAAAATGGGAAAGTAGAGGTCACAAACAAAGCATTAGAGAACATCCTCACCAAGGTTGTTAGTAGAGAAGGAAATATTTGGTACACAGACTAGTAGAGGCCACTTGGGCCTACAATAGCACTTGGAAAACCACCACTGGATTCACTCAATATGACTTGGTTTATGGGAAGAAAGCTCTAGTTTCTATTGAGTTTGAATATAACACTTTGAGAATGGAAGCTCAGTTGGACTTAGATGTCACCACAACATAGCAAGAAAGGTTGCTCCAACTGAATGGCTCAGATGAGTTCATACTGCAATCTCTCTTACACACTAAAGTCATGCAACTGCAAAGGAATGTCTGGCATGACATTCATATCAAGGAAAAGACTTTTCAAGAAGGGGATTGAGCCCTGTTATATGATTCTAGGCTCAAATATTTTAAAGGGAAGCTAATGACAATATGGTTGGGTCCATATCTAGTGGAAAAGCGTCATGAAAATGGATATATCCAGATGAAAACCAATTATGAGGAAGGCATTCCCTTTCCTGTAAATGGTCACAGGTTGAGGTTATATAGAAGACCTATGTCCAAGGAGGAATTTATCAGTTGAGTCAACAAAGAATTGAATGTGATTAGAAGTTTCATAGCTTCGAGTCCACAACATTCCTAAAACTAAAAAATATATAAAATAATAATAAAAGGCCTGGATGAAAACCTCTATGAGGCATATGAGGCCAACTCTAGGGCTGAAAGCCTATCTAAGGAAACGCAGGAGAGAAAAAAGAAAAAAAATAATAAAGATACCTAGGTGAAAACCTCCCTTGAGGCACCTAGGGTAGGCATGTAGTTTGAAAACCTCCTTTGAGGTAACCTATGTGTCTCAAGAAAACAATAAAAAATATAGTAAAAAAAAGGGAAAATAAAAAGAGAACAAGAAAGAATCTTATATCATATTTGCTAACCTTTCTTTTGTTTTACAGAATTGTACACAATGGCAGATTTCATGGCTATAGGAAAAAGAATAAAAGCTATCATCCATTCCTCTATCCATACACCTCATATCCATCCTCTCCATTCATATTACTATCTCTCTCCATGATCCCATCATCAAGAAATCCAAATTTCACCTCCTCTCTGTGATGCTATAGGAAGGACCTATATTGCTACAGGAAGGTCTTGTATTGCTAGAGGAGGAGCCTATGGAGCTATAAGAGGGAGATTCAAGGAGGAAAATAATCAAAAATACCATCCTAACTCTGAGAAATGATAAATAAGGCATCCTATGACTTGTCCATAATCCATGCATCCATCACTCATCCACTCATTTCACCAAAAAATTTCTCAAATTCTCCACTCTGTCCTACCTTACGGAAAAACACAAAAGATACCATTTTATATCTCTGAATTTTATAAACTACTCCTCCATGAATATAACTCAATCCTTATAGCTCATCACTATCTTCCTCATCTCCCTCATGCAAACTGAATACTTTAAGGGGAGAACAAAAGATTGCTACAGGAAGAAATTCCTCCTGTAGCAGCATGTGCAACCACACAACAATCATTGGTATTATATTTTTTCCACCACTAGAAGGGATGATGGATATTTGTTTGTAGCTATTGAAAGACACCTCATTCTTAAGGAGGATTTCCACTAGCAACAATTTCTTGGATATCAGAAGAGGCACTTGCAAACACACAACAAAAGAAATAGTCAAGTTAGCATCAAGAATGAAGACATGCATAAGAAATAATTCAAAGAGGTAAAATCTCTTGTTCATAACGATATCTGGCCCATCTCCAATGTGAAAACCTCTGTAGTAGTTTAATCCACAAGTAGGCTCAGGTATGAAAACCCTAACCTCCTCCCTCTACATAAAAATGACAAAAATGTGTTTTAAGCAAGAAAAGGTGTTCTAATATGTTGGAGGTGGTGAGTGACATTTTCCACTATCAACTAGTAAAATCAAGTGTGGGTTACATCACCCATGCAACGTGGAAATTTAAACTCAAAATGAGGTTGTGTCCTCGAAGAGTGGGGTGATATTCACGAGGAAGGAAAAATGATTACAATTAGTGTGGGCAACGGTCCAAAAGAAGAAACTCATGTTAATGCCAAGTCACTATAGTGCTCCAATATTTTAACCAAAAGAGGATATTATGTGTTGGCTCGACTTCATTTGCACTATCATTGATTCCAAAAAATGGTAGAGGAAGGATGAGCTAGTGCATTGAGTAGCCTAGAGTGCCACTGAGGAGCTTCAAACCCTGCCTGCAAATTGCTACTAGAGAAAGCTATAGGCAGGCCTACAATTTCTACAGGAGGGCTGAGAGGATCTACAAGAGGAGTTGAGAGGGAGAAAAGGAGTCACAGGGGCTCGATACTGACTCAAAATCTTAATGTACACCCAAAATTTCTCTGATAAGAAGTAAGTGATACCCTCCTTATTTGTTTCTACACCCAATTTCATGAGTTGTCTGCTTGAAATTAAGAGCCTATAACAGTCAATTGATTAGTACGGAGTCATTTTGGAAGTTGCTATGGTTAAGATAAAATAAAATAGTTTGATTGATGTCTATTCAAGCACCCTTCTTCCTCACTATTACCAAGGATAGTGCCACTATTTCAACACTTTTTGTGCCAATGTTTCATCACTGAGACTGCTTGAATTTTTTGAATTCCACATCTACATAGCATCAACGAGTAATAGAGAAGAGATGGGAGGATTATTTAATAGAAGGGGACCCTCATACACTAGGAGAATTCACCAACACCCTCCTATAGTTGACATCTTCCGAAGCCACTAGTGGTTTGGTTTCTTTGAGCTACTAAAGGGGTATGATGATGATCTTGCCCATGAATTTTCCATGGTATTACACTCTCAAGAGGAAGACAGTGCCACAACTTTTGTTAAAGGGTTGGTCATCTCTCTTAGTCCTAAAATCATCAAAAGAGTGACTACCTTTCCTCTAGGAATTATATGGAGCAAAGAAGACAAGCAAGTGTCACAATTAGGAAAAAAATCTTCCTTTCAAAAGAGAAGAATGGAGAAGAAAAGAATGGAGTGAGAAGAGAAACTTTTCCTTACCCTTGGGATGAGGTAACTTACCATATCCTTAAATATATATCTTGTGAAGGGAGATTAATTTTAGTTTATTCCTACCACTTCAGGTTGCCCAGGAACTAAGATTCGAGGAAAAATTACCCCTTTCTCAAATACTTAGTGTCCCTCATTTCCTTCCGTAGTTAATCATGGAGACAGTTAAGAAGGTATGGGAAGGAAAAAAATAACACAGCTCACCATGGCCTCATCAAATTTATAGTGGATAATGCTCTTAACCACTTGAGAATCCCTATCATATGGAATAAATTTTTGGACATGGATAGGGAGAATTTCATAGAAACACAAGCCCTCACATGAGGAGAGACTCTAGCCTGTAGTGTTGGAGGAAGAGAAGGAAAATAGAGGAAGAAGAAGGATCAAAGACAAAAGAGGAAGATGTAGCAATAAAAACAGAAGAAGAAAGAAAAATAGAGGAAAAATAGGCAACAAAGACAGAGGAAGAGGTAGAGATGAAAGGAGAAGAGGAGGAGAAGAAAGGATAAGGAAGAATAAGCCCTAAGGAGGCTTGTTGGCTTGAGGGGGCCTGACCCAGGTTCAACATTAATTAGCCAAATAAACCGCTACACTACTGGACCTTTTGGCATCAACCCATGGAATGCAAACTGAAGTCTCACCCGAAGTAGTATGGGGGGATGCTGGAACCAAGTTTCCACACCCTGAGATGGTTGTGATGTCAGTTAATTCCCTCTATCTTTGCCTTCGCGCAGGTCGCTTAGGTCTAGGGCTTGCCAAACTAGCCCCTTATTTCACCCTTCAATACCTCCGTGGAAGGGTATGATTGACCTTCGTGCAACCCTAACCTGCTGCTTAGGTACTTTCACACTGCTATGTCAGCGTGCCGTGCAGATTCCCCAAATGTGACTATCTTATATTTATCAAACAATTATAGTTAAAACCATGTAAACAGATATCCTTAATTGCATTCAGTTTTCCAATGTAATTACATTCATTCATGCATCATATAAGAATAATAAAGGAAATTCATACATAAGGTGACAAGATTCATTTAACAAAACAAAGACACAGAAATTGCAGAATATCTCTCTTTTTTAATGTCTTCCAAGTAATTACAGACTCCCTTCACCTTGTGCACACAATTGCAGGGGTCCATGCACTCAACTGTAGACTTCTACCCTAGGCCTCTGTGCACTCAGCTGTAGAGCCTCTACCTATGCTATGACCCAAGACTTAGATTTCTTACTTCAGAGCTATGACTCTCTTACATGATTTTTCCCTTCTAACTACTTAGAACTTAGCTCCTTTTATACAATCCCATCATATGCGGACCATGGTTAGATATCTTACAACTGACTTTACTTTACAAAACTAAGGGCAGACAACCCTTGATGAGTTATGACACCTTCACGCTTTGCGACCACAAAATGCAGAGTCTTTAAAATGTTACTACAACATTTGGCTCAAACAGTAGCTTTTAGCCACAAAACTATCCTTGGGGGATCCCACTCCCAACAAGCCCCCAACACAAACATCATGACTCGCCCTTGAGTCACTTGGTAGGCACATAGATCTTTGCACAAAGCACTTCCAGATCTTCTTGTATGACCGCTACCTCAGCCGTCCACTGAGCTGCTGCCTGCTTCACGTCTTACACTGTCTACTCAGTCATTGCTCCTGTGCTGTCAGCTTGAAGCTTTTCTTGCATTGCCTGCAGAGTCACAAGCTTGCCTTGAATGTTTCCTGTGACTATGTAAGCCTACTCTAGCCAGGGATTTAGTCTTGCCTTAAGCACTACTTCCTTGTGCAGCGTGGCATCGACTTGTTCTTTCAGCTGCTTGGCCTCCTGCAGCTTAGATAGTCTTTGTGTCAGCATGATAGTTCACGTTGTGCCCTTAACCTCATCGTAGCACTGCTGTAGCTCATGCACTTCCATTTCTAGCCTCTAGATATTGGGGTCCTCCTACAAGCTTGTCAGGACCTCAAATGATTGTTCTAACAACTATGTGCAGTCTGCTACTGCTTCTGTGACAGTGGTTTCCTGTTGTTCCTTCACTTTTGGCAGAGGGGAAGTCTGGGCCCTCAACTGTAGCTCTGTAATGTGTAGGTTCAACTCTAATTGAACCCACACCATCTCAGTTCTAGTGTGGCACAACCATGTGGCCAACTTGTAGATGCGTACCTTGACTCGCTCCTCCTCTGGAATGGCCAACTCTGGGACTATTCAGCATGCCTCCTGAACAACCTAAATAATTTTCTTGCTCTGATTGGTCACCTCTATCTTATTGGTGATGGAAGAATTTCTTTGTAGGGCCATCTTCTCATTGTTGATCCACTATTCGCTGATCACCTGGAGGGCGCAGTGCTCTTGGGCCCTCAGTTCTGCAATTACTCGACCCTACAAGAGATGGAGTGCTTCACACGAGAGTGATGATAGGTTCAACCCTACTCTGTTTAGGGCCCTGACAGTGGGCTTGTCAGCCTCATTCTTTGTGGTCAGTGCTCCAGCTAACAACACTATTACACTGGAAGCCTTCGTGCGCAGCATATCGGCAGCCTCTAAAGTGCCGATAGCCAAGTTGGTAGACATCATGCTATCTCACGATGCGCGAGTTAGAAATTCTTGCAATCCTATCTAGACAGTCCCCAAGATGATCTGTTGTTGCTATTCGAATTGTTGCAGGGCCTCCGCGGTGACATCCCTGACTGTGTCACCTATATCATGTAAATCTCCCTCTGTTAATGTGATGGGGACCAATGAGGCCTTGGTCGCCTTTGATTTCTTCCTGGATCCTCTGTTCTCCAACTCTCTTGAGCACTTGATGTGGGTGGACGTCTCCTGAGGGTTTGCGTCATGTTGTTCTATTTCTTCCTCTATCTCAGGTGAAGGTGACCTTGTGCCTTTGTCAGAGGCCCACTGTGTTAGACCTGTCTGCTTTCCTGCCCGCTACATCGCCATGTACTATGCCTGGGCCTTATTAATGGCCTCCTTTTTCCTCTTCTTGACCAGCTATGCCATCTCTTGCTTGGACTCCTCCTTCTTCTTTTGCATGGCAGACTTGCTCCCTCCCACTGCCAAGTTAGTGGTAGTGCACCACTCCATCAGCCATTGATCAAACACCACATCAATGGCATCATCTGTGGCCAGATACAACAAGTCATACCATTTATGCACAGGCTCCTTTCACTCCCTGATGGATACTCGATGGAAGTCAGCTTTGAATTCAGCATAGCCCTGTAGGTTGGCATACACTATAGGTGAAAATCAAAGTTTGTGATTGATTGCCATCCAGATGTTCATCTCCATCAAGATTAGAAGATCTTGTTGTCCCTGACTCACTGTGCAGCCTTGGTCACCAACAACGAAGCGTACTTCACTGCTTCAGGGAGGTCTGGCACGACCAAAGGGAACTGGCTATCCTCTGGTAGCTCCCATGCTACCAGCACAATCGACAACAAGAGCCACGCATAGTGGAACGCCTTGATGAGCTCTTGTGCTTCACGAAAGTTTGAGAGGAACTCTCCACGAAGGTAGTTTGACCAGTTGAACTGGACTCCTTCAATGCACTATGCTGTGAGCACGATGACAGGCACCAGCACCTCATCAGTGCGACACTTCCTTATTATTTTCCCTATGAGGATTTACGTGGCTACTTGCACAATGGGGTTGGAGATGCTAGATATGGCGTACTTGCGTGGCTTCTTCACTAGTTTAAATTTTTCCTTCATTGATTCTGCAAGAGACTGTTCACCACCCTTTTCACCAAAGATCATGGCTTGTTTCTCTCCTGTGTACAGAAGTCACATTATTTGGTGAATCAACCTATCTGTGATGGGTATCGGCTCCTCCAACCACAGACACCCATCATGGACTAAGCACAATAGCTACTTGATGACCAAAACTGTCACTGAGGTGTGGTTGTAGTGCGGCACCCAAAGCAGGTTGAGCAACCCTACCTTTTCTACTCCCTTGAGCCACCTCCGCCACTCCAATGCGGTCATTCCCATATTTGTATCAATGATGCGATGCATCAACTGCTCGGTCGCCAAGTGTGGGAACTTTTGTGGTCCACCAAGTCCTAGTCTTCACGTTTCTGTAGCGGCACTCATGCCAAGCTCGGATTGTTGAAAACTATTTTGTCCGGTAGAAAAGGGGTCTGCAAGGGAGTCTTTCTTTCATCGATGTCCTTTGGTATCTTCATCTTAGGCTTGTGCAGAGGGACATACTCCAACAACTGAGTAATACGGTCCACACCCTGGGCTTCGACCTCATCCACTTTAGCTCCCACATCCTCATCACCCATCAGGATGTCTTTAATATCCTCCTCTTCTAGTTCTAGGTTTATGGCCTTGCCTTTCTCCCATGCAGTGGATTTTAGTGGGTTTCTTGTTGGTGATGCGTGCACCGGTATGGCAGGTTGCTTTCCCTTCTTCTCCTTCACAGTTCCTTGGTTGCGGTTGGCTTTGATCTTGGTGTTCTTGGTGATTTAGGGACCTCTGCCAATACTTCGGCCACTTCTAGAGCAACTACTTTTGCCTCTCTTTCCATTTCTTGTGTTGGCTCCTCTACTACTTGTTCGGTATTTATAATTTCTATGGTTGCTAGCATAACGCTTTCTAACAGTTCTCATGGCATCTCTCGCAAGTTCGCAACTCTGGGAGTCTCTTTGAAAGCCTCAAAGAATTATCGGTCCATGGGTATCTGAGAGCTCAACAACTCAATACTTAAAATGCCAAGTGTTTCTTCCTGGACACTCGCTTGTAATTTATAGGGTAATTTGAATTCAAATCCGCACCATTCCCCCAAAATTCAGTTCATTAATGCGAGATTGGCGGCAATTTTTCAAGGATTTGGGCCATAAATTTTGCCTTAAATGCCAGTTGCCCAATCCATTTGGCTTCACTTCTGTTGTCAAATCAGCAACAGTGACTTTAACAGTCACTTTCCGACTGACCTGTACGATTTCTCCCTAGGTAGTGCATCTCCCTCCATGCTTTCGTGGACCTTGTGACACTTCCTTGCCTCGCACCATCCTCCAATCACACAACTCCCTAACCTAGGCAGTGTAGTTTATAGTCTCGCACCTCCTTTCAGCTACCTGGAGTGCTAAGACTGTGATACCTTCATTTAGTCACATGCCCAGACTGCCAGTGTATGGCTTCAATCGACTGCCATTCACCTCTCCTGAGAAGGGTTCTCCATTTAATTTGACTAGTTGTACCGCTCCTCCATTAGTAATTTCCTTAATGACATAGGGCCCTAACCAGTGTATTCTGAATTTTCCTGGAAATTTATCAAACTTACTGTCATATAGAAAAACTAGGTCATTTACCTTAAATGTGCACAGCTTAATATGTCAATCATGCCATTCCTTTTCACACTGCTTTTGGACTTGTTGGTGAAATCTAGATAAAAATATCTCTTCCTCGAGCTCATCCAGCTATGCGAGCCTCTCCTACAGGATTCCGCGATCCGTCATACCTGTGAGCGCTGCTATGTGTAGACTAGGGACAATATATTCCATAGGAATTACTGCTTCAACACCATAGACAAGCCTAAAGGGGGTTTGTCCAGTCAACTTCTTGCTTGTTGTTCGATATGCCCATAGTACCGCAATTATGCGTAGGTCTGAATGTTATGAAACCAGCTCAAGAAAAGATAGATCAATGTCGTAGAATTCAGCCTCTTCGAGGGGGAAACCTCCTTTACATTACATAAATGAACAATTCTTCGATGATACAAATGAAAAGACCTCCTTTGTATATATAGGAGTCTAAGGGGTCATAAAATAATTAGAGTCGACATAACAATAATAATGTAAGGGCACAATAATAACAATAGTGGGCTTCTATGGGGCACAATAGTAACAATATGGGCACTACATGGGTACATCAATATAATAAGTGGGTTGTACTAATAACAATAAGGGGTTACACTAGTAGTATAGGTGCCTAACATGCCCCTCTCCTTCAAAAAGCGTTGTCCTCAACGCTTCAGTAGTTCTTGATGCTTTTATATAAAAGTCTTGTCCTCCCATTTGGAATCTTCAGTGGGTAAGTTCTTTGACTTGATGAGATACTCTAAAATTGATCAATTTCGTAGCTATCAGGTTCTTGTTTCTGTGACTGCTCCTGGTTCCAATATGATTTTTCCTTCCTCTTCAATTTCTAGCAATATTGTTTGAATTGGGATCTTTTGCAACTTTTGAATAAGTGGCCATACTTCTTCGTCCTTCTTCCATTCATCCCTTTCCTCGTTTATCCAATTTGGTTGGATAATAGAAATAGCACAAAACAATGCTTTCACAGCCTCATCCTTGAAGAGTCTTCCCATTCGGTAAGGTCGCCATTTTTTCAGTGCATGTAATATTGCCAACATTTCCTTCTCATAAATAGATTTCTTGAGATGTAGTAGTAAAAATACCCAATCACCTACATCAAAACATTTTTCACTACAATGTTGATCTACCTATTGTTTTGTTTGATTTTTCACTGAAGTGGTGTTATCCTTTAAAAGTTGGAGAACTTGTTGTTGATGCTCGATGTGATCTTTCACTACTTGAACCTTTTTCTTCTTGATATGTCCGTCTATCTCTAGAGTTTGAGGAGTGCTAATTACTTCCAATCCTTTACAAGATATGGTCGGATTCATTTCTTGATGCTCGATGTGATCTTTCACTTCCTGAACATTTTTCTTCTTGATATGTCCTTCTATCTTGATAGTTTGAGAAGTGGTAATTTTGACCAATGAATTACAAGATATGGTTGGATTCATTTCTTCTTTCTCAATGTGATCTTTCACTTCTTGCACCTTTTTCTTTTTGATATGTCCTTCTATCTTGAGATTTTGAGGAGTGGTAATTCTTGCTAATGCTTTACAAGATATCGTCTGATTCATTTCTTCTTTCTCTGGGGTGGGGTCCTAGTGCATATCTTCTTATTTTGATGTTTCTTGATTCTTTTCTTCCTCCTCTTCATATTCTATGTAAAATAATTTCTTCTCAGCACACTTATGACCTTTAGTGAATTTGCTATCACAATTGTAACAAAGCCCTCTTTCTCTTCTTTCTTCCAATTGTTGTGGTGTAACCCTTGTAGGTTGTGGAAGGCTAGGAGAAGCAACACTTCCATATTTATAGTTGTGAGGGGTATGCTTCCTGGTTTCCAGGATTTTTCTTTCCACTATGTCACAAAGCCCTTTTACTCTTTCCAATTTTTGTGGTGTTGCTCTTTGTATCCTCATAATGTGCTATCATTTCCTCCGTGAAAATTGACCACGTAACAAGTTGTTTACGAGAACAAATCCCTTCATACCATAAAAATTGATCTGGTTCTAAATATGAAGATGCAATACATATCTTTTGTAATAGCAGTACACCATGTAGATCAAAATATTGCTCCATCTGAAGTATCCAATTTACCAGATCCTTGCCATCAAACTTCCTCATCTTGCCTTTTCTTGATATTAGGAGCTCGATCTTGAAATGACTATAACTCTGTACTTTCAGATCTTTAAGTTCTGAAATTGTGACCTGTAGTAGCCCTTTGTGTCTTCTTTCCAATTCCACCAGTCTGATCCAAATTGGATTCTCCAAGAAAGCGTTATGCATAATCCCCCAAGATGACCTGATTATAGAATTTTCTAGAAGAGCGAACTTGTATGAAGTGCCACATGTCACTGTTTTGATCTTTGGATCTAAAAAATATATACAAGAAGCTACAGTCTGTCCTCTTTCTATACCTTCTTATGAAATTTCAATCCAATGCTCAGAAAGAAAGTTATGACGATTTTCCCCAGGTCACCTGTTTGGAATGTAATTCAAGAGTCTGCAAAAAGACCAACTTCCTCAAATCATACCTCCGCAAATATAGTGCGAAAAGCTCTGAAATTTGGACCCGAGGTTCAGCATGATTTCTTCTCAAATGTTTTTTTTTGCAACTTCTGAAACATCGCAGAAAAAAAGTTATAGTGAAAATTCCACAATGACCTGTTTGGAGCAACGAAACCCTAGAATCTAAAGCTCTGATACCAAATGTTATGAAACCAGCTCAAGAAAAGATAGAAAAGATAGATAAACGCCTTATAATTCAGCCTCTTTGAGGGGGCAACCTCCTTTAAATTACATAAATGAACAATTCTTCGATGATACAAATGGAAAGACCTCCTTTCTATATATAGGATTCTAAGGGGTCATAACATAATCAGAGCCGACATAACAATAATAATGTAAGGGCACAATAACAACAATAGTGGGCTTCTATGGGGCACAATAGTAACAATATGGGCACTACATGGGTACATCAATATAATAAGTGGGGTGTACTAATAACAATAAGGGGTTACAGTAGTAGTATAGGGGCCTAACACTGAATCACATTGCTGAGCATTAAAAATCTTGGTTAGCACATTTTCAATAACCTTATTAAATGTTTCCATGTCTTGTTAGCCTGCGGCTGATAAGGTGTGCTCTTTTGGTGGTATACCTAAAATTCCTCTGTCAGCGAGCTGATCGTCGCATTCAGGAAGTGCATACCAAGATCACTCATCAAGATATTCAGACATCCAAATCGTGTCAATACATGGTCAAAGAGGAACTTTGCAGTGGTCACACATGTGCAATCCTTCGTAGGCTGTGCCTCCACCCAACGAGTCAAATACTTCGTTGTTGTGATAACATACCTTGATCCCATCTTTCCTTGGGGCTGAATGGTCCCACAAAATCTATCGCTCACTTCTCAAAGGGTTGCAACTTCATCTATGGATTCAAAGGCATCTCATCCCTCTGTGATGGCCTTCCAGTCCTTTGACACATATCACACGCCTTGTAATACGCTTTGAGTCCTGATGGAGGGTTGGCCACCACAACCCTATGCATATAATATTTTGTGCAATTTCTCTTCCTACATAATGTCCTCCCGCGGTGCCCCCATGAGCATCTATGAGGATGTTGCTTCTTTCAAACTTGGGTATCTACCATCGTAATATCTCATGAGACCCCATTTTGTATAGGTGCCCAACAATGACAGAGAAATCCGTTGTGCACATCACTTATTCATTCTTCTGCTAGGCAATGTATCCTTCTGGTGCAGGAATTTTCGTTAGGAAATGTATTATATCCTCAAAATGACCATCTATGACACACTACAAATAGATGTGTTCCAGGCAATCCTTCTTCCAATTTAGTGGGTTCCTCCCCCATTTCCATGCATGACAGATGGTCTAGTCACGCGTTTAGTCATCCAGGCTACAATAATTTCAAAATCATATTCCTTGAAAAATAATAGCCACTTGCAGATTCTCCCCCCCAACATAGGCTTATTAACCATGTACTTCAGCACGGAGTGATCTGTATACATATTAAAATGGCCTCTCAACAAGTAGTGCCTAAACATTTGGAGCACATACACCATAGCTAACCCTTCGTGCTCGGTGGTGGAATTGTTCTTCTCCGCTTTGGATAATCTTCGGCTTGCGAACACAATAGGATGGTCCAAGCCTTCTCCACCAGCCTATGTCAATACTTCTCGTAGTGCTATACATGACGTGTCGACATGTACATGAAACTCCTTCTTCTAATCCGAGAAGACTAGAATCGGTGCAATGACCATCTTTTCTTTCAATATATCCAAGCTCTTCCTACATTCCTCATTCCAGTAGAATGTGACATCCTTCATCATTTTTTCCATAGGTGCAATGATCTGGGCATAGCCTTTGATAAACCTTTTGTAATATCTCGTATGACCCAGGGTAGTGCACAGCTGCTTCACACTTCTCGGTGCTTCAAAGTTCAATATCACCACTATCTTTACGAGATCTACCATCAGTCCATGTCTGCAAACCACATGCCCCAACAGGGTCCCAAAAGGAACACAAAACAAACACTTCTTGAGATTGAGCGTGATATGGTATCTTCCACAGGTATCCAGCATTAGACGCAAGCTTGCTACATGGTGTTTTACCAGACTAACACAGTCTAGTCATCAAAATATACCTCCAAGAACTTATGAATAAATTCCTTGAACGCAACAATGAATACGAGTGAGAAGATCATAGGCACATTATTCAATCTAGATGACATTATAGTGTACTGAAAATAGCCCCACTCAGTCACAAAGGTTGTCTTGCTCCTATCCTCCAGCATGATTTTGATTTGGTGGTATCCCGAGAACCCATCAGTGAAGGAATATGCTTCCTAGCCACCTACATTGTCCAACACTTCATTAGTGAACAGAGTCGGGAAAGGATCATGTACACAAGTGTAATTCAGCTTTCTGAGATCCATGAATATCCTTATTTCATCGTTCTATTTCTTTTCCTATACCAGCATTGGGCTTACCCACTCTTCCACAAGCTCAATGATGCTTGCCGTGAGCATCTTGTCTAGATCTAAGCAGACCTTCTCCTTATACTTCGGATTGAGATGGTAAGGTCTTTGCTTAACTGGCTTTGCGTCAGGCTTCAATGTAATCTTCATCATACCTAGGTCCCCGATTATCCCCTTCAGATCCGTAAACTTGGTAGGGAATAAATCCTGGTATTCGTGGAGCAATTCAGCTACCTTATCCACCCTCGCATCATCCCAGTAGTCTCCAATCTTCACAAATTTGGGTTTTTCCTCCATACCAATATTTACTTGTTTTGTTTTCAAGGGCATGGTTATATCAGGGTTCCCAATCTACGGTCCTTTAACCTCGCGGTGACCTTCTGTTTCTGTAATATTAATCTTTCACGAATCCTCATCTTCTTCTTCATCGATCACGTTATATCATTCCAGTGGGTGACTTAGCTGAGTAGCCCTCTCAAGCTGAATCAGGTCCAAAAGATCTTATGGTATTCGAAAGATAGCTACTTTCACTTCTTGTAACACCTCATCAATACAGTCAAACCCAGCTTCAACACTAAATGTCATTATGAATCCCTCATGTAGAATATCCCATTCACCTGTAACATGGCAGAGCTCTATTTCTATGTACCAATTCATCAGGAGAACATCCAAAGTGCAACAGAACAAGTGCACCCATTCAGGTTGGGGCTTTTCTCCATAAGCCTGGGCCCATTTGGCTAAATGCACGCGTGAATCATCCTTCCCATCATACTTGTCTACCATTCGCATCTTAGGCTTCCCAAATCATGTTCTGATCATCCTCCTACATTTGCGCCAATCACCAAAGCTTCCTTTATGCATACCCCACCATCTTGCGGATGTAGCACGTAGTGCCCAGTCCAATGCCTGGAAGCACTACTTTTCTGGTACCTCCATTTCAAATGCATCCAAAAATATATCTACCTCATTCAAGCCATCATAAGTAGGTATATTTCTTAGCTCTAAGGACACGCAGTGAAGCGATCGGGTCATCATGTTGCAGTTCAGCATAGTGACTTCATGTAACCGATTCTGCCAACATTCTAACTCTTCATCGGAGTCCGAAGTGCAAGAACTCTCGTAATCCTATGTAATTTGTCCATCTGCGGTGGGATTCACTCAATCTTGATCTCGTGCTATTATCTTATAAATATAGTCCAAATCGTCATCACTCTCATAATCACAGATTGGTTCTGTATAGTGCGATCCTTCAGCAAGATTTATGGGTACTATTACACATAGCGATCTCTTCTCGAATATCATCTTTCACTTCTTTATTTTGATTACCTTGTTAATATCAGTAGCCCAGTCAATTCCCAGTAGTGCAGGATAGGGGTTGTTATCATCTACTATCTCTATTACTTCAAAATTAGCCAATGCGCTCACACCTTCAATATCCGCAGTCACCCCCTGCAGCCTTCCCCTGGGGATGGTCTTCTGCTGATTTTCCATCCTTAGTTGAATTAGAGACCATTGCAGCGTAGGTCTCCACATCCATTCCCAAGTCTACTTTGGTAGGATGTTCGCATCTGACCCTAGGTCCAAAATCACCTGATCCATTTCATACTTTCCTATCTGCATGGTTAGTCTCATCTCCTGTCCCATTCTTGTTTTATGCTTGCCAATATTTCATACTATGCGCGGCTCCTAGCATGGTTCCAGTGCATCTATTGATGAGCTCTTGTAACCCCTTCACAGCCTTACTATCATGCAGTAACTTCATGCAGGTCTCCAAGAAGGTTGTGAGCATAGAAGGGTCCATTTCCTGATTAGGCTTATCCTTTCTTCCTGAGGTGGAGGCCTCAACAAAGATATTCTTAGCTTCCATGAAGGTTTCATGTGTGCGCTCCGAATCGAACTCAGCCTCCTTCGCTGGAGCTTTACGAACCTAGGTATTGTCTTCTATCTATTTCCCCTTGTCATCTCCTGTCACGATTTCACTCCTAAGTACTATATTTACATTTAGATCCTCTTTGCGTGGCTCAGACCTCATCATCTACAGGTTCTGAGTCGGTGGAGGTGTAGCGCCCCTTTGTCACATATCCTTGCAATCAACATAGGACAGTCTTCCATTTCATGATCGAACAGTGTGCAATACTTGCACGATGAACATGTTGGGTTAGTGAAATCGTGGGCATAGTGTCCTGGTCCTCCACAATTGTAGTAGATCAACTGTGCTCGACCTCTTCCAAGTCGTCCTCTGCCTTGACCCCATCCGAGCCCATGAAATCTTATTTGTGCCATCCCTGCGCTCTGGTCATGGGGCCACATTTCTTCCTAAACCCTATAGGCGGGAGTTCTATCCATGATCAATTCATAACTCCTATAATTATTCTCATCATGCCCTAACAACCTACAAAAGTTGCAGAAGAATTGTTGCGATGTTTTCCTACTACTTGACATATAACACACCACAATGTAGGCCCCGCGCTAGCTCCTACTTAAGCTTTTGGCCTCGAAGGAATCAGTCCTCCTCCTGCAATATAGTTTGCAAATACCAGGAAATGGTCCTTATCATGCCCCTGACCCTTGCATTTCAAGCACCATACCTCCTCATGCACCTCTGGTCGAACTGTCTTGTCTTGCTTTTGGCTTTGCATCTCAAGGCACAGATTCTTCAACTGCGCATGGATCTACTGAACCCCCAGATTTGGATCTTGCATCGGAGTTTCATGTAGTCTCATGCCAATCTCTAAGGCCTCTTCTTGAGTCGTTATCTTCTGTTGTGATAGCACAACCCTTAAGTGTGGCAGTAGCGAAGCCACAAACCACTTGCTATGTTGTCCCTTTGTCAAATTCATGTTGGCTTCCCGGATTGTACACTTCCACCTCTGATCTACTTCCCAAGGTGTCTCGCCTTGTTGCATCACGATTTCTTTGAATCTCACAATCGACCGTGCCTTAGATTTATGCCTACTGAATTCCCTATTCAATGTTGTCTGGATATCTACCATTCCAGCATTCAATTTATCATTAGAGTACTTGATATACTAGTTTAGTGTGTGATCTTGTAGAGCACTAACCAATGTTTCCTTCTTTATATGATCATCTGTAATGCCCTGAGCTTCCTAAACAGCTTTCACAACGAACCAAAATTGGTTCAGGAGCTTATTTCCCAAGCATTTGAAAAAAGGTAGCTTTATTGAATTTGCCATACTGAACTACGGTGGAGGTGGAGGTGGTACGAGTGAAGTCACAGGTTACGATGGTGAAGTTGGAGGTGGTGTGGGTGGAGGTGGTATTCATGGGAATCCTTGTCTTATTAAATGAATAACACTTCGCAGAGAAATCTTCTCTATCCCTTCCTCATCTCCTTTTGGAGGTGAAATCAATGGACTATATTCAGGACACTTCTTCCCTTCATTCCTATAAGTTTTTCTGCTTCATGTAGTTCTAAACATCAAGGTAGCTACATAACCCATTTCTTGCACAATAACTTTTTAATCCAGGTATTCAAAGATTTCATGTACTTACCTCGCGGTCCTTTGAAAAATTGTTGCTCCGCCTCGCTATAGCTGACTGAGGTTTTGACCATGAATTCAATCACAAATCCTCTTATGACACGGTTGAGCCAATGATCAAAAGTGTGGGTGATCTTGTCCTCAGTTGCTTCCAATTTCTGTAGTAGCTCCAGGGTCCAAACAATTGGACCGTCAATTTTCCACCTTCCTTGGCTATTTGCTAGCTTCACTATCCACTCGTATAGCTCAATTGGGAAAGAGCAGAAAAAGATCTTGTGAATCTCTATATACAGGTACGTATCCAACCACTATTCCTTTGTCAGTCGCAAGTTTCTATTATCCTGTTCTGCGAATTCATGGATCTTTCTATCCAACCAGTCTCTGATATCCTTCTTAATTGGATTCGAGTGATACGACATCACACATATCTTATGCAGATTCTGCTCCCAAAAATGCAACCATTTGTTGGCTTGAGGGGGCCTGACACAGGTTCAATGTTAATTAGTGAAACAAATCCATACACTATTGTCCCTTTCAGCATCAACCCATGGAACGTGGACCGAAGTCTCACCCGAAGCAGTATGGGGGGATGTTGGAACCAAGTTTTCGCACCCAAAGATGGTTGTGATGTCAGTTAATTCCCTCTATCCCTGCCTTCACGTAGGTTGCTTAGCTCTGGGGATTGCCAAACTAGCCCCTTATTTCACCCTTCAATACCTCTGCGAAAGGGTACGATTAACCTTCACGTAGCCCTAACCTGCGGCTCAGGTACTTTCGCGTTGCTATGGTAGCGTACCATACAAATTACCCAATTAATCTAGGTGACTAGTTTATCTTTATCAAACAATTATAGTTAACACCATGTAAACATATATCCTTAATTGTGTTTAGTTTTCCAATGTAATTACATTCATTTGCACATCATATAAGCATAATAAAGGAAATTCATACATAAGGCAATAAGATGCATTTAACAAAACAAAGACATGGAAATTGTAGAGTATCTCTCTTTATTGATGTCTTCCAAGTAATTACAGACTCCCTTCACCTTGCACACATAGCTGCAAGGGTCTGCACACATAGCTGTGAAATTCTACCCAAGGTCTCTATGCACTCAGTTGCAGAGCCTCTACCTACTCCACGACCCAAGACTTAGATTTCTTACTTCAGAGCTATGAATCTCTTACATGATTTTTCCCTTCTAACTACTTAGAGCTCAGCTATTTTTATACAATCCCATGGTCCGCGAACCATGGATAGATCTCTTACAACCGACTTTACTTTACAAAACTAAGGGTGGACAACCCTTGATGACTTATGACACCTTCGCGCTCCGTGACCACAAAATGTGGAGTCTTTGCAATTTTATTACAACATTTGGCTAAAACAGGGGCTTTTAGCCCCAAAACTGTCCTTGGGGGATCTCGCTCCCAACAAGACTCCTCGACCCCAAGGAGAAGAAGACATTGAACAAGAAGTAGTTGCAACCTTAGCTATATTGGGAACTCTTGTCAAGCCCAAGAGGAAGAAATCAAGACCAAGTCAAATGTATAGTAGAACTAGGACGAGAACTAGAATTAGATAAGGGAAGGCACAAAATCCTATAAGGGTTCCTATAATTATTGATGAGTCACCAAGAAAAAAGGAAGAAATAGGACCCAGTGAGGGAAAAATTGAGGAGGTCACTCCTCCTAAAACCAAAACCAAGTCACCCATAGCACTTATGAGTAGGCCTACCACTAGGTCTGTCATCTTCAAGAAGCCAAGGACACAATTTTCCTTTGAGGAAGAGGAAAAGAGAAGCTACAGGAGGATTGGGGTTTGCTATAGGAGAGACAAGGTTTGCTACAGGAGGGGTAGATTCTACTATAGGAAGTGTTGAGAAATTGCAACAAGAAATTCCAGATTAATTTGTCCTTGAATTAAGCTGTGAATTAAATTCGAATTCTATTCTCATAGTAACTTAAAATAGTTAAATTAAGTTTATTAGACTTACTTTACTTAGGAAATTTGATTTGGAAGTCTTTTTGAAGTCATGTATATGTTCTCCCTACTTTTTAGGAGTCTAGTGTGAGTTAGTTGTGAGTTGTAAAATAGAATACTCAATTTCATGAGTTAATTCAATTAAATTAGTTCTCAAACTGATTGAGAAAACTAATAGTGAGTTAATTGTCAGTGGTGACACTAATGGACTCCACCAGTGCTACTCTAGTTAACTGAATATTTACTCATCAGAAACTCATGCATGTCAATTCTGAGAAAGACCCAATTAATACTAGAGTGCAGGGACAATGTACTATTTGTTTTATATTTTTCTAAGTTGCACTGATAATGCAATCAATTAGGAACTGATCCTTGAGGGATTGCACTATTTTTAGAGGCTTTATTTCCCTTTAAATACAAACTATTCTTCATGTGAATTACACATTGGAATAGAGACTTGGAGAGCTTGTGAAGAGGCCAAGATTTTGCCTTGAGCTTGCTTATGATTTGGAGACTAAATTTTCTGAGTCGTAGGATTGTTCTAGAGATAACAAGCATTGTAATTTCATCTTGATTTTCTGGATTAATACAAAATAGATAATGGGGTTTTGAGTTGTGGATTTCCCTAGATATTTATTATGTTATGTGCCTTTGATTCTCTTCCTCTATTGATTATTGTTTTCTCAATGTTTATGGGCTTCCACTGTAAAGAGTAGAAGTAGATTCTTGTAGCTTTCTTTAGTACATTGCATTAGGTTGTGAATCTACATGATTTTTTATAGGCAGGACATGGGAAGACATAGGAGCACAAGAAATACTCACAAGGGGAAGTCACCACCTCAAGGACTTTTGGAAAATACTTACAAGAGCTACAATAACCTATCCCATAACCTAGCTTGAGGTCCTACAATAAATTCATTGAAGGAGGAAGAATTGTCACTGAAAAGTTTGCAATCCCACTCCTTTATAAGCTAGAGATAGAGAGAGGTAGAACCAACAGGTAGATGCAGCTTGCTAAATATAAGAGGGTAGAGGATGTAGGTCTCATGGAATAAAATGTCATTGAAATGAGAAAAGAGTTAAGTGAGTTGAGAATGAGAGAGTCCGTGATGAAGGAGAAACTACAGGCATAAAACATGAGGTTGATAGAGAGGCTACAAGAGAAAGAAACATAACTTGCCACCATGGAAAGTCTCTCCATGGAAGCACTACAATTCAGATAGCCATCAAAGTCTTATGCCCTCTTTGTCAAAGAATAATGGCTATAGTTCCAAATCAAAACTTTGGCACAATATGGATCTCTACCCGTTCAAGACTACAATTGCTTCATTGAATTTTGAAGCCAAACTAACATGGAAGATAGAGAAAAATTAGCTGAATTTTAAATGCACAACCTCAATTTGAAAAATATGAATTTTTGGGATACCAATTCAAGTTTGGAAGATATGCAACTGATGTCTTTAGCATCCTCGATGACTCTTGAGGAAACAAGAGTTGAGGAAGTGAAAAGGGTAATGGGAAAGGAGTAAAAGGAACCATTGTATATGAGGGAAAATCTAGTGAGCCCAAAGGCTATCATTAGCAATCATGGTCTCATCTCCAATGATGTCACTTTAGCACCCAAATACAATGCTACCCAGGAGCAAGCCATTCTACACTTTGAAGACACATTCATGGTTTTGGGAACATAAATTCTACAAGATTTCCAGAGGAGATGGCATGCCTTACCCCACAATCTACATATCATGGAATATCATTCTCCTTAAAGGCTAAGCAATGCACTAGAGCTTACACCAACATACAAGAGGATCATGCAAAGGATGAAAATTAGGTGGGTAGGACTCAAGACCACTCCACCCTTGCTGCTAGGCTTACAAGAAGGAAGATATGAAGCATGAGAGTAGAAGGAGATTACAGAGATAGAGAGGAATGCAGTTTTTTACCCACAAGATGGCACACCATCTGAGGACCCTTGGGATGTTAGGGAGGCCACTATGGCCATGAAATAGATGCACATGTATGATTGAGTTTCTCATAGGATGAGAAACACCTTCAGTAGGGGGGTGATGATGAGTCCCATTAATAGGTACATTTTGAAGATCGATATGCCATCCTCCAGCCTTAAAACTATCCTTCTCTTCCATTAAATCACATTTTTTGTTTTATTACGCTTAGTAAGAGGAGGAAAAGGTGTTTGTCATAGTATGTGGCCTAATGTGGTTTAATTGTAGGAAAATGAATTAGCTTTTAGGCTATTACTATGCCTGAGCTTAATGGAGATAACTAGGAGAGAATCTAGGGGGTTTTTCCACCTCCTTAACTCCCTAAACACAAATTGGCATCACCATATCCTGTCTCACGAGTTTGAGTTCACTGCAAGACAAGTGACTCCTAGTCCAAGTGAAGATCAACATGAATAAGATCCACCATTTTCAAGATCAAGGAGGGAACCACTCCTACTTTCAAGGGAGTTTCTTTAACTCCCCTTTTGTATAATTAAACTAGAATAAGAGCTCATTAGGATTCAATTTTTTATTTTTATTTATTTATTTTTTGTTTTATTTTATTTATTTATTTATTCAAATAGGTGTAGCTATTGAGCTTCAAAATTGACATTGTTATTTTCAACTTTTATGTGATATATTAGACCTGCACTTTTTGATAATGAGAAGTCAGATTTAAGTTGCATCTGAGTTAGTTTCAAAGGGCTGAGACCCTTGGGTTTGGGCCTAACCCAGAGGGATTGGTACCTCTTCTTTTACTTATGTTTCTTCTCGATTCCAAGAAATTCATAGTTTCTTGCATTTCAGTAGAGATTAACCTATAAAATCTTGTGGTTGCGGCCTCTACATCACCTCTCTTTTGGGAGAAAGAGGGGAAGGATTAACAACCACAACCCAAAAAGTTTGTAATTTCTCGGAAATATATTAGTGTTAATTGTCCTATTTTACATTTGATTTTTGTAGCTCATAAGTCATTTTAGTGATGAGATCAATGGCATTGCATGAATTAGATTCTATTTAAATTCAACTCATATTTTCCATCATAAGTTATTTCATTTTGTTAATTATAAATGGATGCATGCATGTGATTGATTGCAGGGCTAGTTGATCTGCAGGGAAGGGCACCTTCACCACTTCCATCCTAAGCTCCTCCATATTTTCCTTCCACTTATAAACTCTTCCCAAAAACCTTGTTTTATAAGCCATTCTTCCTAGGACACTGAGAACACTCATCCTAGTGTAAGACAAGTCTTCGAGAGGTCCTAATCTTGGATAGGGGCTCAAACCAACCTCCCTCCATTCTCTTGAACTCCCATCCACCTCTCCATACCCTCAAGACAAGGTTTTCACCTTCAAAAACCACTCAGATTCCCTCTTGTATCATTACAAGCATGCATGTAGCATTACATGCCTCTTGTAGAAATCACCTGTAGCAACATTTTCCTTCATCAGTTTTGATCCCCACTGCAAATTTTACTTAGAACAGATGCATAATGACCCCCAACTATGATTTTATGATCAAGGAAATCTCCTAGGCCACTCCAACCCTTCCTTTTCTTCACTGCAAAAAGATAACAGAGTTAGTTTCTTTATCACGCAAGTAAGTTTCTTTATCATGCAAGTAGGTTACTGATTTATGAGAAAGTATGAACTAGGTAGATAGTACATGTAATTATAATTGGTAGTTTGATGAATTATGCAAGATAAATTATCTTCCTTTCTATAGGTGGATGACGTAATTTGATGAATTCTTCAAGATAACATAGGTTTCTTTCTACAAGTAGATTAGCTTTTGTCATTTCATGAATTTATTAGTTATCATTTACAAGATGAGTCAATGTAATTTATATTTCTATAGCTAGAAGAAATTTCCAAATGTACCTTTATTAATATGATTTCATTCTAATTCAGTAGGAGGAAGAGTCTCTTAGCACGTTTTGATATAGTGTCATAACTGAGGGTGGCATGAGTGGAATCCTATATACTGTGCATATAACACTATCACCTCAAAGTTCGTATGAACCTCGGGTTGATAATTTGAGTTTAGGAACCCTTGGGAGTTGTAACATTCTTGGTGCAATATTAGGGCTCACCCCCACCTACGATCAATTTTGGCCTCCTAACCTTGTTCTAGATTGATGAATTTACTAAGCTTATTCCCAATAGCATTTGAAACATATTCATTCTAGAATGGTAGGGGCAAGCACAATAGAATATCCCATAATTTAATAAAATCCATTAGTTCTCAATTGGAGTTGAAATCGACATACAAATTCTGTAAGGATATGCTAACGCTACTCGAGTTCCAATTGATACCCTGAATGTATGACCTATCATCCTATATTCAAAAAAAAAATGCTATTTGGTCCCTTAAGAGGATGTGGTAGAAGGGAACATTTCCTATAAGGGGATACCCTACGTTTTATGACAAACTCCCCAAAATATAAGGCCTAATAGTCTTAATGCTGAAACATCCAACTAGATTTATTTTCTCTAATACTCCATGATCTCTAAAATTCCAATATCCTTTCCAACTGCTAAACTGATAGATCCTTTCTTATGCCAAATACACCACTTCTTCCCCATTTTCAAGGCTCTTACATCCTATTGAGAAGATATATCTGTAGAGGCATCATGAGCTAGATTCACTATGGAGGAGTTACATTGTACTAGAGTACAAGTGATTCGAGAAATCCAAATTGTTAATTTTCTGCTATTATATGTTGTTACAATCACTTTACCCCAATTATTTTCTTTAATTAGAAACATTTCAACACATTTTATTCTTCAAGTTATCAAGAGAAATTGTAGATAGGATAGTAAATGCAGTATACAATAGAAGAAACTCAAGAGCAATAAAAGACACAAGGATTTGGTCAAAGGCTAGGGAAAAACCCCACAAGGGGGAAACCCTTTCAAATTCTTCTTCTTATTAGATTGACATAAAATGTTCACCAAAGAGAGTATAATATTCCAATTCACCAATCACAATATTATCCAACAAAACTAACCAAACAATATCCAAGAGATGAACCTAATAAACAAATCTACTTCAAATCAGGGTTTCCAAGCCTGTGGTCAGCGGTCAAAATTTGTGGTTAAATGTCAGCAATAACATAAGTCAAAATTGCATGGAGCTAGTGGCAATGCATGCAGCTAAAGTTATCCAGTTTTAGGGAGAGCCCTATCCTGTGATTAGCTACAACCAAGAATTCCATGTTCCAAACCTGTGGCTACAAATCAAAATCCCTTCTTCACATGTGCGCGCTCGAAACCTGCAATTTCAGAGATGTACAAACTAATTTCATGAACCAAGCTCAAATATGTGTGAGAAAAAAAAAGAAGAGAAGGAGATTATTTTTTATGATTTCAAAATGAGGGTCATTTGACTTGTATTTATATGCTTCCCAGGGTGTCCAATTTCTCTTTAATGGTGACCTAAACGTTTGTGCACATGTGGGTTTCCATATTAAAAATATATTTTTCATTAACCAAATTTAATTCTTCCAAGGGCTATGAGGGGTATTTCTTGATGAGGAAGACTATCCAAAGGAGAGAATTTTCCCTGAACTTCCAAATTAACACTCCCTCTCATCTAGGGAGAAATTACTCACTGTAACATGCGTCCCATCTCAAACATCAAATCAAATTTCATCTCTTCTCGTCTATTCTCATTTCTTGAACACTCTCGAATCTAAAATAAGAATAATTTGACATAGGACGGTAGCTCAAGCTACCGCACTCTATCCAATAATCATCATGGGGGGGTTCCAACTCAAATCGCATCATAGGGGAGCCCAAATCAATCCAATGTCTAAGGAAAATAAGAAGGATAAACTTATCATGAGGTAAGGATCACAACTATCTTATCATCTATTAATCTTCCCATTAACACCATAAATATTCAAGTGGTAGAACACCTACAACCACTACCTTGGGAGGAGATACACACTTACCCTAAAACGCAAGGATCAGACACAACCTAAGGAACTTGGGTGAGATACACACTTACCCTACAAGGTAAGGATCAGACACACCCAATTCATCTTCTCAACCCATTGGTAAAATGGGAAGCGACAATCCCAACAAGCCCAACTTGTGGGAACGATGCATAGTAGGGTATAATCGGTAGGGGGAGATACACACTTACCATGAGGGAAGGACCTAGAATGTGCTGAGATGATAATAGGGGAGATACACACTTACCATGAGGTATGGACAAGACATACCTATTATCTATGAGTTCCCTCAACCCTAGGAGCTTTTCGACTCAATTCCTCTCCCTGGGAGCTCAGATAGGGGGGAAGAGCATAGCTTAGTGTCCTGAATTAGTTGGGACACTTACCTAGGAGGGTCACATCCATCAGTCCAAGCTACTCTTTGAAGACCAAGGACTTCACTTTTAGAAAAGCCTTGGTGAGTATGTCTACAATCTGATCACCAGTCGAAATATGATGGAGTCTCACAACTCCTCTCTATACCATGTCACATATGTAATGATATATGATCTCAATGTGCTTGGACTTTTCATGAATCATGGGATTCTCTACCAATCAAATGCCACGCTTGTTATCACAATATATCACTATCATGCCCGATACCTTCTAAAACAACTATTCAAAGAGCTTCCTCAACCAAATTTTCTCACAACTAGCCATGCCAACAGAAATGTATTCTACCTCAATCGTGCTTAAAAATACAAATTTTTATTTCCTATTCATCCAATATGTCGTCACAAATCCCAAGCTAAATCAACACCCATATGTGTTCTTCGTGACAATAACATTTTCAGACTAGTCAACATTGGTTTATCCATGGATTTTGATGGGCGTCGGTATTGCAACAAGAATGTTGCAACTCCAAGGCTACCGACTTTAGTTATCAACCTAGGGTTCGTACAAACTTAAGAGGTATAGACACTATATGTGCAACATACAATGTGTCCTTTCTTTGTTGTCATAATGTAATGGAGTGTATGTACTAAATTCAAATCCTAAACTAATTGAAGAAAATGAAATGTTCGAAATGGAACCTTAACCTATTGCAAGAAAGAAAGTACAAGGAAAGATAATGAAATAAAATCCTAAAACACACCATTTTATAACTAAATCCTAAGAGACATTGTTCTAAAATAATGATAAGTTAACATGTATGCAATCCTACTATCCTAAGCATGCAGATTCAAACCATCAAACCTTCTAATGTTGTACATGTAAATGAATAAAATAAATTTGTTTTTATTTTTTTCCTTTCCATGTGAGAGTGTGAAAGCTAATCTCTTTTGGTAATGTGGCAAGTGGCCTGGAGATTATGGTGAATGGTTAGAAGGCTTGGGAGACAAGTAGGGACCCTTTGCTAGCTTCCTAGAGGATTTTTCCTCAATTCAGCCTCAAAACAAGCTTTCCTACAGGATGCTACAATGATTTCCTAGAGGATCCCCTGATTTCCTAAGGATGTATACGCTTACAATAATTCATTGAATGACCAAGAAAATAAAATCCAAATTGGATGTGAAAAATTTTGATATTAACTAGGATGTCTTAGGTACCCATTCCAAGTAGAATCACTCAAAAAGACTTCTGTTAACCCATGCAAAAAAAAAACATTACTAGTCGAAAATTTAGAAATTAGAGAACTAGTGAGCTAGTAAATCTGAAAAATGCCTAACCAAATCAAGTGTAAATGAAATGGGGTAAATTTTTTTATGAATTAGATTTTTTTTGTGATTTAATGCAAGTGGAATCACTTCAATTGAAGCTCATTAGCATGCTCTAAAAAATAACAGAAATTTACTGTTCTTTGCTAAAAAGGAGGTCCAACAATCTAGATTTGGGAATGAGAAGACTAATCCAAGCAACTCAATGATTATTATGAAATTCCAAAGAATTTCCAAGGATGAAATAATGCTTGTGATCCTTCAAAAGAACTTACATCGACCATTTAACTCAATCCTACAACAAGAAATCATTAATACTAAATGAAGAAATAGAAAGAAATAAAAACTAGAGATGCATGTGAAGAAGCAATGAAAAGAAGGAAAGAAAATGATATAAAAGGGCTCTGAGGTTCCCTGGATGGCCAAGACCAAGGAAAATCAGAGACCTATGGAGGAGAACAACATTTAGAAGCTAAAAATGACACCAATCTTCATTATTTTCGTCAATAGAATTACATCCCTGCAAGAAAATACAATGGAGCTACAAGAATACATGATCTCCCCATTATAACACTAATGAAAATCTATCCCTAGAGGAAAATTCGACTTGGTACTCATAAAAAATTATTAGGAATCATTCCCCATAAATGGAGGAAGCTTTCTCCACCAAAATCCCTTGATTAGTGGATTTAGTCCCCAATACTAGGAATTTGCATTAAATGGTAGGGAACACATTCCTAGATTTTCTCAATCATTCCATAGAGGAAAATTCGACTTGGTACTTATAAAAAATGATTAAGAATCATTCCCCATGAATGGAGGAAGCTTTCCCCACCGAAATCCTTTGATTAGTGGATCTGCTCCCTTGATTAGTGGAACACATTCGTAGATTTTCTCAATCATTGGAGTTCCACAATTTGTGCCATAATTCCATAATATATTGTTTAGTTATTATTTATTATTGATCCTCCAGTAGTAGTGAACAAGTCTCTAAATTATCTCCTCCTCCAACTCTTCATAATCTGCCCAATATTCTCATAATTTTCCACAAAAATAAATAATATTAGGCAAAAATATTCAATTGTTCATAAACCTTCCTAATGAATATATTAAAGTTAAAATTAAATTATCTAATGCAAAAAGAGAGGTTTAATGTGTTGAAGGATGGTTATAAGCCTTAAATTATTGTTTAATGTAGAGGCATGGGCCTTAATTTATGTCTAATTTAGAGGCCTATCATACCCCCTGCTAAAGGTGTTTCTCATTCTCTGAGCAACTTAATGATCTAATTGTGTGTCATCCATGGCCTTGGTGGTCTATCTCTTGTGCATTAAGAATCTTGGTTGTAAGTTCTACAACGACAAGACAAAAAACATATTTGTTCAAAGAGAAAAATCATTGTTTCTTGATAGCATTAGCTTTCTTTCTTACCCTTATTCAAGATGAGTTCTTGAATATTTTTTTAGTTTGGCAAGGTCTTCCACACCCTTATCAACCATCTGCTACCTTTCTCTTCCATTTAGACACCTCTAACACCTTAAAAATGCATTTATATGAGAACTAGGACATCCTGTAGCAATTCCTCTCAAAATTACAGGAAACCTACAGGAAACCTGTTAAAACTACAAGATACTAGTTTTGAGCATAAATGATAGTCTGAGGTTAGGTAAGGCACTTGTCTGACTTCCATGTCTTTCTCCCATTTTTATAAAGAGATTAGAGGCCTCTTGGAAACCCTCTTTTTATCACTGCAGTTTGAGTTTTGTTTTCATGGCGAATGCCCCACTTCCTTTTGTTGCCTTCTTCTCTTTTGTGGCCTAGGTGACTGCCTAATCACCTTGGAGTTATTTGAAAAAGCTTTTCCATCTTGGGGTTTAGCATAATTTGTTCATTTCTTCCTTCTTGTAGCAACATTCTGCCTTCCTGTAGGATTTCTCGGTCACTGTAATTCCTACAGGATCATCCTGTAGAAAACATAGTCCCTTTGTAAACTGAAGAAAAGGAGTGGAAAAAATGACAGAAATGGTGGAGGAATGAATGGTAATGAGTGGTAAAATAAAAATGTGAGTGACAAGGGTCTCTTTGTGATCCTCCTTTGCTCTTTGACCGTCCTTTTCGCTGACCTGCAAATGGAAATTTCATAAAAATGGAGAGGATGCTCTCTTTGTTTTGTTTTTTCTTTTTCAAGAATAAAATGGGGTGTATGAATGATGAATAGATAGTGAATATGAAGTTGATGGACCACTTGGAGTGTTGTGGTGACCTTGGCCTTTACAAAAATTTCTTCTTTTAACTGTTGTCCTCATTCCTTGAAATCATCACCCTTCATAATTTGACTTTTCAAGGTTGCATGAGTGAAAGAGTGAGCTGAAATCAACTAGTTGAAGGCGGATGAGACTGCTGACCCATCCTTAGGTTATAAAACCTCATCTCTCATGCATTGACAACAAATTTCTAACTATAATATGCTCAAGAGAAGAGGTCAAGAATATTGCATACCTGTACCTACCTGATGGTTGTTGGAGAGACATGCATGTTGTTGCTGAGTTGATGTTGATGTACAGGTGTTGGATGGTGATGTTGATGATCCTGATGCTACTGCTAAGCTCTGGAGGAGCTTCTTTGACCTTTGGATCTCCTTTAAAACTGCTCACTACCAATCCTGTAGGTGTTTTTTTGTATCCTATAGGTTTATAGGATAGCGACTTGTTTTGTCCATATCTCCTAAACGGTAGGCTGGATTGAGTTGAAACTTTTTGAGAATGTTGCCATCATCATTATGCACCTCCCCGTAGAAACATTCTAGTCAATGGATGCATGGATCTTGAGAAGAACTAAAAATGGCTTTAGCTGATGGAGGTTGATTTCTTGGAAATCATGCACTGTAATTTGCTGAAATTTCTTGGGCATGTTACCATCATCCATATGCATCTCCCCATGAAACAACTTTTTAATGGATTCATGGATATCGAGAAAATTCAAAAACGGTTGAAGGTGATGGAGGCCAATTTCTTAGAAACCATGCACTAGAATATGCTAAAATTGCTTGAGCATGTTACCATAATCCACATGCGTCTCCCCCTGAAACAACTTCGCAAATGGATGCATGGCTTTTGAGTTATGGAAAAAACAAATTTCTACTCTCTGTATTTTTGCATCCTGTAGGAAAACAGAGTATCCTGTAGTTTTTTAGGACAAAAATGAAAATGGGTTGTAGAGGCTTGGAAATTATGAGTGGATGGTGGAAATAGATGAAGGTGATGGATAGGCATAGCCTTTGCCTTCTTGAGCATGTGAGCAAAGGAGGAGAAAGTCAAAATTTGACTTCTTTTGACTAGGCTTGACCAATTTTTTTTTGGTACCAACTTGTTCTTGTTGCTTGCAAATGTTGGAGAGTACATGCATGCATGGAGTAAGGATTTTTTTTTTTTTCTTCTTATAGGTCTACAAGCCGCCTCAACAAGGTTTTCAACTAGTAGGTCTTCCTAGGCACCTCAAAGGAGGTTTTCACCTAGGATATTCTTTTTTTTCTTTTTTCCAACCCATTGACCACCTCATGGAGGTTTTCAATCAATG